>QEPC01009702.1:3962941-4043204 GCA_003113815.1 Sphenodon punctatus
TGGTGGTACTGGGCCAATCAGAGACTGTGGTGCTCTGTCTCCCTCTAGTGGTGGTGCTGGGCCACACAGGGGCTGTGGCGCTCTGTCGCCCTCTAGTGGAGGGAGTTTCTAGTTTCTTATTTGGTGAGACATTTGGCAAGTGGAGATAGGGCTTTAAATAATGTTTTGGATCCTATGTTTATTTTTGCTTCTTTTAACTTTTATGCTGTTGTTTTTGACTCTCTGTTTTATGATATTACCCCCCTCCCCTGCCCCTGGGATATGGTGGATTCTACATTTAAATAAATTGGAGCTGAAACAGCTACCTGATTTACTACCCAAAACATACTTAATTTAGTACCCACAGGTAATAACCGCATTTTTTGATGAACTACTCAGGTTCCAACTGGATATACCCGAAAAATCAGTAACTCCCACTACTGACTTTTCAATTTTCTGGTTACCGATCGGTATATCCAAATGAAAACCCAAAAGATTGGTATGAAAAACAACATCAGGATCAGAAGTTGACTTTCCGGGGCTAGAAGTTGATTTTCAATGACAGATTGATTTATTTTTTAAATAATCAGTATCAGAAGTAAAAAAATCGGTACTGGTAATCTTAAAATTGGTACCGTAAATCAACATTCCAAGACATCAGGTACCCAAACCAGGTCACAATCAGGTACTGATGTTGTCCGGGGATTCGGGTACTGGAAATTCGTTGGGTATCCCCATTACTCATTTCATCTCTATCTGTGAGTAATAACTGCAATTTCAAGTGACATTCTGGTACTACCCAAGTACTGATTGAGTACCCAATTACCTGAAAAAATTGTTTACCTTTATCAATCTACCGATTTACCATTTACCGAATGGCAAATCAGTGCGGGAACAATGGTACAATCGGGACGATAACTTGGAAAATTGGTACCAGAAGTCGATATTCCAGGACCAGAAGTTGGTAAATTAGGTGTTCAGTGTCAATCACTAGTTGGGTAGCTATTAGTACCCAACGTTGGGGGGGGGGGGGTGAAGTTGAGTACTACCAATTCAGCACCTATGCCAGTTTTTCATGCAGGGCAGCCAATTTCAGGACAACTCCAGTGCCCCCAGTAACTGCACCCCCATGTACCCAGGAGGTTACAGTTACAGAGCTAGGAATCTTAAGAAGCCACCTGGAGTCCTTGTATTAACTGCCTGGGGGGGACAGCTGCTATGTGGGAAATGCTGCCATCTAGTGGGAAGACTGAATCACTGTCGAATAGAAGCTAGCTACTATGTAGATGAGTTGGGATTGAATTTACTGGTTAGAGTGGGACAACAGGGTTTGCTGCATTGGCCCCAAGTTGGAGCCATTCAAGAGACAGAGTGGGTCAGACGCTTCCTTTCTCCAGACTGGCTTCTGTTGGCGAATGTCAGTCTAGTAGGGTCCTGGTAAAAGTCAAATTTACTTTTACTGGCAAGCCCCCGTGTTGAACCAATAAGTGGGGTGGAACCCCCAGGGCTGCTGCTCCAGTTTGCCTACCTACAGGGTTGTCACCTTGGTCAGTTTGACCCTGAGACTCCCAGAGGCCAAAATGGAAGTCTCGGGGACAAACTGCAGAAGGTGGCAACTCTGCCTCGCTTCCTCTAGTTCTAGCGCTGCAGAGTCAAGCGCATGAAAAGCTTTGGGGTGACACAGCGCTTTCTCAGGCCGGCACAAGGCTAGAATTGACCCTCTGCCAGGCATGGAGAAGCTGGCTTTAATTAGTCAACAAGAGTTTATAGCTGCTCCGGGCTGGACACGTGGCAGCCATTGGGGGGGGTGGGGGCGCGTACCACTGGCAAAACAGAAGCCTGGCATTCTCTTATTCCTCTAGGGCTGATGATGCCCAGCCTCCCCCACAACAACTGTCCCAGCCTCACATGCCCTGCCTGTGCCCAAAGGGTTGGATTTTGCCAGCCTGCTAGTGCCATCCCTGGGGAAGCTTCATGGAGGCTGAGAGGAAGGACGCGGGTCACTTCCCCCTTCCCCCCATTACATCGTGCAGCAGCCATAGCCACGGGCTCTCTCAGTCCAGAAATAAGAATAGCAAAGGCAAGTGGCCAACAGATAGGAAGCATCCCAGTTCCCCCATTCCAACTGTTATACGGGGGGGGATTTCAGTTTGTGACGGGGTGTGTTTTTTTTCTCTAATTCAGTTCTTTTGAAAATCCAAATCTTTTTACGGTTTCATATTTTTGCCATCGTCTTCCCGTTGAAGTCAACGGGAGGTTTTCCCACTCAAGTCAATGGGAAATCTTCCCACCCACTGAAGTTAGTGGGGCTTATCCCATGTCCCATGTGCGCCATGTGCAACCCGCGTGTGCACACGTCCATTGGGAGTACATTGTGCCGCGATCCCGAGTGGAGGGGGTTTGGGATTGTGGCTGATAGGAAGGGAATCTGAACCATAAACAAAACAAAAACCCACCACCATCCCCATCCCATGGGGCAGTGGGTCCAACACTCCACCCCCAACCCCCGGGGCCACTAGTTACCGGCCTTGGAGGGCTCGACTGGAGCTCCGCCAGCCCACTGTTGCTGGGTGAGAAGGGCTCCCGGTAGGCTCCCTTGCCACAGTGCACTGCTGAGCTCCCTGTTGAGCTCCCTGCTGAGCTCCAGTAACTACATCCCAGGGCCCCAGGGGGTGGGAGAGATCAGACTCACTGTCCTGAGGGATGGGGGGGGGGACAATGGGAAAATTTCCCCTTGACTTCAATAGAAAAAATACAAAACTGAAGCAGGATCCATAAAACCAGGCCGATTTATGGGTGTTTCGGATTAACCTGAAAATGCCCTTTTTCGGGCATTTTCAGATTAATCCGAAACCAAAAGTCCCATCCCTTAGCCTGATTTTTACTAATACAAAAATAAACCAGCTGCATCCACTTGTGCCTCCCCTCACTCTCCCTCACTCCATCCCCTCAAAACACTGATGACACTCAACTCTGCTTCTCTTTTTCATCTGAACCAGGTCCCGCAGTCTCGGTGTTTACTCGATGCCTCTGGCTGCTGTCAGGGACTGGATGAGGGTGAGCCGACTGAAGCTGAATCCTGACAAGAATGAAGTGACGATGGTTGGCCAATCTTGTGACCTGGATGGGATTGGGACCCCTGTTATTGATGGGGTCCGACCCCCTCGGGTCACTCAAGTCCGCAGCCTTGGAGTACTTTTGGATCCCTCGCTGCGCCTGGAGTGTCAGGTGACGACGGTGGCCAGGAGCACTTTTCGCCAACTCCATCTGGTGAGGAGGCTGTGGCCTTTTCTTTCCGAATCGGATCTGGCCACCGTCATCCATGTTTTCATCAGCTTGAGGCTCGATGACTGCAATGTGCTCTACATGGGGCTGCCCTTGATGACTGCTCTGAAGCTGCAGCTGATGCAGGATGCGGTGGCTCCAGCTCCTTTCAGGGATGAGTTGCCGGGAGCACATTATACCGGTGCTACGAAGTCTGCACTGGCTGCCTATAGCTTTCCGGGCACAATTCAATTTGTTGCTTTTGACCTTTAAAGCCCTAACGATCTGGGTCCCATCTATCTGGAAAACAGTCTGTCCTACCATGTCCCTTTTCAGCCCGTACGGTCGGTCGGGGGTGCCTCCCTGCATGTTCCACCTGTTACCCTTGTCCATGGGGCGGTGGGGGTGCAAGAAAGCAGTCTCAGTCGCTGCCCCCATGTTGTGGAACTCCCGCCCCAAGGAGGCTCGCTTGAGCTCAAGCCTGGCTATCTTCCGGAGGTGATGCAAACATTTTTGTTATTTAGAAAGGCATTTGACAGGCAGGGATCAGTGGGGTTTAGTTGGGTTTTTGGGTGGGGCTATGGGGAGGATGGGGGTTTGAGGGGAGGGTGTTTTTATGTACGTATTTTAATTATTATTTTTTTAAAAAAAATTGTGACCCACCCTGAGACTTGTGGGAAGGGCCGCATAAAAATTCAATAAATAAATAAATGGGTCCCAGAAAGATTCAGCACCAAAAGTGGGATCGTCCCAACAAGTCCCTGCACGCGGCCCCCAAGAATCCCCAACTCTGGTGTGCCCAGACATAACAGAGGCTACAGGGCAAGGACCTGATCCTTGTTGGCCGCCTGCAAAAAATTGTGGAGGAGAAATTGGGGAGCTCAGCTCCCCAAAACAGCAAACGATTGGCCATGTTCTGCTGTGCGGCCTCTTTGTCACGCAGTACTCAGTCTGGGCCACCAGGGGGCATCTGCCACAAGCCAGAAGGAAAACTACCTACCCAGCACTAGTATAGAAAGTGGATAGATGCTGCTAGGGATGGGATTCTCGGTATTGCCGATAACCGAGAGTGGCCAATAACGGCACTCTAGGTTCTAATCCGATAATCCTGATAATTCTCAGGATCGGCAATATGAATACTTTTGTATTGCTTTTCTTCTTGGCTTTTTAGCATTGCGGTTTTCTCCGTTGAAGTCAATGGCGAAAACTGCAATGTTAAAGATTCGATACTGACAGATGTGATAGAACCAATAAAGGGAGAACCAAGAACCGATAAAACAGAGAACTGAGATTTTGCCCAAAGTCCCATCCCTAGACGCTGCCATTGTCAAAGGTGCTGGGCCTGCGCAGGCCCACCTAGAGTTAACGCAGGCTCAGCCAGCGTCCCTCTGCCAACCAGGGCAGCTAGTAGAGTTAGGAGCTGGGATAGTTTGGTCATCGGACTTTCCCTAGCTCCTCATCCCACAGACTCACCACTTCCCTGTCACTAAGCTGAGCACAGGGACCTGCGACTTCTCTATTTTGTCAGTGTTTCCCTGTCTCTCCCTAGGTCTCCTCTCTCCCTCGTCTTTCTTAGATTGTAATCCCCTTGGGGCAGAGATCTGTCTCTAATTAATTATTGTTTAGTGGCAGACACATTCCTGGCATCGGCATCGTCATCGTCAATAATAGATGCCCTGTTCTCCAGTCCCCATCTCAACCCCGTCAAACGAGTTACTGAAGAGAGGCCAACCAGTTGTTCTAAAAAAAAAATGTCCAGATCTCTTTGCAAAATTGTTAAGGTTGTTACTTTCTTTCCCACCCACCCTGTATCCCACCCTCTCATCCCTCTCCCCTTCAACCAGGGGGGCATCCCACTCCAAGCCCATTCTCCCTCCTCGCCCATAAGGGGGCATGGATTATTTCCTTCGTTCTGTCCCAATCTGGATTCCATGGGGGACAACAGAGCTGGGGGTAGGTGGGTTTCTGGGCGACATAAACCAGGGCTGGGCAGCCTTTTCCCTCCCCAGGGGCCCCTTCGAAAATGAGTGCAAGCTCCAAACACCACAGGGAACGAAGTCAGAGGTGACGGTGCTTAAGGGGTGCACTCAGGAAGGGAGGGTCAAGCTCATGGATCTGTCCCCTCTCCTTGTGGGAAGGCCCTCATCTCGGCTCCCTTCCCCTGAGCTCGGTCTCTCAGGGCTTGGGGGTAGAAACTGGATTCAGGGGCCAGATCCAGGAACTGGAAAGGGGTTCCATAAAAACTTGCTGTGGGCTGCATTCGGTTGCTGGGCCTGAGGTTCCCTGCCCCTGCAATAGGCCTTCTTTGCATGCACAGGCGGACCCCCTTGGCCCTTATCCAACGCCCAAGGAAGCCCCGGCAGGGCACGCGTCCCTGCTTGCTTTGACTGGGGCATGTTCCAGCATTAGCAACACTTCCTAGAAGCTCCTTGCAAACGGTGCTTTACAGCCTCCAAGCCCAGCTGAGCAATCGCACTGACTGTGCGCGCACCGCGCAGGGCTGCAGCTGGAAACCTGTTGTGGGTAAGCACCATAACAATCCCAACCACCAATTTGGCCGCCTATTGAACACGCGATGTGAACATCTTGCGTCACAAGGACAATTTGCATGTTCTGGCCGAACCCGTGGCCGCGGTTGTGTCTAACGATATCACATGGCATGTGAGCAGGTACAACACAGGAACGAGGCAGCAGCGCCTGCGTGCTGAGATCGGGTGGCGAGAGAAACAATGATTTGCCCCAAGATGGGCTGTGTGTCTAAGTAGTCGCACATGGTGAACACAGGGCCAAACCGGTGTTCCTATCAAGGTCAAAACACACATTCAGACACCCGTTGATGTGATGTCTAAAAACATCCTCAGCTGGAGAGAGGCAGGTTAGTCTAGTGTAGTGATGGGACTATCAGCAAATTATCGGTATTCGATTAATCCGATATCGGATTTATCGTTATCGGCATATCATTTTTTTAACATTGCCAATTTTTCGGATCTTTAACATTGCGGCCATTTTAACAATGGCCGCAATGTTAAAGATCTGAAAAATCGGCAATGTTAAAAAAAACGGTATGCCGATACCAATATTATCTATGTTATCAGATTAATCTGATATTGCCAATTATTGACATTATCGGATTAATCCGATACCGATTGTCCCATCCCTAGCTGGTAGGGGGTGGGAATTCCGGTTCTCCCGAGAACCGATATTGCCGGTATTTGGGTGAATCGGATTAATCCGATAAATCCGATATTTACCTGTACCGGCATACCGGATCTTTAACATTGGGCCCTTTACCGTTTTTTTTACATTGCGGCCATTGAGATAAACGGCCCCAATGTAAAAAACCCGGTAAAATGCCCAGTGTTAAAGATCCGGTATGCCAATACCGGTAAATCCGGTACTGGGGAGATCCGATACCGGTAAATCCGGTATCCGGTATTCTCCCCGTTGTCCCATTTCCCTGTTCTGTCAAGTTCTGGGGCAGGGAGCATGGCTTGCGAGGCAGGTTTGGGCACCAGCAATTCATTTTTTATAAATTAAGCGCTGTCTTAGAGACAGACCATCAAGATCCTCCAGCAACGGTGCACAGGGGGGGCAATCTCAGCAGCTCCACCACAATCATGGAACACTCATCCCTTGGAGGTTCGCCAAAGCCGGAGCATTTTTCAGAGACAACATAAGATGTATTTATTTTTTATTTGGCCAAGCATTTGGAAGGGGGAGGATAGGGCTTGAGGGGGGGGGGGGGAGATTTTAAAATAGTTTATTTATATAAAATGTCAAGATATGTTTGTTTGTTTTCTATTCAGGGGCAAGAATGTCAGTCCATTGTCTGGGCTGGGGAGAGGAGCTGGTGCCTCCTTGGAGGATGATCTCGTTTGCAACCCAGAGAGATTTTATTTCTGGAAATGGGGCTATGGATCCATGTGGGTCAGAGCAGCGGGTCTGAGTTTTAGCTGCTGCTTTTAGAGCTGGGTCAGAAGTCCAGTCCAGAATCTGAGACCCTCAGCAGGAAACTAAATCTGGACCCAAATCTGATTTTTGCCCTTATCATCCCAGAATCCCGTGCAGACACACCCCTGTCATTTTCTGGCCTTTTAAAATCTGGCTCTAATGCTAGCTCTGATTCTGGTTAGAGATGGAGGCAAAGGAGTTCTGATCATCTCTGGCCATGGCCCAAAATCTGCTGGAGAGAGTATACAAACTTTTTCTGGTCCCTTCCTCAGGCATGTCAAAGGTCAGATCGAGAGCTGAGACAAGTACCCATAAAAATGAGGATACCTGTCAAATTTCCAGTACTCAGATTAAACCAGAAATTTGGGGTACTTTTCAATTTGGGGTACAAACCGGTTCTCAGTCGGGTACCCAAAGTACCAAAAAGTCAAAATGCCAACCAACCAGTATACTGACATACTAGTTCCATCCTGATTTTTTGACTTTTTGTCATGGATTTTGGGGGATTTGGGGGAGGTATTATTTTGGAGTTGGGGGTAATTTGGGGTACTCAAAGAACCGGCAAAAGAAATTTGGTTTTTCTACCAATCAGCATTCAAATTCCGATTCGGATACCCAAAATGCTGATATTACCCGCGGGTTCCAAATCAGGTCACCGTTTCCAATAGGCAAGCTTTTTTGGTCACACGGTGCCCTTCCTCAGGCAGGTAAAAGTTCTGAACTATAGAGAGTATGCAAGATTTTGGGCCACACAGGGTCCTTCCTCAGGCAAAATGGTACCCAAAAATTCTGATATTACCCACAGGTTCCAAGTCAGGTCACCGTTTCCAATATGCAAGCTTTTTTGGTCACAAAGGGCCCTTCCTCAGGCAGGTAAAAGTTCTGAACTCTAGTTCTGAAGGGCCCTGTGTGGCTCAAAGTTTGCATACTCCCTCCGACACAATAAAAGAAAACATCTGAACTATTTTTGTCTCCCTCTAGAACTTCCCTAATCCTAATACAAACACCCCCCCCCCCCCAAATCCAAGCAGCTTTTGGGTGCCGACACTGTGACCATAACCCTGATCTGATTTTATTTATTTTTTTCTGAGCCAGGCCCAGTGGTTTAATCCGGGCAGCTGATTTTTAGTTTATTCTTATTTTAATGTATTTGCCTTCTTTTTTTTTTTTTTTTTGCCCTCTGCTTGCATTTTGCTAAGCGTCTGCAACGTGCCCTCTTGGAGCTACTTGCTGTGGGCTGCATTCGGTTGCTGGGCCTGAGGTTCCCTGCCCCTGCAATAGGCCTTCTTTGCATGCACAGGCGGACCCCCTTGGCCCTTATCCAACGCCCAAGGAAGCCCCGGCAGGGCACGCGTCCCTGCTTGCTTTGACTGGGGCATGTTCCAGCATTAGCAACACTTCCTAGAAGCTCCTTGCAAACGGTGCTTTACAGCCTCCAAGCCCAGCTGAGCAATCGCACTGACTGTGCGCGCACCGCGCAGGGCTGCAGCTGGAAACCTGTTGTGGGTAAGCACCATAACAATCCCAACCACCAATTTGGCCGCCTATTGAACACGCGATGTGAACATCTTGCGTCACAAGGACAATTTGCATGTTCTGGCCGAACCCGTGGCCGCGGTTGTGTCTAACGATATCACATGGCATGTGAGCAGGTACAACACAGGAACGAGGCAGCAGCGCCTGCGTGCTGAGATCGGGTGGCGAGAGAAACAATGATTTGCCCCAAGATGGGCTGTGTGTCTAAGTAGTCGCACATGGTGAACACAGGGCCAAACCGGTGTTCCTATCAAGGTCAAAACACACATTCAGACACCCGTTGATGTGATGTCTAAAAACATCCTCAGCTGGAGAGAGGCAGGTTAGTCTAGTGTAGTGATGGGACTATCAGCAAATTATCGGTATTCGATTAATCCGATATCGGATTTATCGTTATCGGCATATCATTTTTTTAACATTGCCAATTTTTCGGATCTTTAACATTGCGGCCATTTTAACAATGGCCGCAATGTTAAAGATCTGAAAAATCGGCAATGTTAAAAAAAACGGTATGCCGATACCAATATTATCTATGTTATCAGATTAATCTGATATTGCCAATTATTGACATTATCGGATTAATCCGATACCGATTGTCCCATCCCTAGCTGGTAGGGGGTGGGAATTCCGGTTCTCCCGAGAACCGATATTGCCGGTATTTGGGTGTATCGGATTAATCCGATAAATCCGATATTTACCTGTACCGGCATACCGGATCTTTAACATTGGGCCCTTTACCGTTTTTTTTACATTGCGGCCATTGAGATAAACGGCCCCAATGTAAAAAACCCGGTAAAATGCCCAGTGTTAAAGATCCGGTATGCCAATACCGGTAAATCCGGTACTGGGGAGATCCGATACCGGTAAATCCGGTATCCGGTATTCTCCCCGTTGTCCCATTTCCCTGTTCTGTCAAGTTCTGGGGCAGGGAGCATGGCTTGCGAGGCAGGTTTGGGCACCAGCAATTCATTTTTTATAAATTAAGCGCTGTCTTAGAGACAGACCATCAAGATCCTCCAGCAACGGTGCACAGGGGGGGCAATCTCAGCAGCTCCACCACAATCATGGAACACTCATCCCTTGGAGGTTCGCCAAAGCCGGAGCATTTTTCAGAGACAACATAAGATGTATTTATTTTTTATTTGGCCAAGCATTTGGAAGGGGGAGGATAGGGCTTGCGGGGGGGGGGGGGGAATTTTAAATAGTTTATTTATATAAAATGTCAAGATATGTTTGTTTGTTTTCTATTCAGGGGCAAGAATGTCAGTCCATTGTCTGGGCTGGGGAGAGGAGCTGGTGCCTCCTTGGAGGATGATCTCGTTTGCAACCCAGAGAGATTTTATTTCTGGAAATGGGGCTATGGATCCATGTGGGTCAGAGCAGCGGGTCTGAGTTTTAGCTGCTGCTTTTAGAGCTGGGTCAGAAGTCCAGTCCAGAATCTGAGACCCTCAGCAGGAAACTAAATCTGGACCCAAATCTGATTTTTGCCCTTATCATCCCAGAATCCCGTGCAGACACACCCCTGTCATTTTCTGGCCTTTTAAAATCTGGCTCTAATGCTAGCTCTGATTCTGGTTAGAGATGGAGGCAAAGGAGTTCTGATCATCTCTGGCCATGGCCCAAAATCTGCTGGAGAGAGTATACAAACTTTTTCTGGTCCCTTCCTCAGGCATGTCAAAGGTCAGATCGAGAGCTGAGACAAGTACCCATAAAAATGAGGATACCTGTCAAATTTCCAGTACTCAGATTAAACCAGAAATTTGGGGTACTTTTCAATTTGGGGTACAAACCGGTTCTCAGTCGGGTACCCAAAGTACCAAAAAGTCAAAATGCCAACCAACCAGTATACTGACATACTAGTTCCATCCTGATTTTTTGACTTTTTGTCATGGATTTTGGGGGATTTGGGGGAGGTATTATTTTGGAGTTGGGGGTAATTTGGGGTACTCAAAGAACCGGCAAAAGAAATTTGGTTTTTCTACCAATCAGCATTCAAATTCCGATTCGGATACCCAAAATGCTGATATTACCCGCGGGTTCCAAATCAGGTCACCGTTTCCAATAGGCAAGCTTTTTTGGTCACACGGTGCCCTTCCTCAGGCAGGTAAAAGTTCTGAACTATAGAGAGTATGCAAGATTTTGGGCCACACAGGGTCCTTCCTCAGGCAAAATGGTACCCAAAAATTCTGATATTACCCACAGGTTCCAAGTCAGGTCACCGTTTCCAATATGCAAGCTTTTTTGGTCACAAAGGGCCCTTCCTCAGGCAGGTAAAAGTTCTGAACTCTAGTTCTGAAGGGCCCTGTGTGGCTCAAAGTTTGCATACTCCCTCCGACACAATAAAAGAAAACATCTGAACTATTTTTGTCTCCCTCTAGAACTTCCCTAATCCTAATACAAACACCCCCCCCCCCCCAAATCCAAGCAGCTTTTGGGTGCCGACACTGTGACCATAACCCTGATCTGATTTTATTTATTTTTTTCTGAGCCAGGCCCAGTGGTTTAATCCGGGCAGCTGATTTTTAGTTTATTCTTATTTTAATGTATTTGCCTTCTTTTTTTTTTTTTTTTTTTGCCCTCTGCTTGCATTTTGCTAAGCGTCTGCAACGTGCCCTCTTGGAGCTAATTTTCTTTTTAGCCATCTGGAAGAAGCAGCCTGGGAGAGAACGCGCCTGAACACAAGGAAGAGAAATCGCCGAGCTTGCGCTGGATGGGTTTCGCTGAAGATTCAGAGACAGCCCCACAAGAGGGAGAGAGGAGCGGAGGGTTGGAACAAGCTGGCTGAAAGGGAAGACAGTTTCAACACAATCAGCTCGCTCTCTGTGTGTGTGTGTGTGTGTGTGTGTCTGACTGTTTGCAGGCAGAAGAAGGCGTGACCTGCATGGGGAATGCCAGACAACTCCCGGCGCACCAGCGCACACACATACAAATCTCAGAACAAAGATAAGGCAGACAGGGCAGCATTTGGGAGCCGGCAGCCAACCTCTCTCCCTGCAGATCGTGGAACCACAGCGGCAAGGCCACAAAATGAGGTAAGTGCCATCCAAGAGGCTGGCGGGATTCCACGGTGGGTATCTTTCTGGAGAATGCTTTCCTTTGATGATGGCGGTGGTGGGTTCTGTCCTCTGTAAAGCAAGCTGCCAACAAGGGGTGGCCTGTCCTTCTGTCCTGAGGGAATTCTGGCCACTTGTGCGTCCCACTGGAAATTTCGACCGTCTGGTTCGATTGACAGTAGTATCACACACACACACACCCCCGAGCAATTTATTTAGCAGCGTTCACCAGGACCCCGAAAGCCTCACGTACCGAACAGACGCTCAAAATTCCCTTCACGCCAAAGTCCTATTTCTCCCCTGCGCAAGGAGGATAAGACTTTCCTGGCACGAGAGAGAAGTTTGAGCTAATTTTTCCTGCTCGGTTACACACACACACAGACCGAAGCAATGAAACAACGGGCCAGCTCCTTTGTCGGTGTAAACCAACGTAAATCTCCATTGAGGTCTTGAAGAAAATGTTTCCGTTTACCCCGGCTGACTGGATCCAGCTTGAGAACTGACCAGATTTCCCCCCCCCCCCTTCGCTCATTTCTGTGGTCACAGAAGATCACATATATGCTAACCCTCGCTTCATCTGGGAGAAACTGGCTCCAATTTTTTTCACTTCTCATTAATTTTCTCTCTGCTTCTAACTGGCAGTGGAAGCCACTGATTAGGCTTTCGTGAATCAGCCCCAGAAACCGAGTTCTCTGCTTTAACTATCAGGTTCAAAACTAAACCCATATGGCATGTGGCAATGCCTTACTTCTTTTCCTGACTTAAAGCCCCAAAGCTTACAACCCCTTTCCTCCTCCGAGTAGGCCCAAGGATGCGACCGTGCAAAGTTCCTCACAGGTGGGAGTGTTCACTGGATCAGTGTCTCGTTTTTAAAACTCACATCTTTTTTCTTTAAATAACTGGGGTCCCCCCACCCACCCCCATGCTGGTGGGTTGAAACCAGTTCAATTTGTGCCCCTCTCTGGCTCTTACCCTGTTGCAGAAAGTGGTTTCTTTGGGTCAAATTCCAAGCCTTACGGCAACAGAGAGTTTAAACCAAGGGTAGGGAACCTTCCTGGGGGGCCACTTTGAAAATTAGTACAAGCTCCGAAGGCCGCTGAGAAGTTGGGGGGAGGATGGTTAAGGGAGGGCCCTGTCCCTTGTCCTTGTGTGCATGGCCTTATTTCTGCCCATTTCTCTTTAGCTCAGTCTTTCGGTGCTTGGAGGTAAGGACTAGATCCAAGGGCCAGATTTAGGAACTTGAAAGGGATGCATAAAAACTTCCTGCCGGCCATATTTGGCCCCCAGGCCTGAGTTCCCCACCCTGGTTTAAATCAAAAGGCTCCTAAACTGTGGTCAGCGACCCCAACAGCTGACACTGGGTACATTTAGCATGTTCTCCCTGCTGTCTGAGGTTGCAAGATTCTATTTAGATCTCAAAACAGGGGGTCTCAGAGGCAAAAGGAATGGGAACCAGAGGCTTACAGCAAGCATGTGCCCCCATAGCAACTGTTCCTTCTAACAGAGGTGAACTGAATGGGTAACTTTCAATTCCCAGATCAAATCCGGGTCTCCCCTTGCCAAAACGAAGACCCAGATTTGAATGAGTTGCTCCTATGACGCTCGCCAAATTTGTGGCTCCAGTATTTCATAGGTGTAACGTGGAGCTAAACTTGAGGGTGAGGGGAGGAATGCTGTGCCCACCTCGTACCCAGAGAAGCCCTGTCTTCGATGGACAGACGTCCAACCCCCTGGCCCCGAAGCTCTCACCAACACTGAAATTGTTTGAAAGCCAAGCTCCAAGATGTTTGAAAGTGTAAATGGCATGGCTTGCAGGTGAAGGGTTTCTTATTCCAGAGACTTTGGCATGCTTCTTGTCTATTGGTGCTGGACATAGTCCTGGGAAACCAGGGTTCAAATCCCACCTAGCCATGAACTCACTGGGTGGCGTTGGGCAAGTCACAACCTCTCAGCCTCAGTTCCCTCATCTGTAAAATGGGAATATGTGTGTGTGTGTGTGTGTGTGTATCTCTGTGTGTTCCCCTCACCTGTGTCCATCTTAGATTGTAAGCCCACTGGGGCAGGGACCTGTCTCTGACAATCTGTGACTGTAAAGCACTCTGTACACCAGTAGCACTATAGAAACGATAAGTAGCGGTACTATTCCATTTGAAGTGGCCTTATTTTTCTGTTTATTCATTATTTGTACCTTTTGCTATATGGTTCCTGACCGTAATAAAACAAACAAACAAACGATATCTGAAATTGGTACGTCGTGGATTGGCTAACCCATGTCACGTGACGCACCAAACTGCCAAGGGCTTTTTTAGACGAGGGAGGGGGGAATTTGTGTGTTAAGACAACACCCGCGATTCCCCCCCCCCGGACGCTCAACATAGCGGATGTGGACGGAATCCGACCATTCGAACGGGGCAAATTAATTCTATTTGAAACATGCTTTTGGACGATCCTTTCTGCTTTAATTCTGAAACACCTGATTCAGATTAGTCTTGGGTCTCTTGTGAAATAAATGAACCACCCCGGCGGGGGTGTGGGGGAAGGACAGATCTCCTGGTTTATGGTTAATCGGTTTGGATTCCAATCTAGTTTCAGGCAGTGGCCGTCAGGCGTCCTTGGGCAAGTCATTCAATCTCACTGTCAGTAAAAGCGCATGTGGCTTCGGCCTGCTGTACTCCCGGAAACACCTGCACGCGTGCGGCCCGGGATCGCCCGGCGCTGTCTTGGCAGCTAGCCCAGGCTGTGTCCTCAGCAAATCTCTGGGGTCACAGCCTGGTCTACAGCCTGACCGACTGGGGCAAAGTGGGCCAGAACAAGCCACCGTGGGCTAGCATGTTTGTTCCCGCGTGACGTACCTGCCTCAGGCTGGGGGCCACCGGGGCCGGCCACAGCCACCATGGCTGTGCCTCATTGGCTGCCATGGCTGTCCATCATGCAGGGCATGGGCGTGGCCGGTTGCCTTCACGTTTGTTGTGCTCCCAGCTTTACCTGGGCTTTGTGAGCAGCGGGATGGCTCCCCAGCCACAGGCACATCAGTTCAGTGCGACCCGGTCTGACCCAGGCTGTGTCACCTGCAATTTTCCACCCACTGAGTGGTCCTGTCGGTGGCACATCTATTTTTACCCGGTATCTCAGTTTCCATGACTGTGAAATGGGTGTAATAATACCTGCCTGGAGGTGCAGTGAGGAGAGAGAGAGGAGAGAGAGTCTCCAACAACAACAAAAAGGCAGAACTATGTGTAACTGTAATTACCTTGCTTTATACAGCAGACGTGATCTCTCCGTTGCAATCCAGCTGCAGAGATAGAAGATCCAGTCTGTGCGGTGATTTAAGTATTATGAGAAGTCAGAGACAACTAATCCTGGATTGTACCCAGCTCAGAATCCTAGAACTGGAGAGTACTTGGAAGAGATGCCCCAGGACGGGAGGGTAGGTGGTGGCTCAGGTGGTAGAGTTCATGCTTTGCATGTATAAGGTCCCACGTTCAGTCCCCAGAATCTCTGATTCAGGGTCTCTGCCTTTGCCCAAGATCCTGGAGGGTCTCAGGTAGCACGCCTGGGTGAGGCCTCTGCTGGGGATCTTGGAGGGTCTCAGGTAGCACGCCTGGGTGAGGCCTCTGCTGGGGATCCTGGAGGGTCTCAGGTAGCACGCCTGGGTGAGGCCTCTGCTGGGGATCCTGGAGGGTCTCAGGTAGCACGCCTGGGTGAGGCCTCTGCCGGGGATCCTGGAGGGTCTCTGGTAGCGCGTCTGGGTGAGGCCTCTGCCGGGGATGCTGGAGGGTCTCGGGTAGCACGTCTGGGTGAGGTCTTTGCCGGAGACCCTGGAGAGCCGGATTTGAAACCCTGCTGCCGTGTCAGGTTGTGACAATGCTGGGCTAAGATGAACCATTGGTCTGACTCAGTTAAGGACGTTCCTTATATTCTTATGCTTTGTGTACCTTAAACAATCCCTGGCAGATTCCTATCCAGTCTTTCCATGGAAACCTCCAGGAAAGAGATTCCACACACCCCTCCAATCAGCTTGCTCTGGCGCTGAACTCGTCAAACACTTCCAGGACCTTTTTCCTATTTCGCGGAAACTGACCTTCCGGCAGTTTTAAGCCCGTCCTGATCGGCAACAGAGACCATGGAAACCCTCTAAGCCGATGTTCTTATGTTCCTCGTTGTGGCTAGTCCAGGGCAGGGGGATTGTGGGTGGAGAAATCCCCCCTTCTCTCGCTTCCAGTGCCAAGGAAACAAGCCGCATGTGGCGTTGGCAGGTTGTCTTTATTGCACGTACAAAGCCTACAACAGCCTGATCCAGGTCTCAGAACAGACTGGGCAGAGCAAGAGTATTTTTATTTTATTGATTGATTGATTAATTTTAATACACTTTTACCCCGCATCCTCCCGCACCATGGCGGCTCGGAGTGGCGAACAACATATAAAATCTAACGATAAAACGAAATATTAAAATATTTTTAAATTACTAAAAGGCACAATGCCCTTATTGTTAAGATCGCGTAGGGTGCCTCCCCACGAGCTGCAGAGGACCCGATCCCCATGCTCCCCATAGCAGGCGATCGCTGACACCACACTTTGGGGGCCAGCGTGGTGAGCAAGGGCAGATGGTTGCCCCGCCCCCCGTGGGGCAGCCAGGCAGGCCAGGTGATCAAGGCACCAGTCACATGAGCAGGCGCCTGGCTCTGCCCCCACCCCGTTCCCCCAGCCCACCCACCAGCCATGACGTGGCCGCGCAGGACCAGAGCTAGTGCCCGCCGCTCAGAGCCCCGCAGCGGACATCACTGTGTGGCAGGGCAGAGAGACCGGGCAGATGAGCGGTGGTGCGCTACCATGCCTTGTTGGCCAACCTTACCCTACTTTGGGTAAGGCCGCTACACTGCATTCCCCAACCTTTTCCAAAGGACGCAGCGCGTAGCAGCCAACTGCCTGTCCTGCCACACGGTGGGGGAACTATCCGGCGGGCGGGATGCCACTGCATCACGTGGCAAGGCTGCCTGGAGTGAGGTACGGCTTCCCACGGTGCAGTAAGTGCGTTGTCAAGCCCTGACTCCAAGCTATCAATCCACACACATACCTATCCAGACAGAGGCTGCTTTTATACGGGCAGGTCGTCGTGGCCTCGATGTGTGAGGTATTTAGTTCGCGGTCGGCAAACAACGTGCGACCGCCTTGAATGCGCGTGATCGCGTCCATCGTCACATATAATCCCACCTCGCGGGATTTTGGGAAATCGCACAAGCGGGTCGCGCAACTGCGACCCGCTTGTCGAAAAGCACCCTGAGTTCTACCTACTAACTAAGACGATTGATGCATCTAGCCTCACCCAAGTTAGGAGGTGAATTAAGAACTCCCGTGTTTAGGGAGTGTCCTTATCTCGGGAGAGGGAAAGATTGGATGAAAATGGAGGGAGTCTAACCCCTTTGTTCAGGGAAATATAGCTTAGCATCTGGATGTCAAAGAGGTTTGCCTTGGAGTTGGGGGTATACTGCCTCCTAGTAAGATACAACTCAGGATATGTGACTCGTGGATCATGGTCATTATTTGGCTATTCAGAAAACACAAATAACCTCCCCAAATAAAAAAAATGACTCTTTGTTTCAGCTCCATAACAATTAGCAAAATACAAAGTGACCCCTCCCCTTCCCAAATACTGCAGGACTGAATTAGGGAAGTAAGAGATTTCACGACAGCAACAGGAAAAACAAATAGTGATATTGGATATTGGTCTCTGGGAATGAATCCCCACCTTCTATTTACTGATTTTAAAAAGGCACGTTCCTTTCAGGTTCCGTGGGAGCCTGGGGGGGAAAGACGTTAACTTGATTCTCCATGTATTTCACAGGTCCCTTCTGGTCTGGTTCCTTTGTGTCTTCATGCTGCATAGAATCGGCGCCACTGAGCTGACAGATATGTTCGGAGAGATCCAGTCCCCAAATTATCCAGACTCCTATCCCAGTGACTCGGAAGTGACCTGGAACATATCGGTGCCCGACGGGTTTAGGGTCAAGCTCTATTTCATGCATTTTGACCTGGAATCATCCTACCTGTGTGAATATGACTATGTGAAGGTGAGTGCTGCCGGCACCTATCTACCTAACATTTCTAAACCACTTCTTGATGGTTGCTGAGATTGGGAAGCTTGGGGCAGAAAAGCTGGGTTTTACAGGAAATGGTTTTCATTCACATGGTACAGGAGTTTCATCTGTAACTTGCATGACTTGTGGTTTATGTGGCCTCCCACTTGTGTGAATAAGAATCCTGTATCCAGTGGGAAGGGAATTTATTCAAGCAGGAAGGCGTTATTAGTCATGGGCCTGAGTTTCCAGAGTTGAGGCCTAGATAACTTCAAACTCACTTGCATATTGCTCACTGAGGATATGAAGCCCTGTCCCCTTCTAGTGGCGGCATTGGGCCAATCAGAAACTGTGGCACTCTGTCTCCCTCTAGTGGCGGCGTTGGGCCAATCAGAAACTGTAGCACTCTGTTCCTCCTCTAGTGGCGGTGCTGGGCCAATCAGAGACTGAGGCACTCTGTCCCTCCTCTAGTGGCGGTGCTGGGCCAATCAGAGATTGAGGCACTCTGTCCCTCCTCTAGTGGCTATGCTGGGCCATGCTGAGGCTGTGACGCTCTGTCCCCCCCCTAGTGGTGGCACTTGGGCCAATCAGAGGCTTTTGTGCTCCGTCCCCCTCTAGTGGCGGTGCTGGGCCATGCTGAGGCTGTGGCGCTCTGTCCCCCTCTAGTGGTGGCACTTGGGCCAATCAGAGGCTGTGGCGCTTTGTCCCCCTCTAGGGGCAGTGCTCAGCCACACAGAGACTGTGGTGCTCTGTCTCCCCCTAGTGGTGGTGCTGGGCCATTCAGTGGTTGATGAACCTACCATATGCCTAGGCTAGCAGACCCAGGTCTTCCACTCTGACAGTAGAGGTTTGCGCGTAGGGAATAAGAAGTCCCCAGAGCAGCCGCTGATCCATACAAGGGCACGTGGTTTCACAATGGTTTTCTTGATCTATTAGACACACGGGATTAGCTGTTCAGTTTGGATTTGATGATCTTCAAAACTATTTTGTCTAAATGCACATAGTGTAGACAAGACTTTCTGGTTAATACTCCTCTTGGTTCTTTGATTTTTCATGAAAGATCTTCTGTTTCAGTAGTAACCAAGTCTGTTTCCCCTTCATTTTTGAGAGATGCCCATTTCCCCCTTCAAGCCATAATAGACACCTCCATTCCATAGTTCTATTGAACAACTACTACTGTAGGGTTTCCGTAGCAATGGGCCTAACCCAATCCCGCAGCTCTGAACACCTTGGGATGTTTTGGAGAAGAGGGGGCGGGGGGTAGAAAGGCTCTGAATTTCTAACTTGCGGTTTCAGCCAATTTCAATTTTTCACTTTAAGAAAACAAAACAGCAGGGTTTTTCATTTCTTCTGCTGTCATTGTGCTGAATTCCCCTGTTATCCTGGCACCATTCTCCCATGTAACGGCTCTCTTGGGTTTTATTTTATTCGCTTTTTCTGCTTTTCCTGGATCTCCTCCAAGTACAAAGGTCAGAGACCAAGAAAATATCTAAATAAAGCTTTTTAATAGATATAGATATATATCAAAAGCAACACGCTGTTGGGGACTGCTTGCTGGAAACCTCTCCAGTTCCAAGTGTTATACCTCCTCCTCCTCCTGCCACTTTCCTCTTCTGAAGGGGCTCTAACACGTGCCTGGCCGGAGCACGCCGTCTGGCACTGCCCTGCCATAAGAAACCAGTATTTTGCTTGGGGGTTAAATTTCAGCTGGATCAGCTTGCCTCAGGCTGAAATTCAGCCTGCCCACCCGCCGAGGGGGAATTAGAGTCTTGTTCTGAAATGCTTCAAAACTTCCATTGGACTTCTTGAATGGTGACCCACGACCGTGATGGATTGATAGGTACAGTCTGGGAGTGGAGATGCTCAACTGATGATTGATGATGATGATGATGATGATGATGATGATTGATTTTATTTTTATAGTGCTCCCCTACCTTTAAATGGCACTCAGAGCACTTTACAATAATAACAATCTAAAAACAATAGATAATTAATTTAAAACTATTTAAAGGGGGAAGGCAAAGAGGAAGGACAGACTATATTAACGTGAACGGACAGCGGATCCAAAAAGCACCTACGGAATAACTGAGGTTTCAGGTGCTTTTTAAAGGTGAGGGGGGAGGAACTGAGATGAACGTCCGGAGGGAGTGAATTCCGCACTAAGGGGCCCGCCACAGCAAAGGCCCGATCTCCCGCCAACTTAAGTCGCAATGATCCCTCAAAAGCAGGTGGTTCCTGAGCAGAGATAACCATCAGGTCGAGGTTCCATGAGCAAGTCTCAAATATAGCCAGGGCCTACACCATTCAGGGCCCTGAAACCCAGCTGCACAATATTAAATTCAATCTGCCACTCTCCAAGCAGGCAATGCAGAGAACGCAGGGAGGGCATAATATCGCAGCTGCCCCAAACCCGTCAGCAGCCGAACTGCCACATTCTGAACAAGCTGCAAGCGATGGAGAAGCATCCCCAGCAGCCCGGGGAAGAGGGAAGATACAAAAATCAAGTCTCATGGTCACTAGGGCTTGAATCACAGTGACAAGGTCAGCCTGGAATAAATAAGGGTGAATCTTACTCTTGGTGTACTTCTCCGAAGGTCGATTCAATTTATATGCTGCGCTTCCCTGAGGTTCAGGTCAGCTTTCAAGATGGCCACTGTCAGAGACAGAATTCTGGGCTAGATGGATCTAGGGTTGCCACCTGAGGTGGTTTTTTACCTGACACACCCATAGGCCAAAATGGAAGTGTCAGGTAAAACCATTGGTCTAACCCAATATGGTGACCCTTGGGCTTCATATTCTTGTTATGAAGTTCTGAGCTGCTTGACCAGAAAGAAGAAGATTGGGATTTGACTAGAGGCGTGTATCCACAGCAATCTCCCTCCTCATTTCTGGTGTTCAGTTTCTCCTCATGTCAGCAGAGATCCTGAAGAGAAGAGAGTGCCTTAAAATAGTGGTTCCCAAGCTTTTAGGACCAACAGGTCTCTGTCACTGTTCAGCATTTCTCAGAGTCCACCCTGGGCCTGCTGGAGATGTCCGTAGCCTTAGTGCACGGTCACTGTAGGTTAGCTCCAGCTGCATCCAGCTAGAGGTTTCAATTCTCACTGGGGAGGGGAGGGGGGGAGGGTTGGAGGTCTAGCAGGATGTAGAGTCATGGCCAGCAGATGTGCATTATGGTCATTACCCTCCGAGATGGCTGCAGCCCTGGCACTACTGGGCACCAAAGCCCACACATTCTTGCACTTGCGATGAGTTTGGTGCTACTTAGCGTGCCAGTTTTTACAAACTTTGGACCAAATTCTGACGTTGAAAGTGGATTGTGATGAGCCCATTCACATGTTTAGACTCTTATGATTCTTGGGTCAGGGAAGAGTGGTCAGTCAGTGCCTTGCAGGATCGACCCTTGAAATGCTTTCCCAGATAGCGATGCTCTCCTCAACTGGTGGGCTTAGTTTGCTGTGCCCCTTGACCCGCCTTGTATAAATGTCAGCAGGGTAGAGACAAAGAGAGAGGCCTGCCACCCCACCTGGACCCGAACGGACCTGGCTGGCCTGGTGTCGGCGGGGTTGGACACTCTGCCTACCCAGACCCTTTGAGGCTGGGCTCCCTCACTGCGAGAGACCCCACCCCCTACAAAGTGCTGTGACATCATGGCGCTCTGTAGGGCACAAGGTCATGCTGAAAAAAAGGGTGGGGAAATGCTTTAGCCACACCCCCTTCCCACCATGGCTCTGCCTCTTATAGTGACATCACAATGGGGGTTAACTGATGTGACGAGACATCGGTTAACCCTACCTAGGGGCCGGGGGAAGAGCTTCCCCTGGCTGTGTGTGCACCAGCCACAGGAACACACGTCCCAGCAGCCTGGGCTGGCGGGGAGCGTCCTGCGACCATTCAGACATGCCCCCGCACTGCTGTCTTTGGCCCGCCCCCCTGCCATGATGGACAGCCATGGCTGCCTATTACAGGCAGCCATGGCTGGGCGTCATGGCAACCCCTCAAGCCAGGAGGAGTCGGGGCCAGGAACAAAGGTTCCCACCTGGTTCACCCACTCTGGCTCAGCTGGGCAGCAGCTGGACATGGACTCTGGGCCTGCTTTGAACCACGTCCACATTCCCGGTCTGGCTACCACCCCGGAAAGGGTTTGTACCAGCCCACATGGGTCAAAGTGGTGCCTACTGGGCCAGTGTCACGTTTGTAAACACCCAATGCTCTGTGGGGGGCGGAGCCACCCAGTCACATGGGCATGGGCACCTAGGTTCTGGTTGAACCCAACACAATTGGGATCAGTCCCAAATTTCTGGTCCGTGTACAGGCAACAGTCAAGTTGAAGGGGGTTACAAGTGCCCCAGGGGTCTTAGATGATAAGTGATGCCATATGTCTAAAACCACTTACTCCAAAGTAGGCCCATTGATTTCGCTAGCCCACCCTGCAGGCGAGTGGGGCCTGACCATAGACCAACCACAGGACCATTAGTGGCCAAAGAAGTCTCCGCCACCAGTAGGACTGGGCACTGGGCAAGAAGCCTGACACTAGGGTGAGGGTCATGTATTTTGAGGTCTGAGAATGAAACGGTGAGCAGGGGAAATGGGTCTGATGGGGCAAAGACCAGCATTGCCTGGAGCGTTAGCTAAGTAAAAATGGAGGCCTAGAGAGTGACCTGACTTAAACTTTCTGATCTAGGGAAACTGAGTCAAGGAGCTAGGGTTTGCCACCGGTACAGGGGTGCCCCCATAACAGGACCGGGAGCAGAGCAAGGCCGAGCAAAAGAAGAGTCATAGAGTTCCAGAGCTGTAAGGGTCATCATGTACAGCCCCCTGCACCACTGCAGGACCTGCCATGCCCCCGCTATCGGCACAGAAAAAACCCACCCATGGTTACAAGTCGAGACTGGGACCAGCCAGAGCACACCGAAACCCAAAATAACAGGGAACAATTTTAGAAAAAGAAAGATCCAGATGTCCAGGGCTTTTCATTTCCTGGCTTTTTGTTTCGGGTCACTCCCTCCCCTCCTCTTCCACCGGGCTCATACCCCACCCCCCCATCACAGGGGGACCCAGACGCTCCCTCCCATCCCTGACTCCCCGTTCCTGCAACCCCCGCCCCTTACTGAGGATGGCCAGCCTTAGAAATGACAAGGCCCAGGGTGAAGACAAAATGTGAGTCCCTGGCGGCTCCTCCCTCATGGCCTCGTGCTCTTGAGGGACCCGCTGCGTGTTTGGGGCTCTGTTAGGAGACAGTGGGGGCCAATGCGGGGGACAAGTAGAGAAAACAGCAGGGGCCACGGTGGTCATTTCAGGTCGCCCTGTTGTAAGGACAGTCCTGGATGGTGCCGAATTTATTTATTATTATTATTATTATTATTATTATTATTAATGTGCCTGGCACTGACCAATCATTAATTAGAGAGTCAGGTCCCTGTCTTGTGGAGCTTACAGTCTGGGATGGACAAGGGAGAAGAGGGAAAGATAGAGGGAGAGACATGGGGTATTAACATACGTGACGTGACAGCGGAGAGCCGCCATCACCAACTAATCGGGACCAGGAAGCCGCTTGGGTCCGGCCGTGGGACAAATGTTCCCGCAGCCGGAGCCAAGGTGGGTGGGGAGCTGCACGATCATGCGGTCGGTCGGCCCTGGCCCCCACACTGTGCCCAGAGTCCTGCCTCCCTGCCGTCATGTGCCCTTGTGCCACATGGGCTTTGTCCTTAGCCAATAGGGGGCGAGGCATCATTTTTCGGCCAAAGAATTTAAACTTAGTTAAAACCCGACTGCGTTCAGCGGATTCTGCTGCTTTTTTCCAGCTGGGCTCTGGAAAGCGTGTTTCTTCAGGGTGAGTTAGGATGAGTCAGGTCTGCCAACGGTCGCCGTTTTTAATTGCGAGTTGCTATTTTTGGTGCTTTCGTCAAGCGAAATATCATGAGACTGGGATAAATCAGGATTTCTGCTTCCCTCCTTTTTAGTAATGAGTTTCTAAGCCTTCCAAGTTGCAGAGTAAAGCATGAACGCACGAAGGCCTTAAAGGGACCAAAACCAAGAGAGGAAATAGGGCTGGAACGAGATTTCACCAAAATGGGAAATCTCATTGAAATCCCAGTTCCCGCTACCAGCTCAGTCGAATTGAGAACCTCCCAATTCTGAAACGTCTCAGCTGATATTTTGTTTCTTGATTTACTGACTTTCCACCTACCAGGAGCCCGTTGACTATTTTGTCATCTATTACAAATCCCAAGAGGTAATACCAAGTCGATAACGCATCTCTTGCACTCCATTTTCCCTTGAACAACATAGAAAAGTAATTCTGATGGGAGGCGCTGGCGTGGTGGTTAAGGGGCACTGAGGGGAGGTTAAGAGGTCGGTTATTTGCACGGTGATTGGTTCAGAAATGTGGAAACAACACAGTGACTTAGCAAGGGTTTGGGGGGCCCAGGCTTATGTCCCATTCATGCCCCCCACCATGGGCAAAGGGCCCCCCAAGAATAAGGGGGAGGGAGGACCTCCAGGGCAGGGAGGCAGGTCTTCCACATGAAAGCTCCCAGCCGGCCCACTGGAGCAGCAGCAATCTTGCCAAACAGGTGGGGGAAGGTGGGGGAAGCACTTCACACACACACACACACACACCCCACACACACTCTTAACAACTTTTTCTTGGCAGAGTCCTTGGCAAGTGTCCAAAGTACAAGTGGGAAATGTTCAGAGTGGGTGAGGGCAGAGTGCTGGTTCCTAGGGATGGGACATTCAGTTTCAGCTAGAACCAAAAGCACCCGCGAATGGCCATTTCAGATTAATCTGAAATGTCAGTTCCTTTTTTGGTATCGGTTGTATCGGATCTTTGGCAACTTATTTTTGTTTCGGACTTTTCACATTGCAGTTTGTCCCCATTGAAGTCAATGGGGACAAACCGCAATGTCAAAAATCTGAAACAAAAATCAATGTCATTATTATTATTATTATTATTATTATTATTATTAACAAACATTTATATAGCACCAGCAGTGTACCTGGCACTTTACAAAGTAATAAAATAGACACGGTCCCTGCCCCTAGGGCTTACAATCTGAGAGACAGGAGCTGGGGGAGAGACATAGGAAGGGGAACAGAGGGAGAGACAAGGGGTCTAACATTCATGAAGATGCGAGGTCTCAAGTGCACGTACTTGGCTTGGTCACGATGAGCAAACGATCCGATACAACCGATACCGAAACGAGAACCGAAATACATGAGAACCGAAACGGAAAGTAACCGAAACGGGCATTTTCCCCAGAGTCCCACCCCTACGTGGTTCCGCTCCCCCCCATGTCTAGCCTGAACATTTCTAGTAGCGGTCAGGCCACTTGCAAAGGGTCCCTTCTGGGTCTGGGATCCAAGCTCCACTGAGCCCTTTGCTATGTGATAGCTACGCCCCTGAAACAACAAACCCCAATGTAAAACGGTGCCCTCAGCAATGCAGTAAGCGGTAAATGAATGATACGTGGTAAACAGTGAGCAGGTCGGTAAATCGGGGCGGTATCTTGCAGTATTGTGAGACTTGAGAAATTGCATAGGTATCAGGAAACGGTCAAGAAATCCATCCCGGTTCCTGATATGGCAAATTTTCTCGCAAGCAGCAATTCAGCTGCCTGTTTCAGCCCTAGAAAAGTGCCTTAGATTTAGGGTGCAATCCTATTGCTGGCTTGTGCCGGCGGCAGGTGCAGTGGTGAGCTGGGCAGCACACGCACTCCATGCACGCAGCAAGCAGCACGGGGCGGCAGCTCAACCCACGTTGCTGTGAGTCCGGGAGCCAGTCATGACTCCTGCTTCATCTCCGAGGCTGCAGGGTGTGTGGACTCGGGGGGGGGGGCGGTCACATCGGAAGGGGCGCACTGTTGCCCCACGCAGCTTGCTGCGTTGGCAGGGCGCGACTGCACCTGAGCGCTGACGTTCTTCCACTGCGACATGCATAGGCACTAGGGATGGGCGAACAAAATGCCGTTCTGATGTTCGGGCGTTCAGGCGTTCAGTTTGAAACCCGAGTTCGGGTCCGGCTGTTTGGGTTCGGCGGAGTTCGGTTCGGCCGAACTCGGCCGAACATTCCAAAAAGTGCTATCGGTACCAAAACCGAAATTTTTTCAGTATTGGTATTTTTGGTCCTGAAACCACCCCTGATGTCAGTCCACCTCTGGTGCCAGGAAGTCTGCTCCTCAGCTGCCTCCCCCTTCCAGTCACATTTTTCCCGCCCCCAAACTCATCCGAACTTTTCCAAACTGTTTGGAAGTTCGAGCTTTCGGTTCGGAAGTTCGGTTCAGTCATCCGAACAGGCCACGTTTGGGCTGAACTCCGAACTTCCGAACCGCGTTCGCACATCCCTAATAGGCACAGGTTTGCACCCTTACTATTTTTAAAATCTCGTGATTTTTGAAGGCCTGACTCATGATTTAAAAAAAACAAACAAAAAAAACAACGTGAGATTGGTGCCCTTGTGCCTTGTTAGAATAGAACTGGAGAGAGATTAGCTGCTTTTGGATAATCCCAGAAATCTGGGCCCACCTGTTGTGGCCTAGTATAGCCACAACAGGCTATACTAGCGAGAGCTTCAGAAATGAATGACACAGATGCTGATGTCCTCTAGGTTTAACACAAGCACGCGGCAGGTGAGTAGTGGCAGGATTAGGGCCCAGACAGTCACTCTCTTTAGGGCATTAGCTTTGCAGTCCGTTAATTCTCCACACACAGTCCATCCTAGGCAACGGCTCTGCCCATCTCCAGTCTTTGTACCCACGGGGTACAATCCAACACCCAGCTTACGCCAGCGGCAGGCGCAGCACCGCTCTGAGAGGCGTGAGCTCAGTTGTGCAGGTGCACCGCACAGACAGCAGACCGTTTTGGAAGGAGCGCGCCAATGCCCCCTGGGGCTTGCTGCGCCGGTGGCACGCACGTCTGCCTGAGCACTGACGTACTCAAACGGTGCCTCGCGTAGGTGCAGTTTATCAGGGGGGTGTTTGATTGCACCCACAGTCTCTAGCAGTTCACTGGGGCCACTGGCTCAGGCTTTAGTCCTCTGGAACAAAGGCTGGCGCTGCTGCACCTTGGGCGCTGTCCTTCGCTCTGTGCAGCGCCTGTAACCACACTGGTACTAGCTCTCTTAAAAGCCCAGTGCCCCACTGGGCTTCTTCCCTGTCACAAAGCAACTTTATTCCTAACACTCACAGCACAAGGCCGCTTACTGCCCTTCCGACAAACAGAGCTAAATTAAGTAACTACTTCCATTTAATTAAACCAAACTAACTACTCCCCTTTGGTCGTTTTCAGACGTACAGTGTAAACTTAAGTTTTAAGACATCAAGACAATTCCTCTCCACCCCCAGCTTTGATGTAATGATCACTAAACCGTGGTCGCCACCATCACTGATAAGTGTTCACATGAACAGTTGCAAGCCAGTGGGGTAAGTACTCCTGATCTGGTTAACTCTCGTTCGTGTGAACACTTCAGAGGCCCAACAACATTGAATGAACTGGTCGTCGGAACACGGCCTTCACTGTCTCCTGAACGCCACCTCTCTCCCGGTGCAATGCAGAATCGATTATTAACAGTGGGTATTCTTGGGAGGAGTGGTGGGGTAGATCCTTCATAAAACACTGCACCGATCTTCAGATTCAGGCCAAATTTTAGGCTGGGTTTGGGGTGAAAAGCAATACAGTTTCCTGTTCCCCTTGGGCACCTAGATTGGTGAGTTCCCAGCAGCCCCTGTACCTGTCCTAGCCTAAACCTCATTATAAATTGTGAGACTTAATTGTCATTATTTAATTGCATACGGCAATCAAGGCAATAATAGTTTCACAAGCCACGTATTTTAAGTAACCTTTTTCGCATGTGTGGAAGTGTCGATGTACCGATGGGCCGGGAAGCAGGGAGCCAGATCCAAAATATAGTTCGGTATGAAACCCCTATAACACTGAGTCTGGTTCCACCCATTTCTTCTCCATTCCCTGGTGTGAGCTAGGAGGGAAGAGCAGAAAGCCCTGGCAACGTCCTGCAGGTAATTGAAGCTGGGACAGAAGGGCTCAGCGCGTGGCGCGTTCAGAGCAAGGCAAGCACCTCGGCAGCTTTCGCTGCGGAGAAGCTAAGTGATTCCATATTTGCATGTTTGTAGAGGCGCAGAGAGAAACCATCTCCTGCCAAACGCTTTTTACGAGCGACACGGGGGCCCTGTCATTGCTGTCTCAGCTTTACGTCACTGTCATTCCTGCACTTTTGGGGTCACATTTCCACGGAACCTCAAAGCTTTGGCGTGAACTGGTCCTGAAGACGTCAAAGGCGGCTGTGATTTCCCAGCCTGGCAGACGGTTCTTTTGTGCACATGGCTAGCGTGTGGCCTGGCCCGTTTGCAGTGCTCTGCGTCTACGTGAGGAGAGGCTCAATAGATCGGGGCTCTTCAGCCTTGCAAAGAGACGGCGGGTAGGGAGACGGGAGAGAGGTTTACAAAACCGGGAGTGGTACAGAGCACATTGACAGAGAGCTGTTCATTACTGATCCTCGCTCAAAATACTAGAACTAGGAGATTCCCAATGAAATAAACTGGCAGCAGCATTGAAACAAGCAAAAAGAATGTCCATTTTTTTTTCCACACAACACACAATTAACCTGTGGGACTCACTGCCACAGGATGTTGTGAAGGCCAGTTGGCTTCCAAAAAAGGATTAGAGTTGAAATGACTAGCAGTTTCCCTGTCTGGCAGCTAATCTGACAGCTACTGGATAACCCTGCAATTAACCCCCAGAGCTATCGGATACCTGTCAGATTAGGCCCCAGACAGGATGTCGTCACACAAACAGCAACCCCGCCTCTGCCCCGCCTCAGCCCTGGGCGGGCCGTCCATTTGAAGGCCAGTTCAAGCTTGCAACAAGCGCTGTTCAGTCAGTCTGGAAAATGGAGGGTCTGTCCAAAGCAATGCATTGTGGGATGTGTGGATGTAAATGTCCAAGACAGAGGAGCCATGTACACTTGCACTAGTAGTGAGACTGCCCCCCTTGTGTACACATTTGCACACTGAAATCCCCCTATTAAGTACAGACGGAGTCACTTGTGCGTAGCCTGGTGCATAGATTAAGATAGTTCAGGGAGCTGGCTTAGAGGCGGATTTTGAAAGATATTTTTTCTTGTTTGGGCTTCAAAGTTGAACTGGATGGATATGAAAGATTGAACTGGGCTTTGAATATGTATCTTAGATCTACTTCCGAGTCCCTGACCGACCCCTCCAGACTCCTATTTACTAGGCCTGGGGTGGGTTCCATTTGCGGACTACTTTGAAAAAGACAGATAGGAGCTGGGGGCGAGGGGGTGGAGAGGGGAGCTGTATTTAAGGAGTGCATAAGGGAAGGAAAGAGTAGGGACATCCCCTCATCCCATTTTACAGATGGAAAACTGAGAAATCGTCACTTGCCCAAGGCCACCCAGAAAGCTCATGGCTAAGATGGTCTTTGAACACTGGTCTTCCAGGTCCAAGTCCAATGCCTTATCCGCTAAATGACTCTTCCATTAAAGTTGACTGAAATTGGCCTGCAACTTCAAATGTTGTTCACACACACACACACACACACACACACACACACACACACGTAGTCATAGTAGGTGTTAACAGTGTAACTCCTGGTTTTCACGTTCAAATCGCTCCATGACCAAGCTCCCCCTTACCTCTCGGACCTAATCGCCCTACGCACTCCTGCACGCGCTCTCCGCTCTTCCTCTGTCCCCTCCCTCGCTCTCCCTCGTTTCTCCTGCTCGCCCAACCGCCTTCGTCCCTTCTCCCTCGCTGCCCCACATGCCTGGAACTCCCTCCCTGCCGACATCCGCCTTGCCTCCTCCCTCCGCTCCTTCAAATCCCTCCTCAAGACCCACCTTTTCCATGCTGCCTTTCCCAATGCCCTCTAGTCTTTCCCCTTGCTCTTACTGTCAGCCCTCCTCTGCTGACTGCTGCTACCGACCACCTTGTAACCAAGCCAAGTACACGCACCTGAGACTTCGCATCCGCCTGAATGTTTGTTTGTCTTCTCCCATGTCTCTCCCGCTGTCCCCTCTCCTTGTCTCCCCCTCCTTGTCTTTTAGATTGTAAGCCACAGGCAGGGACCGCAGCTGATTGTATGTTCTGTACAGCACCAGGTTGTTACTGGCGCTTTATAAATGTTTAATAATAATAATAATAATAATAACTGCACCAGGGCCCAAGATCCTGGGGGGACCCACGTCCATGTGGAATATGTGTCTAAGCCAATGGGTGCCTAACACCCACTGAGTGCCTCAGAGGGGCCCTCGCCCATCTTCTGTACCGGGACATGTTCCAACCTAGCTACACTTCTGGGTTTTTTTTAAAAAAAGGAAGTTTCTAACTTTCCCAGTTGCTGAGAAAAAAACTCTCAAATGTGGAATACATGTCCTTGGAAACTAGGAGACAAATTCAAAAGCAACCAGCCTTTCTTATTTTTAAAAAACCTCACAAGCAGCAGGGTCTTTCTTTCTTTCTTCTTTCTTTCCTTCCTTCCTGATTTTTCAATGCCGGGGATTGCCAAGCCAGAGGGGCACCCGCTCACATGACGCCTCCCGTAGACTCAGCTGTGAGTCTGGGCTGCAGAAACCTGCCTCCCGCCTCCCAGGAAACCATCTCTGCCGCCTCCTCGATCTGCTCCCTCCCCCAGAACACATGGAGTAGTGACAGGCTCCTGCCAGTAAGATAAACAGAGGGGTCATCCGCCCCTGGTTAATATTTGCTGCCACTGCTAAGGCCTGTATACTTTTTCATAGATCATTTACATCCCAAGAACAGGCCGGTAATTAAATCTTGGCTGTTTGTTTGGCATTTTCCCCTCCGGGGTCATTATGTCGACATGTTCACTAGAGAAGATTTGTCTCTGCGGGAAACATCAATTGCAGAAGAGAAATTTGCTGTGAAAATATGCAGAACTTAAATCCTCTTTTAAAAGCAGCAACTTCTCTCTGTGTGTGTCTTTCTCTCTCGTGTGCTAAACCCTCTTCAAAATTGGGCCAGGAAATTTGCCCTTCCCAGGTAACCAACCTAGGGTCCAGGCCCTGAGCTGTCTGAATCCAGACCAGCCAGGGGGGCTGTAAACTCCCTTTTCGCACAACCAGAAACACAGAACAAATTTTGCTAAAGGGGGCATCCTGACCGCTAGACGTTCTGCCCACCAATGCATCCCGCCCTGCCCTTCCCAAATTTAGACACTGAGAGACAGGACCGGCCTTAGACTTTGCAGGGCCCAGGGCAAAGACAAAATATGGGACCTCGGTTGACCCCACCTCTCCTCCCCCTCCCCCCCCTTGGCCCCACACCCTCCATGATGCTCTAGAGGTGGTTGTGTTTGGGATCCTGCTGAGAGGGAATGGGGGCCCCACACCCCAACATGATGAAAACAGGGGCCACTGCAGGGACCCCCAGAAGTAGAGAAAATAGCATTGTCCCGAGGGAAGTCCGGTCCCGTTGATAGGGCCTTCTCCGTTGTCCTGACTCTGCCACACATCCCCCTTCACCGGAAGGAGCCACTGGGGTGGCAGCAAGAGGAGGGAGAAGTCCTCAAAGCTTGGGTTCCCCCCCCCCCCAAGTAGCCACCCTTTCTCCTGCTGCTACCAATCTCCCCCCTCTGCCCCCAGGGGCTGCCTTAGACCCAGCCAGGGCATACCTGATTGGGCACAAGACAGTGCCAGTTCAGAGGGGAGGAAGAAAGGAAAGAGTCGTGCACAGCGCTACCATCTAACCGTCTAGTGATGAGCAACTCCGGTAGAGAAATGGCAGCAGAGAAGAGGGACCAGGGGGGTGACAGTGCGGACACACTGTAGGGGATGGGACTTGGCAGAGTGCATCCTTCCCCTCACCCCAGTTGCACCCATTGAATTATTCATTTGTGGAGCACATTACCATGAGATGGGGCGCGGGCAGGGGGAGGGTGGGGGAAGCCAGGACAAGATTGAAGGGAAGTCTGGAAACTGAGGTGGGCAAAGGGTCTAGCCAGAGATGTAGCGTTCATGAGGAAGAGATGCAACCCCCTACCCTTCCTGTCCCCGCTTTAGGGATCTCTCAATCTCTCAATATTAGGGATACTCAAATCGACTCTAAAATATTGGGTACCGATCAGTTCCTGATTTTGACCCGACGTCCCCGAGTGTCAACTTCTAGTCCCAGAATGTCAACTTCTGTTCCCAATTTGTTTTACTTCTGATCCTGATTTTTAAAATTCTGGTCCGGATTTTTTGGTTTTCCATCCCGATTTACCAGTTGGTAACCAGAAAACTGGAAAAAGAATCGATACCAGAAATGACCAATTGGTCAGGCATCCAGATACCCAATCAGTAATCGGTTAGCCTGCCAAGAACCATATGCGCCACTTGAAAATGCGTCCCGTGGTCAGGGTGAGAGGTTAGCAAGTGAGCTACCTGTTTCTGCCCTGATTGGTTGAGATCTTGGGGTGCACTTTGTCACCTTGGCTGAAGGAGGGGGGGCATGAACCTCTTATGAAGCACATAGCGTCGGCCTCTGTAGGGAAAGGATTCTGGGTTCCATGAGCACACACCCACCCCCAGCTTCTGATACTTCTGACATTCCAGTGTTCATCTTAGCCTGGACAATTGTTGAAGGCAGGCGCTAAGGAGGTCTCGCCGGGCTAATTCTGAACAAAGAGGCAGCCACCATGGTCAAGGTCAGAGGCTCAGCTGGTGTCAATCGTGAGTGAAGTTACACCGATTTGCACCAGACAGAGACTTGGGTTTCCTTTGTCCCGTGCGGAGTGGCAGCTGGGGGGTCAGTCTTCTGATGTAAAATGGTCAGCGGAGTTCCGACCAAAATACGTTCCTCTCCACCATGGTTTAGTTGATCATTGAGAATAGGAAGGCCGCTCTTGGCCCGTATCATGTGGAAGGATAATTGTGGGGTGGGGGGTGTGACACCGGGGAGATCCGTTTGGAATCTGGAGACTTTATGAAACATCGTAAACTTCAAATGGAATTTGGGTCTCTCCGTTAGATGCTGGAGATATCTGCAAATGGGAGGCTGGAAAGAAGAGCAGTCGTCCACCCCTCCCTCCCCCATCCAGGAATGCACTAATTGGAGTAATGAGGGCTAAGTATACTGCTCATAATGTATATAAACTGCTCATTAGGCAGAGGAATCCCAGCCTGGGATGGGAGACATTCTGGAAACATGACATCAGGGGGGGAGATACAGCAGCAGTGGAATGTGACGTTGGAGAGCATCTATGGAGCTGTCAAAGACAGACCCTCCACAGCACTCCAACAGCAGATAATACTGAGACAATGGCCCCAATCCTGGATGGAACAATCCCCATTCAGAGCCCAAATTACCAACAAGTTATTTGTGGAAATGCATCTTTGGAGAGGGGCTCAGAGAGGGACTTCCAAACCCTATCGAATGGGGAGGAAAGACCAGCTCTGGATTTCATTCCTAGATCTGGTCTGCCACACCAAGACCATGATCCACACCCCACTTATACCGCAACAACCTCGCTGAAGCCCTACTCCAGAGGAAGCTGTTTGTGGAACGCGGCTGAGGTCTACACGAGAGCTGGAAAAAGTAGCCGCAAAGACAGGGATAGCCATCGAACGTCCAGTACCAAAATCAAACCAAATATTTTGGGTACGAATCAGTCCCCAAACCGGTTTTCAATTGGGTACCCAAAACAAAAATACTGGTTTGATATGGGGGAATTTGGAGGGGTATTATTTCCATTTTCCAGGTAATTTTGAGTACTAAAAAACAGTAAATGAAATTTCATTTTTTTTTATTATTTTTTTGGGGGGGTGGGGTACGCGAATGGTCTTTGGGTCCCAGTAAGCATACCCGAAATGGTACCCAAAAATGTGAGCATTACCTGCGAGAACAAAATCAGGTAGCCATCTGAATTAGAAGCCCCAAGGGGATAGTCAATGTCTATGCAGAGAGATAATCGATTACAATAATGTTCTTACTTTGTGTGGATTGATGAACCGCTGAAGGCAGGTCCCGCGTCTGAGGGAAGAGCCATCTGTTTTTGGTTCTGCTCAAGCGTGGGGTGCGTCACGTTCGATTAATCACAGACCTCAAAGTATTGATGTTCAAATCCTGCATGGGAAAAGAACGTTTCGCTCTGTAATAAAGCTGTGGCGGACGCATGAACACCTGTTCCATTTACAAACGCCTTGCACAGGCACGCAGATCCCTTACACAAACGTATCCCTCACTCCTGCTGGTTGGTCACACCAACCCCCACTCTCACGCGCACACACACATATTTGGATGAGGCTCTGGGAGAGGCCTCAACGTCTCCGCGTCAGCTAGGCAATTGTCCCTGGTAACCTGAATAAACCAAGTCTCCCAGCGGACGGCCATCGGAGCGTCCCCACCCTCTTTCCAACAAAACTGTCCCTAAGGAACGTCACGACATCATAACGCTTCATAGTGGGTGGGGTTATGTGAAAAAGAGGCTTCTCCTTTCCCTGCATGGAGTAGGGCTAAGACCCAGGCTGTCTTGGGGGGATAATTGACCCCCCAAGACAGTCTTTGGTAGAGAGCATGGCTCCTGGCCTTTGGTAAGTCAGGGGGGGCACATCCCCTGCCCTTGTCCCCAGCATCACCCCTTCTGCTGCTCCCCCAGCATCCCTGTAGCAAAGTGCCGCGTGCGATTTATGACAGAATGAGGCCCACAGTGGGTTAACGCTCTGCCACAGCAGTTATGGGGTTATGCTGGGGCTCCGTATTGTAAGATCAGGTGACTGGAAGTGGGTGGGAACAGATGACCCTGGCTGGGGCTTAAAAGAAGGAACCCCAAGCCCAACCACTACCAGTCAGTAAGAGCTTGGAGACAGCAGGGTGAGGAGCTCCCACATCAGCTGGAGCCAAGTCGAGCTGAGCCATCCTTCTGGGGAGGCTGGCGGGAGCCCTGACCCCGCCCAAGGAGGGGCCAAGGGATTCAGGGAGGCCCTAGTCAAGGACAAGGCCTTAGGCCAAGAAGGAATTAGAATACCCAGGAAGGAGAGCTGGCAACCCCGGATCATGCCGCGAATGGAATCTAATTGGCATAAAATGAAGTGGCATCGGCATGTCGAGAGAAAGCAGCATTCCTCACCCAGCACTCTCCACCCCCCACCCCCCGGTCAGGGGAAAGGAGGGGACTTATTCATATTCAAATCTCCTCCTAGAAATGCAGACGGGGTCCTGTGAAATGTTACAACGTTCAGGCTGACACCAACGGAGCTCAGAACCGAGGGAGAGTTAACGAGGCGATCGTGGCAATGCTAACTTTGATAACTCGCCCTTCTTCTGTCCTCTTCCTCCTAAAGATCGACCATCCAGACATGAGGGAATTTAGCCTTCCGGAAATCTAGGAACGATGTCCTTTTTACGAACTGGGAAACTGCAGGCACTGACTGGCCAAGGGTCCCATCCCAGGCAAGGTGTCGGTTAGTAGGCAACAGAACCAGGGAGTATCTTTTCAAGGAAGGCACCTTTGGTGCAAACACTTAGTCTGATCACTTACGCGTGGCATTTTGTGCGCCTGACGCACCAACAGCAGGAGGCACGAACGCACAAGGCAGCCGCGCAGACTGAGAGACGAAGGCTTGGGAAGCAGACTGGATGTAGTGGATCCCGCATATGTGTTTAAAAGATCTCATTACAAGCGAGACCGATTTGATTTTTCGCATTAGCAAACCCAGAAGCAATTCTACAATCTCTGCTGAACTAGGACAATAAACTAGACCGATCCTTTGGTTTCCTTTTTGGTTTGTGGCCATTTTCAATTCCTACGGGCACATTTCAAAGAACAGCGTTAAAACGACATCAGTTTAATTAAAGGGATGTAGCTATTCCACATCACGGTGCTCCCACTGTTCCTCCAAACAGAGGTAGTTATTACTCTCTGCAATCTCCCTTAACGGCCATCATGACTCGGGTCGCCGGATTTGCAAACTTTTCCAGGACACCTGTGAAAAATATTAGGGGTGTGCACTAGGCCCCCATGTCGTTTTCGGTTTTTCGTTATCGTTTTCGTTATTTAAAAAATGTCATTTTGTTATCGTTATTAATGGCAATGTCGTTTTCGTTATTGTTGTCGTTATTGGTATCAGCATCGTTTCAAACGAAGATTTTATTTTTGGTATCGGTATTGATTTTGATAACATAATATAATATATATGTATTATATTATATATTATAACATTATATATATAATAAAACAGACTTCCCTAAATACCTATATAACATCTAATCTCTCTATATATGAACGCAAGTAATATCTATCTAAATCTAAGGGAGACAGGGGAAGGGAAAAGGAAAACTATTATCTAATCAATTATCTATACCTATTCTAATCCAATCTATATGTCTATAATATATATCTATATCTAATCTATACTATCTATCTATCTATATATAATGCACAGGGGGGAGAAGGGTAGGGAAAGGGAGAAGGTAAAATGTAGGGTATGAGGAAGGAAAGGTATTGGGAATACGAGGGCTAGGGAAGATCTTTTGTGTGCAAGCAGGCACCACAGTTCTGTAAACGCAACCTGACAAGCAGAGCTCTCACAGAACAGAGAGAGAAAACCTGGCCCTCTCATTATAAAGGGTTGCCGTGCCCTCCCCCAGAGCCTCCCTGATTGGTTGTGGGAGGCAGCAGGCACTGAGCAATCACAGAGTGCCATGAGACTGCTGGGGCCTGCTTGTGCTGCTCATTGGCCAGCGATACATCCATCAGATACTGCGGAGCTGCTCACCCCTCCCAACACAGGCACAGTTCAAGAGTTCAGCCCTGTTTAGGACTCCGAGATGTCTTCTCCCTCCTCCCCTCACCACATTTTCCCTCCAAAACCCAACTGCCACAGCACTAATAATAATAATGACAACGATGACGACATTGTTGTTTTCGTTATCGTTGTCGTTATTATCGATTGTCATTTTCATTATTGCAATAACGATAATGAAAACAGCAATTGTCGTTATTGGTATTGTAATAACCAAAACGACATGCACACGCCTGAAGAGTACATGCTGCAACATGTATTTTCCATAAGCGTCATGGAAATATCTGCATATCCGGCAACCCTTATCCCTTCTCTTTTTACTTCAAAGGTTTCCCATGCCAGTTACTTCAGCCACATTCTGACAAAGCGAGGTAAACCGGCTTAGCCACCGAGATTCAGTTAAATTGAACTAACTACTCCCCTTTGGTAGCACTAGATGAACAGTGTAAACTGACGTAGTGTTGCATCCAGTTTCCTCCTAGCTGAGACGTCGTGATCCCTGAACCAAGGACACTGCTAGAGGCAGCGTAAGACTTTTCTGCTCAGCCAGGCATTTGTCAGGCGGGGATAAGATATGAGGCGATTTAGGGACAGGGGAACTGAATTTGTTTTTAATTGTTATGTTTGAGCCTTTTGGGAGGAACAGGTTAAAATGTAATTAATTAAAGAAACACATACACAAATAAATTAAACTCAGTCGCTCTGATAAAGTGCTCGCACAAACAGTGATTTCCGGAAAGGGAAATGTACTCCTGATTTTTTTAAAAAAATTTAGTTTTACTTTTAGAGGGCTTTGTGATTTAGGGGTTTGGCCTGCTTCCACAGGCAGCTGGAGTCAGAACTGCACCCAGGGAACCGGATCTTTGTACGGCATGAATGACATGCAGGATCCCTGTGACTGGGGTGGGATGACGGCACAGGATCCCCCTGCCTGGTGCTCAGGAGCTCGCTGATACCAAGGTTCTTTACTGTTGATTGTAGAGTCACCAGCTACACACAGAGTAAAGGTTGCACGCACCCCCTTACACACATTGAAGACTGCACACACAGGGCCCCTACACACACACACACGCTTGCATCCCAAACCAACTTTAGCAGCTACCAGTTTTTTGATTGGCTGATAAAGGGTTGGAACCCCATTGGACAACTCCTAAGACAAAGTCAACAAGTAGGTTCTTCCACCTGAATTTTAAAAATACTGATTTTCCTAATGTAAGTTAATGGGGCTTGGGGAATATAAAAGGGACCGTTGCTCCCCTCAAGGTACACCTATTATGGTGAAATTTGGGGTCCCTCTTTCCCTTTGTACCTTCTGTCTCTGCCATATTTGACTGAAATTGGCCTGTGGCTTCAAGAGCTATTAGTGACTCACCCACAGAAGGTAAGTGCGTACGTTGGAGACAAGGCCCAAAACAGCCATCTCAGTAAAGAAGCTACAGAGCACAGGGCCAGTCTTACCACCTGGGGCAGCCGTCCCGGACCCCACTCTTTCTGAGGGTCCCACAGTGACCACTGTTTTCACCAGGACAGGTTGTCTCAGTGGGACCCAAACATGACCCCCCCTTCAGGGAATCGCAGAGGTTGCTCCCAAGGGGGGAGGGACCACCGGGGCCACCGCATTTTATCTTTGCCCTGGGCCCCCACAAATCCTAAGGCTGGTCCTGACGGTGTGGATGGGCCCAAGGTCCCTTCTAGAGCTGAAATTAGTACCCGCAAAAAAAGGTATACCCATTGAATTTCTGGTGCGTGCATCGACTCAGAAATGTCGAGTACTGCAGGAGGGCAGGTTGCCAGACTGTCTCAAGGAGGCTCTGATTCGGCCTCTGCTCAAGAACCTAAGAACATAAGAAGTGCCATACTGAGTCAGACCAACGGTCCATCTAGCCCAGCATCCTGTCTCCAACAGTGGCCAATCACGGTGGCTTGGGAGAAGCCCCCAACAGGTCACAATGGGGGATCCATTCCCTGCTGTTTCCCCCAGCTCCCGTCATGTTCCCTGATCCTGTCTGGCTAATAGCTGCTAATGGACCTATTTATTTATTTATTTGTCTTCCAGAAACTTGTCCAAACCTCTTTTTCAACTCAACTCTAGTACTGGCCCTTACCACGGCCTCTGGCAGTAGATTCCACAACCCAATTATACGCTGAGTGAAAAAATATTTTCTTTTATTTGTTTTAAACTTGCCACCCATGAGTTTCATGGAGTGTCCCCTAGTTCTAGTACTAGCTGAGAGGGTAAATAACTGCTCCTTGTTTATTAGTTCCAAACCACTCATGATTTTATAGACCTCTATCCTATCTCCTCTCAGTCGTCTCTTCTCCAAACTGAAGAGCCCCAACCTACCAAGCCTCTCCTCACACGGGAGCCCTTCCATGCCCTGGATCATTTTTGTTGCCCTTCTCTGCACCTTTTCTAGTTCAGCGATGTCTTTTTCGAGATGGGGCGACCAGAACTGCACCCAATATTCGAGGTGCGGTAGCATTGCTTGACGTTGATTCCCCTGGCAACTATTGACCAGTCTCTAACCTCCCATTTTTAGGGAAGGTTATTGAGTGGGCTGCGGCTCAGCAGCTCCAGGTGCATCTGGACAGCACTGGTTTTCTAGACCCATCACAGTCTGGTTTTCGTCCGGGTTATGATGCTGAGACTGCGCTTGTGACTTTGGTCAATGATCTGCACCTAGAACTGGACAGGGGAAATTCGCCCCTGTTGATTCTGTTAGATCTTTCAGCGGCATTTGATGCCATGGACCATGCGGTGTTGGTGGCGCGCCTGCGAGACCTGGTTGGGGTGAGTGGGACCGTTCTTCAATTATTCCGTTCTTTCCTGGCTGGGAGATCCCAGCGGGTGGTGCTGGGGGACTGTTCATCGCCTCCTCGACGTCTCCGGTGTGGAGTCCTGTAGGGTTCTGTTCTGTCCCCCCCTCCTGTTCAACATGTATACGCAGCCGCTGGGTGAGATCCTGAGGGGGTTTGGGGTACGGTGTCATCAATATGCTGATGACACCCAGCTCTACCTCTCTTTTTCATCCGACCCAGGCCCTGCGGTCTCAGTACTTACCCGGGGTCTGGCGGCTGTGGGGGACTGAACGAGGGTGAGTCGAATGAAGCTGAATCCTGACAAGATGGAGGTGATGCTGGTTGGTAGATCCGGTGACTTGGGGGAGGGAGGGTTGCCCATCATAGATGGGATTCACCCGCATCTGGTCTCTCAGGTTCAGAGCCTGGAGGTGCTCGTAGATTCACAGCGGTGCTTGGATGCTCAGGTAGCAGCTGTGCCTGGAGGGGGGAGGGGTGCTTTCTGACCGTTACATCTGGTTAGAAGGCTCTGACCCGATATTTCCAATTCTGGCCTTGCCACCATCATCCATGTTTTCATCACCTCGAGACCAGACTGCGGTAAAGCGCTCTACATGGGACTGCCCATGGTGGCATTCCGGAGGCTGCAGCTAGTGCAGAATACGGCGGCCCGTCTCTTTACCGGGCTCCACTTCTGCATTCACTGCACAGGCTGCCAACAGTCTTCCGAGCCCAATTCAAGGTGCTGGTTTTGACCTATAAATCCTTACACGGTCTCGGTCCCCCGGGCCTTATGCCGACCTGTGCAGTCTGCCGGCGGCGGTCTCCTTGCTCGGAATTGCTAACCTTCCGGCAGCTGGTTTAGAATTGATTGTTCCGCCAGGCGTTTGGAGAAGGAAACGGGTATGGAGGGGGGAGGGTGTGTGGGGGGGGGGAGATTGGGTTATTTTAATTATTTTTATTTAATTTATTTATTATGTTTTAATACTGTTAGCTGCCCCGAGCTGCCTGAGGCAGGAGGGGTGAGATATTAAATATTTTAAATCAATAAATAATCTGTCCTTGATCACCGTAAATGATCGATACTCGATTCGGGTACCCAGTGTCCTGAAATGTCCCAGAATGTTGACCTGTGGTCCTGGAATATCATCTTTCAGTCCCGGCTGTAAGCCGCCCCGGGATGCCGTAGGCATGAGGGGGGGGGGCTAATAAATATAACAAATAAATAAATATAAATAAATCAATTATTTGGTTTTCCATCCTGGTTTGGGGTTTGGTTTTGTTGTTGTTGTTATTTGTTTTTGTTTTGTTTTCTGTCCCGTTTTTGGTTTTCTCATTTGCTCACCGGAAAAACGGTATGGGAAATTACCGATTTTTCGGGCATCTGGGTACCTGCTCATCAATTGGGTGACCTGTCGAATATCCAATATGGAACTTAAAAAGGCAGATATTACCCTCAGGTACCAAATTAGGTATTTTCCAACTAGAACCCCTTCTAGTCTCCAGAAGAGTCGTGAGGGTGAGGAGAGGTTTTTCTGGAGGCCTCCTAGGGTTGCACCTGTTTTGGGGCTCAGCAGGGACGTCTGAGCTTCAGCTCTGTCTGCCTGGCAAGATTTCCTAGCTCTCGGCTCCCTAAAAACGCGGTTTGTTTAAAAATAATATAACAACCCTATGGAAACTATGTTTCATCCATCCTGAATGAGATTGTCCTCAGCTGTTCCTAACCACCAGCACTAATGAAGACAACCTGCTGGAAATTTTCAAAGGGGTCACGTGGCTTTATGGTGCTTGACGCCCAGTCTATTATTTGTGGCAAAGGGAATGTATGTTACCGGAGGGGGGTGGGGGAGTGGGATTTATATAACTCTCAGATCAGTTTCGGCAAAAGAATGAGTCGCCAAGGGAGGAGACGGTGAACTTGCCAACTTTGGAGGAGCTCGGAGCGAGTCTGCTCAACTTGGAGAGGCCTTCGCTGCACTTCAAGGTCGCTCATTCGCTCATTGCAGAGAAATGATTTCCTCCACGACAGGAATCAAGGAGTCTGTGCCGCGCAGGGAGCCGGCCTCTCCCCGTTTTAGCCTTAAAAATCACTTCATCTACTGAATAGGCCTGAATAGGTCAGGAGATCATCAAACCTTCTGCATCCAATTTCACCTAGTCATTCCTGCATCAAAGGCTATTTATAAATGGACGGGGAGTGGGGGTAGGTCTGTGTGTGGCGGCTGGAGCACTGCCGCATCAGCTGTCGTGGCGGGAGGGTGCAGACCGCCGTACACCCACCTCCATGCACGGAGCAACCCGCCTTTTTGCCAGTTGCTCCGTGCATGGGGGATGGGGGATGGGGTGGAGATGGGTGGCAGTGCGCAGATCACGGCAGCAGGTGCCCACACGCCTCCACATTCAAATGTGATGCTCCCATTCGTGGACACTGGGTGTCCACGTGTGGGAGTGAGGCCAAACAGAATTCCGTAGAGATCCAAGTTAAAACTCGCTTCACAAAGGGTCTAACTGCACGTGACGCTAGTGGCCTGAATCCTAACATGTGATCTTGAAAAAGCCAAGCCAGGTAACTCAGTTAAGAAATCAAGAAATCTAGGGAAAGCAACATACCGTGGCTAATTAACATACTGTGGCTTTAGGAACATTTCTCTGGGTCACTGTGCCCCCCTCACGATTCTGTGCAGGTCACATGTTAGTTTAGGTAGAGTCAGACGTGCCATCCTGCAGGGGGTTGGACTAGATGGGTCTTTGAGGTCCCTTCCAGCCATAAAGTTTTGTGATCTGCAAAAGCTTTGCATCATCTAGACCATTGTTACTAATCATTTCTACAGCATTCTCAATGTTTAAAGTGCTTTAGGCTAGAAGGGACTGCCTAACCGAGTCAGACCAATGGCCCATCTTAGCCCAGTATTGTCACAACCTGACACGGCAGCAGGGTTTCAAATCCGGCTCTCCAGTGTCTCCGGCAGAGACCTCACCCAGGCGTGCTACTAGGAATCCTGAATCAGAGATACCAGGTATTGAACTTGGGACCTTATACACGCAAAGCATTCGCCCTGCCACCTGAGCCACGGCCCACCCTTCGCAAGGCTTATCTAGGTCACCCTCACAACAACCCTGTGAGGCAGGTAACTATTATTTCCATTTCACAAATGGGAAACTGAGGCTGAGTGATTTGCCCCAAGCACCCAGTGAGTTCATGGCTAATGCAAGACTCAAACCACAATCTCCCAGGGTCAAGGCCAACCGCTTATTCACTAGGACCACACCTCATTTGCCAAAGCAGAGCACCCATTCATATAAGAGCGGCAGTCCCGGTGCTTACCCGGTGTTTGTCAGCTGGGGGTGGGGACTGGATGAGGGTGAGCTGCCTGAAGTTGAATCCTGACAAGATGGAGGTGATGGTGGTGGGGAAAGGCAGGGGAGTGATGGCCCCCATCATTGATGGTGTCCGTCCTCGTCCCCGCAGTGTTTCAGGTCCAGAGTCTGGGGGTGCTCCTAAACCACAGCTCCGCCTGGATGTCTAGGTGGTGGCTGTGGAGAAGGGGGCATTTCGCCAATTACATCTGGTGTGATGGCTTAAGCCGTATGTCTCAGACATAGCTCCTTAGGGGGACGAGTCGTCACGAGCACATCACTCCAGTGCTCTGTTCTCTGTTCGTGGCCAGGTCCGCAGCTGAAACCAGCGGCCGAAGCCGCCACACCAGATGCAACTGGCAGAAGGCACTCCCCGCCACAGCCTCCACCTGGACATCCAGGCGGAACTGCGTATCGAGGAGCACCCCCAAGTTCCGCACCTGGGATGTCAGTGGAGGGAAGACTCCATCAATCGATGGAGCTGTCACCTCCATCGACCTACCCACTAGCATCACCTCTGTCTTGTCAGGATTCAGTCGCAGACCTTGCCACTATCATCGATGCTTTTATTACCTCGAGATTGGACTACTGTAATGCACTCTATGTGGGGCTACCCCTGGTGACGGTCCAGAGACTGCAGCTGGGGCAGAATGCGGCGGCACGTCTCCTTAGGGGGCGAGTCTTCACGAGCACATCACTCCAGTGCTCTGTTCTCTGCACTGGCTGCCTATAGTCTTCCGGGTCCAATTCAAGGTGTTGGTTTTGACCTTTAAAGCCCTGAACGGCCTGGGACCCACCTACCTGCAGGACCGCCTCATCCTCCGGGTCCTGGATCGGCCTCTGCAGGAGCACCCTCCTTGAGGTCCCCTGGGTTTCCCAGGTGTCAATTATTTATTTATTTATTTATTATTTCTTTATTTAGCAGGTTTTTATCCTGCTCTCCGCACCTCAGTGGCTCTGAGTGGCTAACAAAACCATAAAAACAACAATATAAAATCGCTTGAACAATTTAAATCATCATAAAAACACACCCTCACCCCCAACCCTACCCCTCACCCCCACACCCAACCCTACTTCTCATACCTACCCACTCCACCCTACCCCTACCCCTCGCCAAATGCCTGATGGAACAGCCATGTTTTAAAGTTCTTCCAGAAGGCCGGAAGGTCCGGGGCCAATCGTGCCCCCACCAGGAGGGAGTTCCACAGGCGCGGCACAGCAACTGAGAATTCCCTGATCTGTGTGGCCCCCCAAGACACCCAGGGGACCTCCAACAGCGTACCCCAGCCGACTGCAGGGGCCGCTCCAGAACCCGGGGAGTGAGGCGGTCCCACAGGTAAACAGGGCCCAGACCATGTAGGGCTTTATAGGTTAAGACCAACACTTTGAATCGGGCCTGGAAGAGTATCAGCAGCCAGTGCAGAGACCAGAGCACCGGTGTAATATGCTCCTGGCAGCCCAGTCCCACCAGGAGCTGGGTCGCCGCATTCTGCACAATCTTCACCTTTCGAGGCGTCACCAAAGGTAGCCCCACGTAGAGCATGTCGCAGTAGTCTAATCGAGAGGTGATAAAAGCATGGATGATCGTGGCCAGGTCCGGAACTGAAACCAGCGGCCGAAGCCGCCACACCAGATGTAACTGGCGGAAGGCACTCCTCACCACAGCCTCCACCTGGACATCCAGGCAGAGCTGCACATCGAGGAGCACCCCCAAGTTCTGCACCTGGGATGTCAGTGGAGGGCAGACTCCATCAATCGATGGAGCCGTCACCTCCATCGACCTACCCACTAGTATCACCTCCGTCTTGTCAGGATTCAGTCGCAGTCAGTTAGCCCTCTTCCAATCCCCCACATCGGGTAAGCATCGAGAAAGCCGGGCCTGGGTCAGCTGAAAATGAGAGATACAGTTGGGTATCATCCGCATACTGATGACACCTCACCCCAAACTCTCTGATCACTTATGAGGAGGGTGTTCTCGGTGGCCGCACCGCGGCTGTGGAACTCCCTCCTATCGGAGCTCTACCTGTCCTTAGACCTCCCCTCTTTCCATAGACAGTGTAAGCCCTGGCTGTTCCGCCGGGCCTTTGGTGAGGGAGGCGGACGATGGGGTGGGGGGTTGGGTTAGGGGGCGGGACTTTTTTTTCTCTGTCTGGGTTATTTTAACGTTTAATGGTTTTATTTGTTTTATTGTTTTAAGATGTTGTTAGCCACCCCAAGATGCATAAGCAGGAGGGGGTGGCATAAAAATGTGATAAATAAATAAATTTCCAACGATGACTCGTATCAATGAATTCTCTCTGGTTGTCTTTCAACAGATTGAGGCTGAGGACCAAGTCTTGGCTAATTTCTGTGGGAGGGAGAGCACAGACACAGAACAGACACCCGGGCAGCAAGTGATCCTGTCTCCAGGGCCCTTCATGAGCATCACATTCAGGTCGGACTTCTCCAACGAGGAACGCTACACAGGCTTTGATGCGCATTACACCGCAGTGGGTAAGGAGCCCGTTCACAGTGACTTGGTGCAATCAGTTTCCCCGGGACAGTATAGCAAAGCAACCTCACAGGCCCATACGCCTCTGTAGCTGCCCTACCCCATGCCATGGATGCTCAGAACTTCATTGCAGCAACTCAGATCCCTCCGTAGAGAAACTGGAGCCAATTCAGAGGAGAACAAGACTGTCAAGAGTCGTCTGTAGCCAAGGGCAACATCCCCAAGGTCTGGGATGGCCAACTGAGGTCAAAGTAGTAGGGGTAGCCACCCCAGGGGTGAATTAGAGCCAGGCCAGCAGTCAGGAAATAGTTATTAGTCAAGATGATCATGGGATGAGACCTCTGTCAGGCACTGGGCGTGAACAGTAGGGAAGGGTTCACTCCATTATGACCTGTTAGGAACTTCTCTGAAGCGACCAAACTTGGACACTGTCCGAAACAGGATGCTGGACTAGTTACAGTGTTGTCCTCTCCCTTTCTCTGCAGACATGGATGAATGCCTGGAAAAGAGTGATGAAGAGCTGGCCTGCGACCATTACTGCCACAATTACATTGGAGGCTACTATTGCTCTTGCCGGTTTGGCTATATCCTCCACTCTGACAACAGGACCTGCAAAGGTAACACCCCTTCCGTACCCGCATCCAAGGGGCCTGGGTGGGTTACTCTTTGCCCGGGTCCAGTCATTGGGCTTCTGGCTTGAGACTTTGGATGGAAACAGATGGACGCAGAGCCTTCCAGCCCCCAGAGCTGCACTGGGGGCACACACCCAAGTCCGCTCACTTCCAGATCTGCTTTGGTCCACTTTAGATGGACCAAAGTACAGTCCCTCCCCCCGGTACCATGAAGTTGTGGCCACTCACCTAATGCTCTAGGCTGGCAGCCGGAACTCCATGGTGCCGACCAGGGCAACAGTCAGCTGGGCATGGAGTTGCACCATGGGTCTGCCCAAGAGATGGACAACAGCTCCATGTTCGGCCATTGTCCCAACTCGTGTTAGTCCCCGTCCCTTTCTTAATGTGGGCAAGCAGCCTAAGAGGAGACATGATCGCCATCTTCAAATACCTGTAACGACTGTCATAGAGAGGACGACAAAGACTTGTTTTCTGTTGCTCCTGAGGGCAAGGCGAGAAGTAATGGGCTCAAACTAAAAGAAAGCTGTTTTCAGTTAAACATTAGGAAGAACTTCCTAACAGCAAGAGTTGTTTGAGAGTGGAACAAGTTTCCTAGGGAGGTGGTGGGTTCTCCTTCACTTGGGATTTTCAAACAGAGGCTGGACGGCCGTGTCGGGGATGCCGTAGCTGTGGATTTTCTGCATTCAGCAGGGATTGAACTAAAGGGCCTCTGAGGTTGTCCCAACTCTACGATGCTATTATTCTGTATCGGATCTGGTTGGGTCTAGTATGACTTTCCTCTCCCAGTTGGGAGAGGCCTAGTCCCTTTTGGATTCCTGTGAGTCATGGTGTTCTGTACGGGATTGAGATACGTCAAGATGGGCGGGGGTGCCACCACAACATCATGACGCGTGGCATTCCCCCTCCCCTTTCCGATGTGTCCCATGATGCCATGGTAGTCCACAAGGGGACGGGTGATCTTTGGGTTGGGTTTTAAAGGATCTGAGGCTGGGGTTAATGTGGCTGATCAAAGGGATCGTGCAACCTTTGGGAGAATGTTAGAAGTGTGTGGCTTTTTGATTAGCTTAGGTTTCCCACTAGTGGTCTAGCACTCTAAAAAATCAGTAAACCTGTCAAGTAGGCCCTACCCAAACCAAAAATGGCTGTTTGGGTAATAACCGATATCCGTTTATACTCCATCAGGTATCCATTTTGGTTGTTTTGGGCCAGGTTTTCGGGAGGTTGAGGGATTTTTCGGTTTGGTCCTTTTGCTATTTCAGTTCTGTCATTTTGGCAATCTTAGGCCGCTTTTAGACGAGCAGGTCACAGTCGTGCGACCCACCCACACAATTTTTCAAAAAGATTAGACATGACGCGTTGCGTGTTCAAGGCGGTCACGCGTTGTTTAAAGACCATGAACTAAATACCTCACACATGGAGGTATTTAGTTCGCGGTCGTTAAACGTGTGACCACCTTGAACACACGTGAACGCGTGATGCGTCACGTCTAAATCCCACCTCACTGGATTTTGAAAAATCACGTGAGCAGGGTCACGTGACTGCGACCTGCTCGTCTGAAAGTAGCCTTAGCACTATTGAGCATGCACAATTGCCAAAAATGGAGCAACCAAAATGACTTAAAAACCAAAATAACCAAACCAAAGAGAATGAGAAGAAGAAACCCAAAATAGAATATCCAAAAAATGAATTTGCGAGTACCCGTTTTGGTTGCAGATATACCCGAAAATGAGAATGAGACCCACAAATAATAAACCAACTCCGTTTTCCAGATCTAATTTAGTTTATCTGTCCCAAGAAGCCCTTTGCCAACTGCTCTCCTTCTTCCACTCCAGTGGAGTGCAGTGACAACCTCTTCTCCCAGAGAACCGGAGTGATCACCAGCTCTGACTTCCCCAACCCCTACCCCAAGAGCTCCGACTGCCTCTACCGCATAGAGCTAGAGGCCGGCTTCCTTATCTCTCTGCAGTTCGAAGATAGCTTTGATATCGAGGACCACCCAGAAGTCTCCTGCCCCTACGATTACATCAAGGTGAGCTAAAGACACTGGATCATACCAGGCTTCCAAAAGAGCTTGACTCCCATTGGTCCAGCGTGCTGAGTTCTTCTAAAAACCGACCACCAGAATGGAACACTGTGGGTGCTACTGAGTGCTCCCCACACCTTGGAAAATCCAGCCATTTTTGGTTGGGGGAGATGCTCAGGAGACCTGTCCTCTCTACTTTTAGGAGTGGACAGTGTCAAACTCCCTGTCTTCTGGATTGCTGCCTGATTCAAAATGGCAGCCACATCATGATGGCTCACCAGGGCTGCCATTTTCAATAAGGGCAGGAGACATATCCCAGGCCATGTCACTGGGCCACGTTAGACCCAGGTTCAAGTGGGGCACTACTGAGGCCAATTAAAGCAGCACAGAATCCTGTCTGAAAATCTGAGCTTTCCCCCATAAGCATTATGGGGTCCTATAAAAAAAATACAACCTTGAGTCCCTTGTGCTTTGCATTGCACCCTTATTTCATTGACTGACTTCCACGAATAGGAGATCCAATCCCAGAGTCCTTTGCTCAGTCTTTAACTGGAGCAAAATTTGAGGCCTGACCCCCACGTCAGCCAAACCGTCTTAGTTTAGCAGGTAGTTTCCCCTTACTAAGCTTCTTGGGATTAGAACCCACCCTGATCAGTGCCTGGCTGCAAAGAGCCTCTAGGATATGGGAAAATCTAAGGCCACTTTCAGACCTCGCTGCAGGTGTTTGCCAGCAAAGCCACACAGGGGGGCAGGACTTTCACACCGGCCCCCCCTGTGCATTCTCTCCCGCAGCCAGAATATGCATGGGGTGGGGGAGAAGCTCTGAAAGTGGCCCTAAAAGGGGACCAGCCAAAGTCATTTCACAAGGAACCAAAGTCTTACGTGTATCCCTAGATAAATAGCCTATAACAAACCCGATAAACCTCTCTGCCTCACCTCTTTTTTCCCCCCCTTGCAGATTAAAGCCGGCCCCAAGGAGTTTGGGCCTTTTTGTGGAGAGAAATCTCCGGGACGCATTGAAACCCAAAGCAACAACATCCAAATCCTCTTCCACAGTGACAATTCGGGAGAGAACGGAGGTTGGAGGCTGACATACACGGCGATTGGTAACCACCCTGCCTTGCTTTCCCTAATTGTGTGTAGGTGGCCGGCGGCACCGCGGCAAACCTTTCAGAGACTTGACAAAGAGAGACCAAGAGTCCGCCGTAGACCGGGCTCCCGCCTCCAAGCGTGGTCTATGCACAGAGACAAGTGTCTTCGCGCATTATAGCCCCTGTTTGGGTTTTATCCAAAAATTAAAAGTTTCCTCCTTCTCCCTTCCACTCTCCCTTTCCCTCTCCTTATCTTTTCATTTCTTCTCACCCCTCTGTGGGACGCCTTTCTCTCCCCCCTCTCTTGCTTTCCACACACTCTTTGCTTTCAATCTGGTTGTCGGGGATTTTTTTTCCTTTTAGCTTTTTTTAAAAAAAAGAAAATCTCAGCTTGCTCATTTGTTTCACTCTTCACTCCCCCTTCATCTTTGTTGACGAGTGGGCAAGCAATTCTTTTCGCTCAGAGGGTGGGCGACTGAGAGTAACGCAAATGTGTGATTTCCATGCGGGAGATTTGGCGAGCATTAAATACACCGGTAGCTGCAATGCCACGGCTCCAGAAGAGGCAAGGAGCACAGAGGGACGGCTCTGGGGAAAGCCAGATGGGGGGCACGCTATTTCTGGGCACCTGTCGGCTCTCCCGTTTTGTCACCCAATGCCTGAGTTTCCAAGGGAACAAGGCCCAAGGCCTGTGGGTCTGTGAAGAAGAGGGAGCTCAGTCTGTCGGCGCCGGCATTCCACTCTGCCCGCCAGTCTCCCGGGGTGTATTATCATGCTAATAAGCAGCCCGTGGAATGCCAGGCAGCAGCTGGCAGGCCCAGCTCCCCCTCTAACACTCCTTCTGTTTACTCAGAGTCGCTTTTCTGTTTGTTTACTTCTCCTCTCAAAAGGCAACCCCTGCCCACTGGTGCAGCCTCCGGTCAATGGGAAAATTGAACCCTCGCAGGCCAAGTACACCTTCAAGGACCAGGTGGTCATCAGCTGCAACACCGGGTACAACGTGTTTAAGGTACAGGCGCCATGGGCTCTGGTCTGAGCAACTGGGGGAGTAGGCAACATCTTGCTGCTCACACCTCCGTCAATTTGGAGTCTCTCCACTGATGTCAAACTGGTTTCTTTATAGTCGCCCTTCCCAAGAGATGGCCAGGAAACTCTTGGTGAATTCTTTTTCTACGGAAAATCTGTTATTATCTAGGGCTGAACGAGAAACAAAACATTCCTCGTGAGTAAACTCGCAATTTTGAGAACCGGGACTGAGCTCCCACGAGAGTTCAGTCCTGGAACGAGTTCTGAGACGAGAAAACAAAATATTTTGTTTTTAAAAAATCGTTGTTGTGAGTGTGCAGAATGACTGTTTTGCACATGCACGAAACAGCCGCTGCACTGAAACAAAATGGCGGCAGATTGCGTATGTGAAAAATGGCCACTTCTCTTAACCAAAATGGTGATGACCCTATTGCCACCATTTTGGCTAAGGGTGTCATCCATTTGCGTGGGCGCAAAACAGTCTGGTGGCCAATTGGCCATTTTTCGCATTATAATGATTAAAAAAAAAAAAAAAAAAGATTCTCACCAAGAACTGGGCGAAACAATCCTGGTTCTCGGTTCATCCACAAACCGAGAAGCGGGATTTTGATGAAATTTCTCTCTTTTGCGATATCTCATTTCCACCCTATTATTCTCATTTATTTCACCAGCGATGTGCCTTGTGCTGAGCAGTCATGAATGGTTCCAGCCCCATTCCGGCTGGCTTATTTTCATCATAAAACAAAGTTCACTGTTCCGGGGGGGGGGAACTATTTTTTCTCTGGTCATTTTTTGAAGCCAGGTGTTTGAGCAGATTTTTATTTATTTTTTTACAGAAAAAAAAATCATCTCATTGAATTTATGTCAATACATTTTTGGGTGGAAAGGTACAAAAAAAAAATCACAAAATGTTGTGATTTCACATTGGTATTCTGCTCTTCTGGTGCACGTCACCTAGACTCGCCTCAAAGGCTTGGAGCCAACAGTGTAGTCGAGCAGGAACACGGGGGAATGGAGTTCCACCACTTTCCCTGCAGCCCCCCTCAGCAGCCTTGGAGACTTTGGGGGAGGCTCTTATGAAGAGTTCCTGCACTCTTACAATTACCCCTACACCACTGCTTGGAGTGGGGTGTAAATTAAAACTGACAAGAAATAAAGAACAATTCTCTTTGGGAAGGAGGAACGAAATTTCAGAGTTTTGATAGTTCAAAAACATTGTGTTGGTTTTTTTTAACTTGAAAATGATCTTGATTTTATCCAGGAAAATTACTTACTTTCTTTTTTTTTACCATTCTTGAACAAATTTTTCACCATGAAACAATTTCAGTTCCCCTAAGTACTTTTGCTCATTTGGGGGACTGAAAACAAAAAATTTTCCTTCAGCTGAACTGCACTTGTGTAGACACAGTGCACTGTCAGATACCAGTAGCTCTCATTATTACAGAACACTGCAGGCACTCTGTGTTGAACTACATCTCCCATGATTCCCTAGGCAGCCAGGAATGGGAACTCTTTGGTGACAATGCACTGCCTGTATATACTACTATGCACCTACACTGAAACTTTGCGAAGTTTGGACGAAAATAAATCAAAGTTTCACAAGATGGAGACTCCCTTCCCCAACCAGCCTTGTTTCCTATATCCCTATAAAATAGTCTGTCCACCTGCCTTTCAAGTAGTCTGTCCTAACTAAAGCTGAAACAATTATACACACATGCCCCAAAAATAGGTAGACTCATCAAAATTGTGGTATTCAGTTTTCCCAGTGAATGCAGGTACTTTTCGATATCCAAATCATTCCCAAACAGGTCCCTGACCAATCAAAATACCTTTTGTCCCAATTTTCTGACTTACGGTAAAGGATTCCAATTACCGTCCAGTTTTTCCGACATCCGGTACTGGATTTCTGATTACCATCCCTATTTTTCTGAGTTTCCATTAGGGCTGAAACTTGATCTCAAGTTTTTCTCGGTTATCATCGAGGTCACGGTTCTGGACTCATTTTAAGCGGAAAACAATAATCGAGGGAAATGCCGATTCTCAACATTTCTCAGTTGAGAATTTTTTTCTCGAATTACCATTGACTGAAATTTACCATACACTGATTTACTATATACTGCTTACCGTGTACCGTGTTCATCCCTGTACTGCGCAACGCATGCGAACAGTGTCATTTTGCATTTTATTACCAGGAGAAACGTAAGGACACAGTAAGCAGCACACAGTAAATCGGTATATGGTAAATGGTAAATTAAGTGGTAAATGGTATTTCAAGAAAAAATTCTCAGCTGAGATCTCAGTCTGTTATCAAGATCGTGCCAAAAACTCAGTGACAATTCTTGATTCTCACGATATTTTCGCAAGAAACAAATTGCTTCTCATTTCAGCCCTAGTTTCCATCCCAAACTGGAAAATAGTAAATCAGTAGCCTAGAAACAATAATACCCGATATTTTCTGGTATCTGGGTCCCCAAGCAGTGTTCAGGGATGTATTCCGGTACCGGAATAGTGTCCGAAAATTCAGGAGTTAACCAAGCCAGCTTTAGGAGCTGTGGGGCCCAGGACAGGGAGAAACACAGGGCCTCAGTCTCCCACTGATGGCAAAGCCGCCACCGGCTGGCGGGCCTAGGGGCGCTCCCCGGCTCAGGCGGCACTCCCCAGCTCAGTCAGGGGGCACTACCCAGACCTGGGCTCAGGGACAGGCAGAGGGGCACTCCCCTTCACCCATCTCCAAGCCCAGCCATTTGGGGGGCACTTACCTCTCCATCCGTCGCTGTGGCATCACCCCTCGCCATCCTGGGCACCTTGCCGGCTCCCTGTGGCGGGCTCTGGCAGCGGCAGTCACAGCAGTGGCAGATTAAATCAGCCATCGTGCCGCCTGCCACCGCCGGAAGTTGCAGGGAGTGTGGGAGAGGCGGGGCCTCTGCCTCTCCCTCACTTCCGCTGGCCCCCTCTGCTGCCTGGCTGTCTCGGCCAGGGGGAGTGAGGGAGAGGCAGAGGCCCCACCTCTCCCACATTCCCCCTGGCCGAGACAGACAGGAAACGGAGGGGGGGGCATGGAGTGAGAGAGAGGGTGGGCCTCTGTCTCTCCCTTACTTCCGCTGGCCCCCTCCGCTGCCTGGCTGTCTCAGACTCAGCCAGGGAGTGAGAGGCAGAGGCCCCACCTTTCCCGGCCTTGCTCCCTGGCTGAGACTCAGGGAGGCCCCACGCTCAGGGGCCCCCCAGGAGCAGGACCTGGGGCAGCTGTCCCAAGCCACCCCGCGGTAAGGNCCCTGAGCCACCCCACGGTAGGGGCAGCCCTGGAGTTACCTGCAGGTACCACCTGTTACCCGTTTTAGCACTAGTCCTAACCATCTCTGTCGGGGCATGCCCACCCAAGACGGTTCCCCTTGATCCCTCCTTTCTTACTCTAATTGGGGTAAAAACTAATTCACAGATAGAACTGCCTTGTGACAGACAGAACTGCAGTGACTTCATTCTCCTGATTTTGAAATCATATTAATCATTGGCCATGATCCACACAAACCGCCAGGCTTCAATGGGACTGTTCCAGAATAAGTGGTTTGTACTAGATCACGCTGTCAACTCCAAGAAATCCAGCAACGTTTCCCCCTCTCCCATCCAGAGTCCTTTTAAGCCTGCGTCCACTTGCTTAGGTTAATCTGGTAAGTGCTGGCTCTGGGTAGATGACATATTCTCCGACAGCATGGCTCATACTTTTCACTTGTTGCCTACTGCGCAGGATAACGTGGAGAGCGAGAAATTCCAGATTGAGTGCCTGAAGGATGGAACGTGGAGTAACAAGGTTCCTGTTTGCAAAAGTAAGCTTCTCTTCCCTCATCCCCTCCATCCCAGAGCCCTTTAATCTGGACCCTAACGACAGTTCATTAGCACCTGGCCAGCCAAGGTGACTGTCACTTCCTCCCCTGCAAAGCAATCCTGGCTCCTTCTCTTCTAACATAACAGAGTCGGCGCCAAACGCGGCACGTCGGTTGTTTATTTTTCCACGTGCAAGTTAGAAATTTAATCGGATGTTGAACCTGTTTTAATGACTCGGGTTGCCTGGCAAGGACAAAAGCTTTCAAGTTGCCAATATCCTCATCTGTGTTGTCAATCAAGCGACCGAGCCAATGCCCTGGGAAGTTTCTGAGACTCTAAAAGGGCCAGCGGCGAGCGGATCTCAAGGGCACCATAAGCTCACCGCTGTCTGGATAAAAGTCCGAGAACTGATGCACGAGTCAGGCTTTCAGTGGAACTTCTTTGGCACAGGCCTAATTAGAAAGAGGACTGGGGAAATGTGTACCTCGCTTTCAAGAGGGCCTGTGACAGCCTCCCCCCTACTTGAGGACATTTCAAACAGGGCCAGCATTAGAATTTGTGGGACCCGGCACAAAGATAAAAAAGTGGGGTCCCTGATGAGTCACACACACACACACACACCCCGTGATGCCACCCCCTCAGAGAGAATAGTGGGGCCTGAGACAGTTGCCCTGTGGTAAGGCCCACCCTGCACTTAGGGACATCTCAAACCTCTCCCCCATTCTTTGGTTCCACCACATACACACAGCTGAGGGGGGATATGAGAGGATGCATCAATGGTAGCTGGTGTAGGTACTAAGCATCAATACAGCATGAGGGGTTGTTTTCCCTGTAGAACTCAATGGATCTCCTGGGGAGGGTCAGATCCTGAGGTCTTGACTCCTCTGTTACTCAGCAAAGCTCCCATGAACTTGACTTGGAGTAATGGTTGGATACAAACTGTCATGCAGAGCCGGACCAGAGGGCGTCCTAAGGGGGGAGCTGTGCTACGGGAAACCTACAAGGGACATTCTAGGTAGGACGTTGTGGGTTGGTGCACAGAGACCCCGCTAGGACTCTCCAACAACAAGGCACATAGAATCTCAAAGTTGGAAGGAACCCCCCCAAAGGTTGTCTACTCCAGGTCGCTAAGCAGGATGGTCCAAAGAAGCAGTCCGGGGGTTCGATTCTGGGACGACTGCCAACTTGGCCCGTCCACCGGGATTGGAACCAGAGCCCTCCAGAACCATGCTTAATTGATGGGTTCTAAGAGACTCGTAGATACGGCCAGTTTGGGACCCGCAAGCCACACCTCCAGTGGGCTACAGTTCCAGTTGGCTCTTAGGCACCCCTCCCAACATTTTGAGAGGCCAAGGAGGGACAAGCCCTGCCCCTTTCGGTCAATAAGCTCCGCCCCCTCTCACACATGCGTGCACCCTTCCCAACGTTCCAAGGACAGAAAGAGGGACAGACACTCTCCTGCTTCTCGTTCCGTTGAGTTTCTTGTCCTTCCACCTTCTCCCCGTTGTCCTCTCAAGGACCTTTCATGGGAGGCCTTGTCCTCTCAAGGACCTTTCATGGGAGGCCCCTCCTGAAAGAGGGACAGTGGAATTGAGCCCCCAAAGAGGGACTGTCCCTCCTAAACAGGAACTATTGGGAGATGTGCTCTCCTACATGCTGAATCCATTGCATTGTGGATCTCAGCACAAAGCCAGGTCTGTATAATCCTCCAATTCTGCCTTCCAAGCTTGCTGCATTGGTGCTGCGCATTGTAACTTTTTCTGGTATTACTGGGCTGCATTTTCTGCATGATCTCTCGCTGCCTGCGTACTAATTCTGCTCTCTCTCTCTCTCTCTCTCTGCTTCTCTCTTCCCCCTTTCCCCCTTCTCTGTCATCGGAGCAGCGGCAGAAACAACTGACAACAGGACAGAGAGAGAAGACGTGACGCACCCGGTGACGGAATGACACGCGTGCCGGCGAGCTGGGCCTTTAAGGGAGGCATGTCCTCTCTCGATCTCTCTTAGCCAATCAGGGAGTCCTTAGGGCTAACCGCTGGAAATCCCCCATCCCTTTGCTTGGTCCGCAGGGGCAACATGGCAGACATTTTCTTTTCCCTTGCTGCTGCCAGCGCGGCTCGGTACTCTGTTAACCTCTCCCTGCCCAACATGCTCTTAACTCTGCGAACCAGGGGAGAGGAAAGCAAGTTCCAGGCACTGAATGAATGCAACCTGTTTTCCTGCAGGGGAAATGGAGTCAGTCAATAGGATTTGGGGTGGGGGGCACGATAAGGGCCTCTATCTCCTCTTCTGGTGCACCGATTGTTATGAAATTTTGGGGGGGCGCTTCTCTTTGGGCCCTCGGCTCCTCTACCCAATTTGGCCTGTGGGATCCAAATTTATTAAGGGGAGATGGTGATGCACATAAACTGGGGTACGGCACAGGCCTTCTTTTTCTAGGAAGCCAGGGTAAAAAGGGAATGGACACAAAAAAAAAAAACTTGTGTGAAGTCGACTGGCTGCTTTCGGGGGCATGCGGTCCACTGCTCTTCTGATCTGGTCTGCGTAGTCAGCTCTCTGCTCTAATACACTCCATCCCCCCTCAGCCTCGGTGCCTCCTCCTTGGAATGAAACTGGTTCTGCAAGGACTGGATGCTACATCTCTGCTTTTCTTGGCAGTGGGGTTTCAGCGTAACCTTCTGCTGCCTTTCCTCTCTGGGCCAAGCGGCTCCATCTGGGAGTCACTTTTTCACAGTTAACGCTCTTCCCTCTCTCAATAGCAAAGAGCTGGAAAACGGGGCTGGGCAGGTTTTGGTATATCCCGACCAAGGTCCAACCATGATTTTTTGTGAAATGAATAATCTATGGATGGGGAGGTGTTTCAAGCCCACGTGCACCTTTGGGGGATGGTGCAAAATGCGGGTGACACAAAGAGTTAGCAGGAACGTTGCTCCAACCCCGTTCCCCAAACACAGACTTAGTACTTTCATACCCTGCTGCCACTACAGCTCCTCTAGCTTCTGCCATTTGGAGATCTCCGCTCGAGATGAAATGGTTATCCAGTAACCGTCTGGATCGGATCCACTCCGGCAAGGACCAGCCTTAGAATTTGCACGGTCCAGTGTGAAAATAAAATGCAGAATCCCATGGCCCTGCCCTCCATAACAACTGGCAGTCTGGTGCCCTCACCCCACCCCAGTAGGTGAGGCAAGGGACGGGGGGTGGGGGCGTGCCTTGAAGAAAGCAGCCAATGTGAAGGCTGAAAGTCGAGGTTGTGGGAAGTCAAGGTAAAGTCGAGGGCGGAGAGTCGAGGGTGGAGAAAGTATTGAACCTAAGGCTATCAGAACTGGCTTCCCTCTGGGGCCCTCCACCGCCATGAGGCCCGGCCCTTACTGATCCCACTTAAGACCAGCCCTGAGGACCAGACACTAGTGAGCAATATCCATTTATTGGTTGGCAGATTAACCGGTTAACAGTTTTATCAATTCATTGCGTTACCACCTAATACCGCGATGCGCTATTTGCCGTATTCCTGTTTGCCCATAATTCCTGTCCTGTTTTCCCCTCTCCTCTCTGGACCTGGTTTCAGTCTAGTAATGGTAACATTTGGTTATCTAGTAACATGGGAATATGGTAAACCAATTAACCACCACGGTTATTCTATTTGTCGGTTAGCCATCGCAGTAACTGGTTAACCGCCAAACTATCAAGAATGGTGGATCTTAACTGTGGATAATGAATTTACTCTTTGCTAGGAATGGGACTCCAGGGGGAACTTTGGTTTCAGATTGTTCCATTTTGGATTTTTTGCATGAATTTTCCCCCATTGAAGTAAATGGTAGGGGTGGGAAACTGGAGAGAATACTGGATACCGGATGTACCGATATCGGATCTCCCTGGTCCCGGATTTACCGGTATTGGCATACCAGATTTTTAACATTGGCCGCAGTACCAGATTTTTTACATTGCGGCTATTGACTTCAATGGTCACAATGTAAAAAAATCCGGTACCATGGCCAATGTTAAAAATCTGGTATGCCGGTACAGGTAAATATTGGATTTATCGAATTAAGCCGATACACCCAAATACCAGCAATATCGGATCTCGGGAGAACCAGAATTCCCATGCCTAGTAAATGGAAACAAACCGCAATGCAAATAAAACGAAACTGCAACGGAAAAGATCCAAAACAAAAATCAATGTAAAAGATCCAAAACATCAGTCATTTAAACAAATCCAAAATTTCCGTTTAACCCAAAATGGCCATTTTCAGGCAATATCAGATTAATCTGAAACTGAAATTCCCATCCCTACTGTTTGGTTCAGCTTCTAACTGAATGTCTTGATGACCCTAGTGTGCAATGGAGGATGCAGGTCTTCCCCTCCCTCCTGAGAGATCGGCAAAGGGAAAGTCATAGAAAGAAATAGGAGGCCAGATACAGAGCTGTGCAGAGACAGGTCTAGACATTCCCAACCAGAGAGTTAGGAGTCGGAGAATTGCATTGATTTTTCCGCAACCTGCACAAACAGCCTACGGCAGGGGAGAAATTGGGGAGGGTGGGCGGTAAAAGGGGGGACGACCGTGCTTTTCATCCCCAGTGGCTTAAAGGGTAGAGGGAGATAAAACCTATTCAAAAAGTGGCTCTGATCACCTCGGGCTGCACTGAGACAAATTCAGGTTAGTCGAGGCTAGAGATGAAACAAAAAGCAAATGGCTTCTCACCAACATCTCAGGTGAACTGAGAAATCCCAGCAGTTCTCATTCTCGCTAGAGTTTCGAAATTCTCACGAGATTCTCACTAACCTTTTAAAAAAAACCTAAAACCCCACTCTGAGCGTGTGTAAAATGGCCCCGGCAGCAATTCTGCACATGTGCGGCCCTTTTCAAAGATGGCGCCATCTGTGTCAGCACCGTTTTGGAAAAGAGCAGATGGTTTGCACATGCTCAGAACCGACTGCCCTTTTCCAAAATGGCACCAATGCGGCCTGCACCATCTTGGAAAAGGTCCGCGCATGCGCAGAATTGCTGCAGTGGCCATTTTGCACATACCCAGAGTATTTTTAGGGTATTTTAGGATTATCTAGAATCTCAAAAGAATGGGTCGAGGATCAGCCAACACTTGGTTCATTCTCGTTCTCAGAAATCCCATCAAGAGTCCTTATCAGTATCCCAAATATGGCCTCCGTGTCTTATTGACTAGCGTGGTCAACTGGGATGGGAGCAGAGTTAGTTACCACCTCTTTGAGTTTGACCCAGAGTTACCGGGTTTTCACGTATCAAATGCAGCCCCTATTTTCTGGATTATCCAGGGGCGCCTCCAAAATTGTCTCCAGGGGGCAGAGACTTGTCAGTAAGAGATGGAGAGAAGAGACAACCCAAACTGCCTTTCTGACATGGCTCCGCCCCCTGCAGAGAATCGTGGCATCGTGAGACTCTGGAGGGGGCGGAGCCATGTTGGAAAAGCCAGGTAGGAAAGGCTCTGTGCTCTTCCCCTTTTCTAGTATTGACCAGACTCCACACACACACACATACACACACACACACACACACACTTCTCCCTGAAAAAGAATTGTTGCAGCAGTCCCGAGAGCCAGAGGAATTAGGGGGTCGGGGTTCTACTGTGAACCCAGAAATGTTGCAGCAAGACCTAGAGACTGGTTCAAACCTTAGATGATCCAACCAGAATTTTCTTAAAGGGAAGGCCTTGATTCTTTCCCCTCCTCATAAAAATAAATAAAAAACCCTGCCTTCTAGCTCCCCCAAGGTCCCTCCCTGGCCCCTACCCACACACTCCTCTCCCCGAACCGCTCTTATTTCAGACTGACTCAGCGCCAGAATTCCCCATCTCTGTCATTCCCAGTAGCATCTATGTGGACAGAAGTCTTCTTCCTGCCCCCAGCACTGATCCCCTGCTCCAGCTCCCTATATCTATGGGGCATGGGTGAGAATTAGCAGGATTCCCCACCACCTATGTAGAAGCCATTGCTTAGGAGACTGAAAATCTCCCCCTTCCCTCTTGTGTCACTGCCCCCAACTCCGGCCCGTTCGAGGCAGCAATGACACTGCATAGTGTACTCATCCCAATCTCAACACAGCCCAGTTCTCTCCATCTGGCAAGCCACTCTGTGTCATCCCTCCTACCCCCTCGTGCACACATGGAATGCGGGGGAGACGCAAGCCCAGAATCGGCACAGATGAATCACGGCTAAACTTTACCCAAATTGGCAGCTTTATCAGTACATGACTCGCCCTGGGGTGGGTTGCAAATGTTTCTGTCCCTCCTGTTTTCTTCATGCCTGTGAGCTCCCCACACCAGCTCCTCACACAGGGCTCAGTGGGGTGCCTTTTACACACAGACACACCCTCATTTGGGCTATTGGGGGGGGGGACATCTCTAAGATATGAGAGCAGGTAAGTTTTCCTGTAAAGGAACTGTGCGTGTGTGCATGACAGTGTAAGTGGCTTTGAGATTAAAGGATATAATAAAGAATTTTATTGGATCACAGAATCATAAAATTGTGGGTTGAAAGTCCAACACTTTGAAATAATGCAGAATGAACCAGACCTAAACCATCCCTGACAGATGTTAATCCAGCCACCTCTTAAAAATTCCCCATGATGCAGATTCCATAACTTACCTAGGCATCTTGTTCCATTGCCCACAACTAGTAAAGAAATCTTTCCCACCCCCACCTCAATTAAACCTAAATCCACGTTCCTACCACTTATCCGGGGGAACAGCTGATGGAATTAACTGGCCACAGGCTTAAAACAAAATAAAAGAAATTATTTTTCCCCTCCCACACTCAACACACAATTTTAGCCTGTGGAACTCATTGCCTGGGGAACTTCATTGTAATGAACTGATTTCAAACAGGCAAGGAGCTGAACCTTCGTTTTCCGCTAGCAATGAAATCACCCTGACTATTCAAACTGGTACCTATCCGGTGCTGAGGTTGCTTTTAGACAAGCCTCACACAGCTTCTTTTCTTGAGGAATTCAGGGTCCGTGAGAAAAGAAACTCATTCAGAGGGATTTAGACATTCCCCTGCCGCTACCGGAAGTCCGGTGGCCGCCATTAACAGCGGCTGTGGCAAACTAGCACTTGATTGGAGATGCTGCCTTGTAAAACCCAGGTAATCAAGATTTCACAAGGCAGCATCTGCAATCAAGCGGCTAGTTTGCCACAGCCGCTGTTTCAAATGGTGGTGGCCCAACTTCTGGTAGCGGCGGGGGAATGTCTAAAAAAACCCTGCATGAGTTTCTTTGCCTGCGGACTCTGAAGTCCGCAAGAAGCGAGACTGCTTGAGACTCGTCTAAAAGCAACCTGAGGACAGCACAATTACTCCCTGTATCTGAAGATTCAACCTTAACAATACCAGCTGGTCCCCTCTTTCCCGGTGTCTAGTTAATCTCTTTGAAGAGGCCATTTCCTAGTCTTTAAATTGACATCTCTATTCAAAGCCAATCAGTCATGTGGAAATTCCCAGATCAGCCGTGGCCCTCCGGTTACCCTGAATGTGTGTCACAATCTTGCCAGGTGAAACAGCCTTGGTCTCAGTTCTTTCTGTCCTGTTGGCTTGGCCAACTTGGTGATTCCCAAGCTCCTTCTGCCTCCAGTGATGGGGCCTCGACAACGTCCCTCAGCAAATTATTCCACTGCCAAACTGTCCTGGTCATTAGAAAATACTTCCTAATTTTTAGCCTCAATCTTTTCTCCTTTAATTTAGCCCCATTCCCTCTGGTTCTGTCCTCAGTGACCAGAGAGGAAGGATCCGTTCAGAACATGTTATAGTTACCACAAAAGGTTTTCCTGTGATCTTAAGTGGCCACAGATGTCCAGTTCTTTATTTGATATTTAATGAAGCAGCTAGTATAAGCAGGGGCTGTGTCCTGATTCAGACAAAAATGACTTCTTTGCTCTTGCATTTCTGAGGTGGCATGAGTTCCACCTAGTGGCTAATTTACCGTTTTGCACTTCCAAGTGTCCCTTGTGTGCGACAGTCGAGTGTTTGGCAATTTAACCAATCAATCACCTACTCACTCCAGACTTTCACTGGAAAGCAGACAAACTTTCCAAGAGGTAAAATGTAGTCAATTAGGCTACATCCGCCCCGAAGGCTTAATGTGGTAAAATCTGGTAGGGATGGGCGAACGCAGTTCGGAAGTTCAGAGTTCAGACCGAACTCAGTCTGTTCGGTCGACCAATCCGAACTTCCAAACCGAACTCAAATTTCAAACCGAACCGAACCAAATTTCCTAACTCCGTTCTCTTCGCCCATCTCTAATGGCAACACACACCAAAAAACCTGGTTTTGAATGGCCGAACTTGATTTGGAAGTTCGGAATTCAACCGAACTCGGTCTGTTCGGTTGACCGAACCGAACTTCCAAACCGAACTTGAATCTGAAACCGAACTGAACCAAACCAAATTTCCGAACTCGAATTTCAAACCGAACTGAACCGAACCGAATTTCCAAACTCTGTTCTGTTCACCCATCCCTAAAATAGCCGGACACTATTTCTTGCCCTGGGCACCGCTGCCATCCAAAAAGCATCCTGGTCCTGATTTTGGTACGCACTTAACATGTGCTTAAAGCGAAGTTGGCATTTAAGCATAGGCCAAAAGGAAAATGTTTCATGAAAAATTTCAGCTATTTTTATTTAAAGGTCTTTTTATTCTTTGAAATCAAAAGTATTTTTTTTAAATTCTTGTTCAAATTTATTTCATTTTGAAATTTTCAGAATTTCATTTTGACACAGTGGTCATTTTGTGTTGGCAATGGCTAAACCAAAGGTTCCCAAACTTTGGATCATGATCCCAGGTGGGAATTGTTCAATCCACAGATGGATTCATAAACCCAATTGGCCTTTGCTGGACTTTGCATACCCTTGTTGCTGTCTGGGGTTCAATTTAAGTCTCAAAATGGGATCATGCCGGACAAAGTTTGGGAAAACCTGGGATAAATAAAGTTTTGACAATTTTGATACATTTTGCAAAATTTCTAAAAAATTCAAAATGAGACTTTTTAAAAAAAAAACAGAAATATTGAAAAGCAAAAAAAAAAAAAAATCACGACTTTGTTTCTACAAAATAAATTCGGTCTAAAATGGGATTTTTGAAAGCACCTTGCTTACTGAAGAACACCAATCCCATGGACTTTTGAGCTGACTGCTGTTCCCTAAGTCTCTCTCTCCTTGTGTCCCACCACCGTAGTCATATAAGGACTATGTCATATAATGACATATAATTTTTTTTTAAATAAATAAATAATTCTCCACATTATAGCTCAGTCTGTGGCCCTAGCAAGGACGTCGCAGGAGAGCATCTCTCCAGAAGCCAAGAGACCAGAAGACATTCCAAGACCTGTGCCTCATCACAGGGGAAAAACAGGCATGACTTTGGCCTGCTGTGGCCTGGTCCCTGCTGACACATGTAAACACGCACCGCCAGATGTTGACCTGGGATTGCCCCAGAGAGTGTTGGCACCTATCCCTGACTGTGACCTCAGCAAATCTCCGTGGTCATGCGGGCCACGGTGGGGCAAAGCATGCCACAGAGGGCTAACGTGTCTGTTTGGATCCTGCCATATCTGCCCCAGGCCAAGGGTTGCCATGGCTGCTGGTCATTGGGGGGGCAGGATGCTGGGAGCAGGGCATGGGCAGAGGCTGCCGCCTACACGTTTGTTGGGGTGTCGGCTCTACTCGGGCCATACGGGCAGCGGGACAGCTTCCCAATCGCAGGCCACAACAGTTCGGTGCCCCCAACTCAACCCAGGGAGGGCCGGACGCTATTTCTTGCCCTGGGCACCTCTGTGCCAGTGGCACGTCTGGTTTTACCCACAGTCACAAATATCCGGTTCTTTCAAATAGCCCCACATTCCCACGCTGGGCATGCCTAAGTCAATGAGGGCATCTTTTCAGTAGGCAAAAAAGACTCTAGTTTAGAGGTCACAACCTTCTGGGTTGCTTTAATCTCATGTGAACACAGGGTTCAAACTAAAGTTTAACTAGGGATAAAGAAGCGGGGTTAAAGCGGAGGGGAGGGGATGGAGGTCACACTCGTGTGTACAGTTCAGGATAATATTCCTTTGTTTCTCTCCCCTCCATGCAGTCCTCTGCTATCCCAGCAAACCTCAGTACTTCCTCCTTTGTGTGTCCCTCACACTGCATCTCTGCCTCACTGGTCACTTGTTACTCTAGCCCCCCCTCCCCTCGCCCCGGCAGTTTTCTGCAGGTTCCCAGAGAGCGAGGTCAGGAGAGGAAGAGGAGGAGCAGGAGGAAGAGCTATTTATTTAACCTCTGGTTCCTCTTGTAGATGAGAATGGAGCCACCATAATTCTTCTGGAGTAAAACTCCTGGAACTGATATGCATGTGAGAGGACACCCAAAGGCAGACATACATGTCCCAGTGCACCAAGCGTGTTGAGTCTCTCTCACACATACACACACATGTGGTTATCACCTACCTACTACTGACAGTCCTTCCCCAGCTAATAGGCATGGAACTATATGGAACACTATTATATGGCAAAACATACATCCTCCACAACAGAGACCCCAGGAGTGTCCAAAGGGTAGATCACAAGCTAGTCTCTCTCCAGTCTATCATGGGGATCCAGCCGCTCAGAGATTGCCTCTGGGGAGAAAACAGGGACTGACACCCCAGGGAGTGTCTCCTCCAGTGGAGCAGGGCTCTCTCTGAGGGGAGACCAGTTACTCAGGGGCGCTAGAGCTGGGAGCCGGTGGGAGGGGGCCCAGCCTGAAGCACCAGAGCCACCGGGAGGGATTGTAAGAGATGGCCCAAGGTTGACATCTGGATCAAATGGATTGCATTCACCTTAACTCTGACCATTCCTGCCCTAGACAGAACAGTCCAACACCAACATTTTAGACAGGCCACTGAAACCTCCTCTCCTTGTGATCTTTTTAGTTGCCGACTGCAAAGTGCCACCCAAGCTGGAACACGGATTTGTCACCTTCTCCACAAGGAACAACCTCACCACGTATCGGTCGGGAATCCACTATTCCTGCCAAGACCCTTACTACCAGATGGCCCCTAACATCACTGGTGAGAGCATGTGCTGCTGGGACTCAGCAAGTTGGCTGGGGTAGGGTAGGCTTGAGGGAGTGTGGGCAGCTGTATAGGAGTGTGGGAGTGAAGGGGAGTTGGGGTGAATGATTGAGAGGGGGTGTTATTAACCAGGGTGGTCACTGAGACAGTCAGTGGACGATTATTATCACCGTGACGGGCAATGGACGATAACGGTTGTAGAGTTGGAACCAAAATTGAAGGGAAATGGACCAAAGTGGAAGGAAAGTTCGTACCATGGTAACGTGGGTAATTTGTCAGGTACTGGTTAGTGCTCAACCCACCCAAGACAGTTCCAGGACCAAACGTTCTGTGGGCACACTCATTTTTCAAGTACCATCCCGGCTTTATTCCTCACTCCATCGGCTCTGGGGGGGGCCTCCATCTCCCCGATATTGCAGCTGCTGTTTGCATTTCCCACCCGACCCCCTTCCACTCCCGGGTGCTGCCTCGAGCCCAGTGGGCAGGGTGGCAGCCAGAGGGGCAGGCAGAAAAGCAGTGCCCGGCAGCAGGAAGAGGCGATGGAGGGAGAGGGAGGTTGAGATCACCCTGCAGAACGTGTGTCTGGCCAAGTTGGACCAGCACCCCCGTCTTCCTTTTCCTCAAGTTGTGCCCCTGGCTTCAGTTGGAAAGATCTGGGTGGAGGTCAAACTCTCTTGCTGTTTGCAACAGTTTCTGCACCACAGAGCTAACAGGAGTGCAGGTTTTCTCCCAAGGTTAATCACTTGCTCACGCACCAAGAAGAAGCACTTGTGAGACTGTGTTACAGCGCCGTCTGGTGGCTCCTGCCATAGCAATATATCCAGGCTCACGGCTAATGTTTTGGTCTTTTCCAGGCGTGTACACCTGTGATGCCACAGGGATTTGGAAAAGCAAGGAGCTGGGCAGCGGCCTGCCAACTTGCCGACCAGGTACCTAGCAAACATGACTGATATGTCGCTCCCCTCAAATGAGTTGTCTGTGTATAGCATGGTGGCAGCTTGAGCTGCAGGGCTAAGATTCGACTCGCTTGCCCTCTGCAGGGGAGGGAACGGGGTCCGCTACAGGAAGTAGGGATGGGGGAACGCGGTTTGGAAGTTCACAGTTCGGACCGAACTCAACTAGTTCGGTCGACCGAACCGAACTTCCGAACCGAACTCGATTTTCGAACGGAACCAAATTTCCGAACTTGGCTCTGTTCGCCCATCCCTAAAAGATAATATTCCACATTAATATATTATTTATTATATATTTATTTTTATGTTCCCTGGTCCTGTTTTAATTGTAATTTTATGAATGTTTTAAAATATTTTATAGTTGTATTTTTATATTTTGTGGAGATTGTAAGCCGCCCTGAGCTGTTTCAGGAGGGGCGAGGTATAAATGTGAATAAATAAATTTAAAAAGAAATGTAAAAATAATAAATAAATAAATAAATAAATAAATAAATAGAAGAAGAATTAAAATAAAAATAAATTTACATTTTAAAAACAAACCACTGCGCATGCACAAAATGGCCACTGCGCTGTTCTGTGCCTGCGTGCGCAGCCCTTTTCCAAAATGGCCCCAACACTGCCAGCGCCATTACGGAAAGGGCTGCGCTTACGCGGAATGGCCCAGTGGCCATTTGCAATGATTTTTTGTTTATTTTTTTCATTATTACTATTTAATTTTACTATTTATTTATTTTTATTTTATTTTTTTAAAAACACATTTTGTTTTGAAACCCCCAGAACACAAGAGTTTTTGTAAATGGAAACAAAAACGAAAATGAATGGGGTGCCTTCTGCACATCCCTAGTTTCTAGAGACCCATACATGCGCAGCATGCGCAGCCTTTTTTCAAATTGGCAATGTCCCCAGCGTTTTGGAAAAGGGCAGCCAGTCTGTGCCGCATGCGCAGACTGACTGCCCTTTCCCAAAACAGTGGAGACACTGCTGCCGCCATTTTGGGAAAGGGCTTGCGCCTGCGCGGAACAGCCCGTCGGCCATTTTGTTCGTGCACAGTGATTGATTGATTTTTTTGTTCTCATTGAGTATTTATCCGAGACGCTGCCAGTTCTCAGTTCCCAGGTCGAACTGAGAACCGGCATTTTCGACGAGAGCAGGGGAAAAAACGGGAACAAACTTTCAGCCAAAGTCCAGGTGTACCTGGGGAATAGATCCATCCACTCTCCTTGTGTGCACACCCTCATCTCTGCTCCCTCCCCCTAGGCTCCCTCTTTCTGGGCTTAAGGGCTGGAAATGGATCCATGGGCCAAATCCGAGAATTGGAAAGGGGTCAAATAAAAATCAGCCATGGGCTGGATTTGGAGATTCCACACCTCCTCCGTGCCAGATTGGTTGACAGTTCTCTGCATCGCTTGGCACCTTTAGGTCATCAAAACTGTAGCCATATAGCAGCAAAGGTGCTCGTCTGGGGACTGTCCTTATGTCATCTTTGTTTTAGTGAGATGGTGGGCTGACACAAGTCAAGTCTAAAAGCAGGTTGTCTGGAGTGGAGTGGCAAGGAAGAACGGGACTTTGGAACAGAGCTGAGGGGAATATCTGCGGCAAATATCATATCCAGCAATTTTGCCCCCTTCAAATCAGGTCCAACAAAGTAGATATGATCTGCCATTTGGTTCCATCCCACGTCATCATTTCCTGCTTGGATGGAGTATGTTCTGAGTTAATATACGTATTCACGTGGTATAATATACAGCATTACAAAATGGTATTGGAGATAAGAGAAGAAAAATCTACAAACATATAAACCATATCAAATTCCCCAATTAAAACCCATCCCCCAAACCCTATCCTCAGAGGACAGGGATTCTTCTCGCCAGTTAAAGGTCTGGCCAAATAGAGAGGTCTTATGTTGCTTCTAGAAAACGCTCAGGCTTTGACAAACTTCCAAGGGAAGGGAGCTCCAGAGGGCAACCACCAAGAATGCCTCTCTGCACGCCCTTGACATACCGACTTGGGGCAGGGATGGAGTTGGCAGGAGAGTGTTTCCAGCTGCCCTTAGCAAGCACGATGGAACATAGAGGAGAAAATGGTCTTTTAGTTACACCAATTTAAGATTCTAATCATAATGGTCCCTTCTGGTCTTTGAATCCTTGAATCTCTATGATGTCAAGCCAAGCTTGACATAGACAGACGCCAGGAGGACGGGTCAAAGCTTCCAAATGCCAAGGCTGGGTGGTGGCAGCACGACTTGTCTCTGTTTTGTTTCATTGCCAGCCTGATTTAAGCCCGAAGAGCCTCCCCTTCTGGGGAGGTTGAGCTCGCGGCAGGACGGTCGCAGCCTCCTCGTCTCAGTGGGTTTTGGTGGGGACAGAGGGTGGACAGCCTCTTCCTTCCCCACCCTGCAAAGGTATTGTGGGCTCCGAGGGGGCAATGATGGATGGCACTTGGAAGTGGGTGTGCATCATTGCTGGTAGATTATGCCAGGGAGGGGACTTTTTCTCCTGCTGACACTAATCCTAACGCATTGGCCATCAGGACAACATTTTCAATCTCATTCTTCTAAGCAACCAGGATGGAACGCCATGCCACCCATAGCTGTCAGAAGGAATCAGTGGAATGGATTCTGGAAAAATGGGGTGATTTCAGACGTGACGGGCGGCCGCTTTCACCACGGGTCATGGGGTGGTTCGGACCATGGGCAGGGGTGAAGGAGCACGCCAACAAACATGCGCCCCATTGCCCCCAGCCGTGGGGACCGCCAAACCATGGCCCGTGGTGAAATCGGCTGCCCGTCATGTCTAAAGAGGCACACACACCCCGGAGAGGGCAGGGTCACACGGTGCAGCATGCTGCCGCACGGCACCGCCCCCTGCGTTCCCCAGAGGCCCTCCCCCCTCCCAACGGACAGCAGCTAATCCAGCCTCTGCCGCAACCAGAGGCGGAGGTGAATTCCATTTACTGCGGTCACGGTGAACAGTAAGAAAACAGACGTTACTTTCCATTCACCACGGCCATGGTGGCCTTTCACCACACTTCTCGACCTCCTCACTTCCAGAGGTCCAGAAGCGTGGTGAATGCAAACACGGGCCTCGTTTGACTGTGGTGAACATCTGGCGACGAGCAAACAGACGTTCACCACAGTCAGACACGGCCCGTGTTTGACTCTGGTTCAGGCGGGGTGAATTTCAGATTCCTAACGTCTGAAATCACCCATGGATTACATGTGGCCATAGGAGAGTCATTTAGTGCATTCAGAAATGTATCATAGCCAGAGCCCTGCGTAGTCTGTAAACTCCCCTTCTCCCATGAGTTCCACAACTGGAGACCCAAATTCTGCAAATAGAATTCATGATGCAGATTAATTCAATCCTTCAAATTAGGCACAAAAATTTTGAATGCAAAGGGATTGTTTCCATCACGCCACTGCATCAATTTGGAACATCACATGTGTTTAAAAAAAAAACCAAACCCCTAACAAAATACCAGCTCGGGGAGGGGAGGGGGACTCTTCTCTCCCAAACAATCATGAGCTGCTCCTCTTCTGCAGCTGAGGCACCGGGCCCCATACCAGCTACTAATTGTGTCAGAACCCCATTGGCTAGTTCACAGCACTGATCAGGGCTGAAACTCGTTTTCAGTAATCTCACAAATCTCGTCAACAACCGAGTTCTCGACAAGACTTATGAGAATGAGTCGAGACTCGGCTGATTCGTGACACTCCGCTCATGCGAAAAACGTCCACCGCCACCGTTCTGCACATGCACGACTCTTTTCCAAGATGGCATAGGCTGCGCTGGTGCCATTTTGAAAAAGGGCAGCTGGTTCTGAGCATGTGCAGTACAGCTGCCCTTTTTCAAAATGGCGCTGATGCAGCCCACACCATCTTGGAAAAAGGACCAAGTATGCACAGAATGGCCACAGTGGACATTTTGCGCATGCCCAGAGGGTTTGTTTTTTTATTTTTTCAAGAATCTCATGAGCTCTTGAACCGTTATCAACATTTTGTCGCAATCTTGGTAACGGTTCTCGATTCTCATGAGATGCTCATGAGAATCATTTTGATTCTTGTTTCAGCCCTAGTGCTGACATCCCATTGGCTAGCTCATAGCGCTCCCCACTGAGGTTGTAATTCTATGCTGCCAGAGGCAATTTGGCCAAATAAAAAATTCTACGGAAATGGCTGTGATAGTTTATTAACCATCCCCACCCAAGCCTTGTAGAAAAGGGGGATCCGGACTGCAACAAAAGAGGGAGCTTGGTCTTTTCCACCTCTGTTGTCCATGAGAAGCTGGTTTTTAAGAGAATACATCAAACTGGCATAATCTACAGGAGAGTCACTGTTCAGCTACTTCCTGCTAAAGGGCTGTGCCATGGTGAATTAACTGTCTGTTGCATTTTTGTCTCTCCCCAGTGTGCGGGCAGCCAACACGCCCCCTGCCCGGGATAATCAAGCGTATCATTGGTGGGCGGAACGCAGAGCCTGGCTTCTTCCCTTGGCAGGCCCTGATTGTGGTGGAGGACATGTCTAGAGTGCCCAACGACAAGTGGTTTGGCAGCGGGGCCCTTCTCTCAGACTCGTGGGTGCTGACAGCTGCTCACGTCCTCCGCTCGCAGCGCCGGGACAACACAGTCATCCCAGTCTCCAAGGAGCACATCACCATCTACTTGGGCCTGCACGACGTGAGGAACAAGGTGGATGCCGTCAACCGGACGGTGGAGAAGATTGTGCTCCACGAGGCATTTGACATCCGAAGCTACAACCATGACATCGCCTTGGTCAAGCTGAAGGAGAAAGTGACCATGGGGACTCACGTCATGCCTGTCTGCCTGCCTCAGTTTGAACATGAGCTAGAAGGTCCTCACCCCAACACTTTAGGCCTGGTGGCCGGCTGGGGCATCTCCAACCCCAACATCACGGTGGACGAGATCATCAGCTCAGGCATGAGGACACTGTCCGACATCCTTCAGTACGTCAAGCTGCCGGTGGTGCTGCATGCCGAGTGTAAAACGAGCTACGAGTCCCGCTCGGGTAACTACAGCGTGACTGACAACATGTTTTGCGCCGGCTACTACGAAGGCGGGAAGGATACCTGCCTGGGAGACAGCGGGGGAGCCTTCATCATCCAAGACCCCAGGAGCCGGAGGTGGGTGGCCCAAGGGCTGGTCTCTTGGGGTGGACCAGAAGAGTGCGGGAGCAAGCAAGTGTATGGGGTCTACACCAAGGTCTCCAACTACGTGGGCTGGCTGGAAGAGAAAATGAGGCGGACATTCAAAAATGCTGAATTGGACAGATGAGCTGGGGGGAGGGTAGATCAGCTCAGCCCAGCGGACAAGGATTCTGGTCTCTTTGCAGCCACCAGAGCTCTACCACACTCCAGGCGCCTTGTATCTCTTGGTTCTCACCATCTCTCGTCCCTGCTGTAGGAAACACTTGTGTGAAATGAGCGGGTGGCTTTCAGCCAGGGATCCTGACAGGAACGGGTTTCTACATCACGCAGAAAATTTCCCCCTCATCTCCAGTTGTCTCAGCCGGTTGTGGAGAACAAACGCCTCCCTTGTTTTTTAAAGGCGGTGGGGTCCCTGCAGGGCAGAATAGAGGCGCCTTCATGAGAGAGGTTTTTGTCCGACCTCCTCACTCAGTTTCTACCCACACTCCAGAGAAAGGCCTGCACGACCTTCCACCCTCAGGGCTGGCAAACCTGCCCATTTCATCAGCACTGACCTACCAAGTGGATAGGAATCTGAAGACCATGGCCAACCAACATCCTCATGGCCAACCAACATCCTCAGTCCAAAGACACGACGTCGCCTGCTTGTTAACAGCAATGGATGGATATCTGTGACTGGAGTCAGCATAGAAACGGTGACACTGGTTTATCTGGAAGCCCAGAATCCTACTGGCAGACATCCTTGGCAAAAGCCTTTTCAGTCAGTGGTGTCCATGCAACTAATGGGTAGAATCCAGGGATAAAATGCAATTTTATCCTGGGATAAAATGCAGGAACCACAAGGGATAAAATGCAACACAACCTTAATCTAGTCCAACCTCCATCTGCTCCAAGGCAGAGGATGCTCTATAACAGGCTTGGGGAACCTTTTCCATCCTGGGGACCACTTTTAAAATGAATACAAGCTTCCAGGGCCGCATACAAGTTGGGCATGCAAGATTGTGGGCATGCCCCGCCCCCTCCCCCACCCCATCGCTGCTCCCTCACCCTGAGCTCAGTTTTTCAGTGGCTGGAATTGGAGGTAGGAATTGGATCCAGGGGCCAAATCCAGGGTCCACATAAAAACTAGCTGCAGTCCAAATTTGACACACACACCCCAGGCCTGAGGCTTCCCCAGCCGTGCTCTATATCTATAGCATCACAGACAGATGCTTGTCCAACCTGATTTTGAAAACATCCAGTGACAACGGTTCCACATCTCAACCTTCCTGGACAACTTAAGGTTGTTCCACTTCCATCAGGGCTGTGAGTAAATTAAAATTAGACCGCTGCGCAGAATTAGGCCTTTCATCGACCCGCTTTGGGGAGTGGCGCATTATTAGTACCGGACACAGCTCTCTCTACTTCCTTTCCCCTTGTAGTAGGGGCAGGTCTGTCAGGGTGTCCTTGCAGGAGCCAGCCCCAAATTACTCAGCACATGCCAAGGTTTCTTATCAAGAAGTAGGGCTGAAACAAGATTTCACTCAGTTAAGGAAAGTCGATGAAATCCCAGTTCTCAGTTCACCTTAGGACAAACTGAGAACTTCAGATGCCCGTAATTTATTGCCAAATGCTCATCAAGAATTTTAAATAATAATAATAATAATAATCACTGAACATGCACAAAACGGCCACCTGGGTTAACCAAAATGGTGGCAACACTATTGCCACCATTTTGGTTAAGGGCAACAGCCATTTTGCACATGCAATGACTTTTAAAAAAAACATTCTTGAGGATAATATATCCCGGGCTCAGGAAATTACTGGGAAATCAATCCTGGTGCCCGAAATCACTAAAATTCTGGAGAGAGGCAGGGAAATGGCTGCTTGTTCAGCCCTATCCAGCAGTCCTTAATTTTCAGTCTCTACAGGCCCCCGCTCCCCACCCCCCGGTCACCAGCAACCTGGACAGCTCTCAGTGTCGTGAAGCAGAGCTCCTTCCCAGATCCTGGCTCCTTGTAGACTGACTGAAAGGCAGAGCATGCTGCTTTTATAGCCCCAGAAAGAGGGGGGCGGGGACCAAGATAATGAGCTGGCCCTCTTAAAGGGCCATAGCCTGCCCAGTCACATGCCTTTCCTCAGCTAAATGGGGTCAGTGTTCTCCAAGATTTTTAGTCTAATACTTATGCCATTATCCTCCTGGAGACTGGGTCGTCCCAGTCGTCCAGCCACTATTTCCTTGATTGTCCGGGTAGCAAGGTGTGCCAGTCCCAAAGAGTTCAAAAGGACTTTGTTCCCCTGTTTCTAGCCAGTTTACTCTCAGAACAAGGGAATTTATCTGGATAAAGGGGAATATGTCTGTGGGCAGCTGGAGTTGAAGGAGGTCATTGGGGGGAGCCCAAAGAAATGAAAGGCAGAGGGGAATCAGCTCAGCTTGGAAGTGAGCTCAGAGCCAGCGTATTTTCAGATGTGACACTCCCGCCCATGATCACACTTACCCCAGTGTGGGCCACGGGCAAGGGTGTCACATCTGCTCCCGCCACACAAGTTGTTCACCACGGGGGGTGGGGGGAGTGAAGTTACTCAAGGCAGTGGCAGGGCTAACACGGGTTTTGCGCTGAGCTCCCGGACAGCACCCATCCCGCGTTAAGCCCTGCCCCAGTCCGGGGTAGGCGTCCCCAGACCGTGGTAGAGCAGACCATCATGTCGGATGACCCGCTCCACCTAACCCCGGCCCATGGTCGGAGCAGTTCTGGGCAGGCGCAGCGGCCCCATCAGGGAGGGGGCGGAGTCGTGCTGAGGAGGGCAGGAGCAGGGCCGTGCAGACCCATGACCCTGCCCCCCTCCCCAGTCCCGGCTGCCAGAACATTTGTTCGGCGGTCGGGTAGACCCCTACCTGGGGCGAGGGGGCTCACCCCGGGGCCGTCACATCTGAAAATACCCCTAGAGGCTCTGATGGAAAACCCCTGATGGGATTTTGTCCCGAGACCCAGCGCCACATGTAAACACGCACCGCTAGATGTTGACCCAGGATTGTCCCGAGAGGTGTTGGCATGTAGCTGGGGCTGTGACCTCGGAAAATCTCTGAGGTCGCAGCCCAGGCTAAGGCTCCCCATGACTGGACAAAAGTGGGCCCAAGCAGGCTAGCACATGTGTGCAGCCGCCGCAGCCAGAAGCCGCCATGGCCAGCAGCCATAGATGTACCTCATTGGCTGCCATGACTGCCCATCATGGCAGGGGCGGGGCACTGTGCTCCCAGTCGTACCCGGGCCATGCTGCAGAAATGTCCGTTCAGTGCCCCAGCCTGACCTGGATTTTACAGCCCGGAGAGCGGGCCCACTGTCCGTTTTTACCCTGAGACAGTTGCTCTGGATAGCCCACTTTCCTAACCTCACAAGGGGATCGCCAACTTTTTCCAAAAATTATTGATTCCATATTCGTTAACTTGCTCATTCTGTAACTTCTGATTGGTTGGTGGCTGTCCCAAGGCGCAGGATCTGTTATTTCATTGGTCAGTTGACCTTTGAGGAAAGGCCAGGTCTGAGCGTGACAAGTTTAATTGTTCAACAGATTAATCGGTAGAAAAATGAATTGCCAGGACCGACCCAAGCCTGTCCAGGAAACCACGCCTCCTGCTCCAGAAGCCACGCCCCCATTGTCAGAGCAGGGGACTGAACCTTAGTCTCTGGCGGGACCTCCCTGCCGCTCTATGGTTGAGGAGATCTTGTGATTTTAATCTCTATGGTGACCAGCACAGGAGACAGGCAGGAAAGTCAAATAAGCTGCCTTTCATTTTTCTGGCTTTCATTTCCAAACCTCAAGTGGCCGATCTCAGCCAATCTTGGCCTTTTCCTGGTCTTTCACATTTCAGGCTGTACGCTCCTGGGAACATTTCCTAGAGCTCTCCTCCCCATTCCGTTTAATTCCCAAGCCATGATCCAAGACATTTGTTTCCTGGGGGGTTCTCTTAGCCAGAATTCTAACCTTGAACTCTCATGGTCTCAGAAGTACCAGGTGAGCTAAAAGGGAGCCGTTACATTAACTGGAAATTAACTCCATGAAATTAACTGGTAGCAGAGTTAAAACAAAAGAAAGTATCTTTTCACTCAGCGCACAATTGGCTTGTGGAACTTACTGCCAGAGAAAGTGGTCATGGACGGTCGTGTAGCTAGTTTTAAAAAGGGATTGGATACGTTCTTGGAGGATAGGTCCATTAATGGCCATTGGCCAAGTAGTTTTTGGGAACGTAACCCCCTTAGTGTGGGGGCTGGAACAACAGGGAATGGATCGCCGATTGTCACCTGTTGGGTACTTCTCCCAAGAGAAAGAGATTGGCCACTGTTGGAGACAGGGTGTTGGGCTTGATGGACCAGTATTATGGCACTACTTATGTTCTTATGAGCCCCTTCCAGACCTGTCAAACACACTTGTGTGAGCTCAATGAGGTGTAACCACACAAGCAGAGACAGGTGAGCCTTTCACGGGCACAGCGTCGGCATTGGGCACTAACTGGGAGTTATGCCAGTCAGGAGTATTACGTCCAGGACGGATCCTCCAAAAAGCTTTCCCCCCAACTCCGCTGCTCCCCTCGTGTCCCCAACCACAGTCCCCCCCCCCAGTCCCCCTCCACCACAGGAGGTGGGAACCCTTGTTCTTGCTTCCAGGGTGGGGACACAGGAAATCCTCCCTCCTGCTCCCCCTTCTGGGGGATGGTGGGCTTTAGGGCAGCTGCCACGGCAGGTCTAAATGGGGCCGGTCTCCCCACATCTCTTTCCTCCCCTCCTCAAAACCGAGCATGCAGTATTTGATTCAACCTGGTCATTTCAGGTCCCATCCTGTGCCGGGAAAGTACCCTGTCGGATACAAACAGTTCCAGAACTTCCAGTTCTGGATTTTCTATGTTTTTCAGTTTGTTAATTTCAATGTTTTTGAGTAAATTGGATACCTGAATACCGAAATACCCAGTATTTTCAAGTATTCAGGGACCCAAAATGGTGACTGAAAATCTACGGGAGATTGCTCCCTGCTCTCCCCACTCCATATCCTTATCCCAACCCCCTCTTGAATATCTTCAGCCCCCTTCATAATTCTTCCCCTCCACCCTTTCCATCCTCCCAGGAAGTGAAGACGAGAGCTCAAACACAGGCTTAGGTGAAGCCAGTGAATCTGTGTTGTGCCCCAAGACTCACCTCCGCTTTTGGGGACACGTTGCCTTCCACACACCTCCAAATCTCACCCCATTCCCAAAGCTTTGCAGTGCTGATCTCAACCTGGAAAGTGACTCCAAAGTCATCTTAGGCCACAGCACGCCTCAGCTCCTTGTACTGGGTCTGTCATCTGTCAAACTGTAGGCCCCTTGGAGCAGGGACCTGTTCTTTTCCATATGCTTGTACACTCCCGATACTCTCTAAATCATACCTCTTACTAAGCGGGTTCTGCCTTCCTCAAGGCCCATGTGTGCAGCTTCCATTGGCCTTAAAACCTGGGGGGTTTACTTACTGGTTACTCACTTGTTGAGAGTTCCACTTGAAAAAGGATTTGCTAAGGCTCTCATGTGTTGTCCTACAGAGATTTCCATGTGTGCAAGGGGGAACAAGCTCTGTGAGGGACCAAAAACAGCTCTCTATAGTATTTTATCCACCATGCTAACTGTACTCCAGGCTACGCTGCATATACAAAGATATTATTATATTTGAAACATTTTTGTACTTCAAATGCCTAACCCTTGTGTATTATTCTTAATAAAAGCCCTTGTTATGTACTAATGTTTGCACTGAGAATTCCATAAGAGGCCCTTCCCATCATCAAACACATTGCTACCCGAGCAACCGCCCCTTCCCCTGCGCTCATTTGCTATTTCGGAATGTGCATTATTTGCTTCTCCACGAACAGCTCCTAAAATCATTCATGCGTCTGCAATTGGCTTAAACTGAGCTCACTGCTCTGCATCCATGGGTGTTTTTACACACACATTTCTCCTGCATGTTTGCTGTTACATCCTGAACTTTCTGTGTGTCTAAATCACTCACCCAGATCTTAAACATCCGGTTTCTTTGAACTTCTGCATAGAACTTCTCCCAGAACTTTTGTGTGTAAAAAGTTCTCCTGGTAAAGTGCTTTGCTCCAGGCAGCTGTGGTCACTTGGTTTCCATGGCAGCCCCTCCCATCTACAGCTGCGGCTACTTTAGGCTGCCTCAGTGTGACGAATGCATCCAGGAACTGCCTCAGGGCAGTGTGTGTGTGTGAAAAATGCATCTGTAACTTACTTGTGGGCTTGTAAACACAGAAGATTGAAAGACCAGCACTTTTAAGGTGTGTGTAAAAATGCCCCATGTCTTATCCCTAGTGTCCTCAAGCAAAGCTTTAAATCTGAAGCACAGAGGTTTATGGGAAGGGTGATTTCATCTAATGTCCAACCCATGCAGTCCCAAGAGACTGACCATTTGAAGTTCAACCCAGTTGACCCTGAGCTTGATGGTCCAAATGAAAATCCCAAAGTGACTAAAGATCCCATCTGTGTCTTGAAGAGGAAATTCCTTCCAGACCTCCAAAGAGTTATATGTATGTCGGTGGGATTCAATATACTTATGTTTGTGTCCTACCAAGAGGAGTTTCCAAAAACAGGATTTTCTTTTATCCTGCATAAAATGTCTACATTTAAAAATTACCTTCTGTTTGCAATCTCAATCAAAAGTTGAAACAAAATGTCTTGGGATTTTTCAGATAGCAAATGAAAAATGTCATTTTTAAAAAAACATTTCTTTGATCCAAGCAAAATTAAAACTTTAATTTCTTTTTTACTTGATACTTGATAAAATGTTTTTTAAAAAATCAGAATAAAACTCACTGGAGAGGGATATTTCAAAATGCTGGTTTGAAATGAAAATATTGTATCCAAATTTCCTGAAGGACAATAATAGGGGCTTTCCCCCCAGATATTTTCCAATGTAAATTTTTGCAGTAAACTGCATTTTTAGCAGAAAATCTTTGAAAATATTTGAACTTCTCTAGTCAGTTCCTTGCTGAAGAACCGACCTCAGAGAACAGAATCATCGGCACCGAGACCATTTGTGATGTGTTTCCAGTTAGGGTCCAAGGAGATGGAACAGCTCTGCTGATAATAAGATGACAAAGTCCTCACCGTTAAGTAGGGCCAGTTCGATTTTTTTTTTTCATCAGAACAAAATTGTTATGAAAAGGTTTTGTTTAACTGTTACTTATTTTTGAAATTTTGTTTCTATTTGAAAACTTGCAGAAATTTTGTAGAAAATGTTGAAATAGTGACAACACTGGAATCTGATTTCAACACAATTGGTATTTTGAATGTTGGCCTTTGAATGTTTGAATGACACCTCTTATTTTTGGCAGTTGTGAAAGTGTCATTTTCAATTCTGAAATATGGAAAATCATTTTCAGAATTTTAGTAATTTCGCAAGTAAATTATTATTATTATTATTATTTTATTAGCAAACATTTATATAGCACCAGCAATGTACCTGGTGCTTTACAAAGTAATTGAACAGACACGGTCCCTGCTCTAGGACTTACAATCTGAGAGACGGGGGGACGAAGGAAGGGGAACAGAGGGAGATACAACGAGTGTAACATTCACGAAGATGCAAGGTCTCAGGTGCACGCGCTTGGCTTGGTTACATCGAGAATGATGGCTGGCTGGTCCATGTGGTGAGGATATGAGTACACAGAGCTCAGGTAACAGATTGTACTGGATGGAGGGTATCAGCAGGAGTTAGGGGAGGGGAGCGAGGAGTCGGGGAGGGCAGAACGGAAGAGGTGGGTCTTGAGGAGGGAGCAACATTAGAGAAAACATCAAGTCCTCTTGCCGTTGGGAATCCTGATGACTTAGTTAAGATACAGAAGCTCTTGGCTAAGGAGCTAGGATGCTGGCCGCATCGTGCCGGGCAAGGGGACCACCAGGGAAGCTATCTGCTTTTCAATACCACACAGGGTCTAGGAGAGAGAACACCCTCCCAACCCCTTGCAGCTTTCCAGATACTTGCCATTTTGCGGGCAATATATATAAAACTAGACCCATCCCTTTGGGGGTCTAGTTTTAAATAACACTGCTTTTTCCAAGTTAAAAAAAAGAAGTACAGAGCATTGGATAGGATGCTCCATTCAAGGTTTTTAAAGGGGTTGACATCTTCTCCCTCCATAACCTAGCTGTCTCCTGCTTTAAATATTAAGGGCTAATCTACTCCACCCATCGTCTGCTTCGAATGATAATCTGTACCGCAACAAAGCTAATTTCTTCTACTTCGGAACATCAGCCCAGGGAACTGAACCAGTGACCTACTCTTTGAGATAAAACCCATGACTCTGTAAACAAACCAAGTAACAAACCTATTACTCTTGGAGGTGGGAGACAGACTGACACACTCTTTCTGCACATAATACACCCAACTTTGATGTGTTCTGCGTGTAGATAGGCGTCCAACAGGAACTTGACTGAGTAATAACTGAGCAAAGTACCTTAGGATTTGCTTCAAGGTGCAACTGACATTCCTGCGTTGAACCTTTCATTTAGGGATGGGTGAACGCGGTTCGGAAGTTCGGAGTTCGGACCAAACTCGGTCTGTTCGGTCGACCGAACAGAACTCAAATTTCAAACAGAACAGAACCGAATTTCCGAACTCCATTCTGTTCGCCCATCCCCAGTAGCAACACACGCCAAAAAAACTGGTTTTGAATGGCCGGACTTGCTTTGGAAGTTCGGAATTCGACCGAACTTGGTCTGTTCGGTCGACCAAACTGAACTTCTGAACTGAACTCAAATTTCAAACCGAACCGAATTTCCGAACTCGAATTTCAAACCAAACCGAACCGAACTGAATTTCCGAACTCCGATCTGTTCGCACATCCCTACTTTCCCCTCTAGCAATTTGGAATCCTTACAGGTTTCTCCTCGGCTATCTCCCCAGCTAGACAACACTATTATGCCTCCAGGATCGAATCTTTCTCTCGCGACCCTCGCCGCCTCTTCTCTACTTTCGACTCCCTTCTTAAACCCCCCTGCCCTCCTCCACCCTCTTCCCTTGCTGCTCAGGATCTTGCGTCATTCTTCACCTCAAAGATTGACAAGATCCGTCAGGACATTGCCTCCCACCCACCTCCTCCTCCTGTTCCCATACCACCCCCTCCCCCTCTCTCCTCACATCCTTCCCTCCTGCCTCTCTCGAGGAAATCTCCGCTCTACTCTCTTCATCCAACCCCTCCACCTGCCTCCTCA
>QEPC01009702.1:4049238-4071805 GCA_003113815.1 Sphenodon punctatus
GGAGGCAGGGGAGAAGGAGGACATGAGAGAAGGAGGGGGAGGAGGGAGAGGGGTGGGAGTGGGAAGAGAGGAGTGGGAAGCAATGTCGAGGCGGATCTTGTCTATCTTGGAGGTGGAGGTGTCCAGTTTGTGCCACCACATTCCAAGAAAGATGCAGACAAATTGGAAAGGAGATGATAAAGGGTTTAGAAGGCAAGGTATATAAGGAAAGGTTGAAGGAGTTGGGTCTATTTCTTCTAGAGAAGAGAAGATTAATGAGGGGAAATGACTGTCATAAAGAAGACAGAGAACAATTGTTCTTCATTGTCACAGACAAAAGACAATGGGTTCAAGCTGAAGGATGGTTGATTAGGTTAAATATTAGGAACAATTTCCTGTCTTAAGAGCAATGGAACAAGTTGTTTATGGAGACAGTGGAATCTCCTTTATTGGAGGCCTTCAAGAAGAGACTGTCCAGGAGTCGACCTTCTTAACTGGACAAAAATTGTGTCCCTAGAGATGTTCCGATATGGGAGGTTCGACTGTATTCAAAGACCTATGAGGAAAGGTGGATGGAACTGGGCACAATTAGCCTAGGGAAGCAAGGGCTGATGAGGGACAGGATATTTGGTCTCAAGTCTGCAAAAGGCTGCCACACCAAAGATGGAAACCAATCGTTCTTCGTGTCTTATGGTGCCAAGAGGGAATGGGCTTCAAATGAAGAAAGAATTTTATAGCCATAAGAATACTGGAGTAGTGGAGAAAAGGACCAAAGATGGCCAGGGCATGCCTTAGGGTAGGGGTAGTGGGGTCATGGCCCCAGGCCCTGCTGTCTTTAGGACCTCAGGTTTAGAGCCTGACCTCAGCAGCACTTCCAGGTTCCCTCTGGAGGGGAGGCGGAAGCACCACCATCACCACTCCCGAGTGCCACCAGTACCACCACCAGTACCACCAGTATCAGCACAACCGAGTACTACCAGTACCACCACCATCACCACTCCCGAGTACCACCAGTACCACCACCAGTACCACCAGTATCACCACCACTGAGTACTACCAGTACCACCACCATCACCACTCCCGAGTACCACCAGTACCACCAGTATCACCACCACCGAGTACTACCAGTAACACCACCATCACCACTCCCGAGGCTACCAAGGACCACTCCCTAAGGAGCAGCAGTGGCCTTGGTGGCACTCCTAGAGCCCTTCTGCTTGGCCAGGTCTCCCCTCTCAAGCAGCATCAGAGGTTTCCCAGACGTCTCAGGAGTGGTGGCAGCACTGGAAATACTCCCTCATCCCCTAAGGAGTATCAGAGGGGCAGGTGTTTCCCGTGGGGCTCTAATTATCTCAGCCAGGTAATACCCATCACTAGAAGCTTATCAAAATAGCTTAAATAAACTGTTCTCCAGGATGGTTTCCGTAGAACTGCTCCTGAGAACAGGCAAGGACATGGACTAGTCCACCATAAAAGGGGCCTTCTAGTCCTAAATTCTGAGGTGCGATCTACAGACTACTAGTACTAACTCTGGTGTAGGCCCATTCAAGCCCGCAGATGGGGTTACTCCAGGGTAAGTGGTTTTTAGATCGCGGCCTATGATGTGGTTCAAAGAGGGGCCATTCTGAGAGCTATGCTGTGGTTGAAGGACCGTCTTATTCCCTAGGAACCAAGTGGGTTGTGACCGCCGCTCACTGTCTCCACCACGAACTGGAACTAGAGAACCCTGTCCTCCGCAGCTCGGATGTGATTAGCCCCTCGTCCTTCAAAATAATCTTGGGTGAGTAAGCAGCAAGCTTGGGGGGACAGATCCCAAACTGGTGTATGCTAGTGTAGATCCATCGGGCCTTTCCATCTAGAGCTGACACGAGTACCATCAAAAATGGGTATACCCATCAAAATTGTGGTAATTGACCTGAACCAGTAACACTGAGTACTAATCAGTACTCAGTTAGTGCCTGAAGGACTACCTGATGTACCAAAATACCATTTTTATGGATACCAATGTGTCACTTCCGGTACTAATTTTCTGACTTGTGGTTCCAGTTTTTCGACTTTCAATCCCGTTTCCAGTACCAATTTACCATTTTACCAATTGGTGCCTATTAGTAAAATGGTAAATCGGTACCTCAGTAACGGGAATACCCAGTATTTTGAGATAATCGGGTGCCTGATCAGTACTCGAGTTGGGAGCCCATCAAGCACCTGACACAGTACTCAAAACTGTGAGTAACAAATAGGTATTACCCACGGGTAACAAATGAGTATTACCCGTGGGTAACAAATGCCTGAAGAGGAACTCTCATCATGGGGAAACATCTTGCTCATGCCTTCCCTGAGACTCTTTGGCTTCAGCTGAGTCATGGCCTTTCTAACGCTGAGCAAGCTTAGATCTTGACCCCCCCAGTCAGGTGAGTCACGCTCCAGAGGGTGGGTACGAGGTACCGTTCCCTTAAAAGGCTTGGGAGAGGGAGCCAGTGGAGGCTCCAAACCAGAGAATATGGGGACTGAGAGACCAGAAAGAGAGAGGCTTGAGAAGCAGCCGAGAGGGGAACTGCAAATTTGGAGGTGGTTTGTGCACTAATTCAGTAATATTGTCAAACAGGAAGCCTGTCTCTGGGGCCTTCGTTCCTCCACCTGTGCTAATCTTGTGCCCTAGGCCGTTACTTTACCAGGCCTGTTAGTGGCAGGGGGACATGCCTGCTTGGTAGGTCGCATCCTGCTCAGATCCCTTCGCTTCTTCATGACTCCTCTGTGGAGCTAATTAACATTACATAGGAGCCACCGCGCTCAAGGAATTACCGCCGCTTCAGAAGAGAGTCACATCCAGCTCCCCAGTGTCAACCTTAACACCAGTCAATAAGGAGAAGCTCCTTCCCCGCTGACTGGCCTTGAACCAGCAACACTGAGGTGCCTGGCTGGTTGTTAGCGACCCCATCCTCACCACTGCCACACCTTGGCTTGGTCCCTGGTGGATAGGCGATGTAGGCCCACTCTGTGGTGCTTTGGACACACCCCCTAGCCTCCAATAGGTCTGCCTTGCTCCATGCCCCTAGCTTCCTGATTGGCTGCCTGCCTGTATAAAAGGCTGACCTGAAGCTACAGTCCTCCTGACCTTCCTGCTTCTGCCTACCCTGGATCTGCTCTGTCTACCCACCCTTGGGACTTCTGTGCTTTGCCTGGAATCCTGTTTCATGTTTCGACCAGCTCTGCCCTGATTGCTCCTTGTTTGGGACCAGTGCCTGTCTGAGCTTGCCCAGAAACTAGTCTGCCTAACCTCCTATTTCATCATGTCTGCCTATTTCTCCTGCCTGCTGGTCTGAGAGCCAGCACAGTGTATTGGATAAGGTGCTGGGCTTGGACCTAGGAAGCCAGGGTTCAAATCCCACCCATGCTATGAACTTCCTGGTTGGCCTTGGGCAAGTTTCAGCCTTATTTCCCCATCTATAGAACAGATGTGTTTGTGTGTCTGCTTCTCCCTGTGTTCCCTCACCCGTGTCCACTTCAGATTGTAAGCCCACTGGGGCAGGGACCTGTCCCCAAAATCTATGACTGTAAAGGGCTGCTGTCACGACTGGGCCTTGAACCCATGGCCCTTGAGGGCTGGAGTGCTCTCTGGTGCCCTGCACCATCTGATGGGCCTGAGAATGTGTTGGTTTTCCTCCTTTCTGTCTCCCCCTGTGTGGTTGCTCCTTGTGTGCCACACCCTTCCCCAGCTGTAGCTGCTTGCCCTAGCCCTGCCTCCCAGCTTCCTGATTGGCCACAGGAAGTATGAAAACCTTGGTGTGGCCACAGGAAGCTGGTGGAGCAACGTCTCTTCCCCATTTGAACCCTTGCTGTGTGTATGGTAGAGTAGCGTCCAGTTCTCTGCTGGTAGCACAGATTCCCCCTTGATTGTGTGTGCTTGGTGTGTTCCCCTGCCTCCCTGTTTCCCCCATAGCCTGTGTGTCCAAACCCCTCTTGGTGTGTTCCCCTACCTCCGTTTCTCCCATAGCCTGTGTGTCCAATCCCCTCGTGGCGAGCTTCCATACCCCCCTGTTTCTTCCATAGCCTTTGTGTCCAATCCCTTCGTGGTGTGTTCCCCTACCTCCGTTTCTCCCATAGCTTGTGTGTCCAATTTCCTTTGTGTGTTTCCTTACCTCTCTGTTTTTCCATAGCCTGTGTGTCCAATCCCCTCGTGGTGTGTTCCCCTACCTGTTACTCCTATAGCCTGTGTGTCCAATCCCCTCGTGGTGTGTTCCCCTACCTCTGTTTTTCCTATAGCCTGTGTGTCCAATCCCCTCTTGGTGGGTCCCTTGCCTCCCTGTTTCCCCCCCCCCACTATCTAGGGGTTCCCTTCCACCAAGGACTTGGTAGTTCCATTCCGGGGCCTTGTCCGTGAGTACCCCCAGGACTGGGGTCCTGGTAGTCCCCAGAGTTGCAGCTCTCTGCGGTCCTTCTGCAATCGCAGAGCTCTGGGTGTCAGATCCCTGTGTCCTTCCCTTCTTTGTGGTGTGGGTTCTTCCTCCTTCTATCTGACCTCAGTGATGAGTTAGACCCTCTCTGAAGCTGGATTTCCTGGCTACAAGAAGAGAGCAGGTTCTTGGGTTCCAAGCTATTCTGAGAGGTCCTCTTTCCTACAAGCTCCATCCCCTTACGGGGGTCCTCCCGCTTCCTTACCCACAGGGAAGTGGGGTTTCCCTCACCCGTATTCACCGATACCCTGTCCCCTCATTGATAGACCCTGTTCCCGCAGGTTCCCTTCCCTTACCGGGGTCCCTTCCTTTCCGTGTCCTCAGCGGGGTAGGGTCTCCCCCATCCATACTCCCCTGAGAACCTGTCCCCCTCTGACAGCTGCGTCCGCCTAGTAGCACTGTGGAAATTATTACTGGTAGTGCTGTGTGCTGGCCCTGATTCTCATCAGAGCCCACGTCTGGCCCTGATCCCCAACAGCCTTGACACCCTGTTCTCCTCCCCATCCAGGAAAACACCGGACTGTCAGGCAAGATGACACGGAGCAGCATCTCCAGCCCAAAACCATCATCACCCACCCCTCCTACCAGGCCAGCACCTTCCGGTATGACATCGCCCTGGTGGAGCTGTCCCAGGAGGCTGAGATCAATGACTACGTAATGCCGGTTTGCTTTCCAGACAAGCTGCACCCCAAAGGTGAGAGCTCCCTTTCCCGCACACCCAAGCAATGCCAAGTCAGGAGACAGGCAACAAGGTTGGTAATGAATTCTACCCCTCCCTGTCAGCATCCCATATGGTACCCCATTGTTCTCTGCGTGACGTCAAACTGCTCTCTGTGGCCACTGAAGGAAAGAAAAATTGGCCTAAACATTCTGAAGGATTTCCTAATCGTACGAACGGTCAGTCCATGGAACAGGTTGCCAAGAGAAGTTGGGGAGACCCCATCATTGGGAAGCTCTAAAAATAGATTAGATAAATACTTCTTAGGGGTCATCTGTCTGGGACCCAGATACTTCCTCTGAGCCTTCGGGGAACGGCGGATCCTGAATCGGTCCCTGCGGTCGGCCGGGGGGCAACCCTCCTCGAGATTCCCCCAAGTTTCCCGGGTGTCAACCATGAGGAGGGTGTTCTCTGTGGCTGCGCCGCGACTGTGGAACTCCCTCCCGTTGGAGGTCTGCTTGACCACCGACCTCCCCTATTTCCGTAGACAGTGTAAGACCTGGCTGACCGAGGGAGATGGAGTGGGTTAGGGAGGGTCTGGGTTATTTTAATCCGGGGGTTTTAGGTTGTTTTTATTTTGTCATGCATTTTTTAAATGTATTTTTAAATGTTGTTAGCCGCCCCGAGATGCTTATAGCAGGAGGGGGCAGCATATAAATTTGAATAATAAATAACTAAATTTGAATAAACAAATAAACATTTTGAGCAGCCAAAGTGGGGCAAGCTCCGCCCCTCAGCAAATAAGCTCCACCCCCTCACACACTTAAAAACACATAGCTCCCGGAAGCTCTTCTGCTTCTCATTCTTCTTAGTTTCCTGTCATTCCATCATCTCCCCATCTCAAGTGCTTTCTCTGGGAGGCCACCAGGAAAGAGGGGCCAGACGGAATACCAGGTTTCTTACCTCTGTCTCCTGAAAGAGGTACTTTGACACCCCTCAAGAGGGGGACCGTGGGATGATTCAGCACCCAAAGAAGATCTGGTGAGGTTGGTGAACTGATTGGTCTCCATCCCCACCCTGAGCCAGGGCATGATTTCTCCATAGTTAACATGGTCTCCTTCTCTCTGCATCCAGACACCATGGTCATCGTCAGTGGATGGAGGAAGCAGTTCCTGCAAAAGCTCCCAGAGGCTCTGATGGAGGTAATTTAAAATTTCAGCTAAACATCAGGAAGAACTTCCTAACGGTAGGAGCTGTTCGACAGTGGAACAGACACTGTCTAGGGCGGTGGTGGGCCTCTCCTTCGCTGGTGGTATTCAAACAGAGGCTGGGTGGATGGTCAGGGATGCTGTCGCTGTGGATTTCCTGCACTGAGCAGGGGGTTGGATTAGATTCTATGATTCTATAATGTTAGCGCTGGTTTTAAATCTGAGAATCCCCAGAGAGCCGCAAACCTTTCAGAGTCATGGATGCTGTCCTCCACCCTCAGAATTTCTCACAGTTCTCCATGGCCCCCACTTGAGATGCCTTCAACCCAACGCATGGTCACTCTAGGCTGCACGAGGCAGGAGGCTTCTCTTTTGGGGGGCGCGCACCACAAATCATCTCTGGGAAATGGGGGTCAGAGGATGAGCATAATGTCCTTGCTCTGTTCTTGGCACCGGCGGGAACTGGAGCCCCCTCCCCCCTTTCTTCTCCGTAGCCATGGCTGGTTCCAGAACCTGCTTGAGGTATTTTGCTGCCTGTGGCAATAGGGGTGGTAAAGCCCCAACTTGCAGGCCGGATGGGGACTGGGGGGCAGAGTCAGGCTTAGAATTTGCAGGCCCCAGGGCAAAAATAAAATGTGGGGGGCCTGGTGTCCCTTCCCCTTTCCCTGTGACTCTGCCCTCTTGCCCCGCCCCCCTTCTGTTGGGTCCTATAAGTGGTCATGTGTTGGAGCGGGGCCTCTACACCCTGTCCTGGTGAATAGGGGGGCCAGCCAGTGCGGTGCCCCCAGAAGTAGAGAAAAGAGAGGGACATGGGGCCATCGCCCCAGGCCACCCTGTGGTAAGGCTAGCCCTGCCAGGGAGGCCAAAACTACTGAGATGGGGGCCACTGGGGCAGGTAGGGTCATCAGGACAGAGTTGAGGTGCACTGGGATGGGAAGGTGGGGAGGTACGGCCTACCGGAGCGTGCAATGGGGCCCCCAGGGTTGGGGAGTCACGGCATGACAAGCCCACCAGAGCATCCTGCAGGTGGGTGCAGCCATCGATTGACAAAACGCTTGGTCGGGCCTCTCAGAAGGCCTCTCCATGCCTCCTGAATTCAGGCCAGTTAACAGAGACACGCGGACTTTGGCCATGAGCAAGCATGCCTCTTGCCCAAGGCAATCGGGCAGCGTCACTTCCCAAATGTGGCGGCAAGATTCTCCCCCGAACCAGCATGACCCCGGGTGACCGTTGAAGCAACGAGTAAATCTTGCTCCACTGATTAACTTAGCGGGGGAGGGTTTTAACTTTGAAAGGCATTGATTACCGACCGCGCGTGCACCGGAGGAGTCCAAAAGATAAGTAGGTCAAACCTTCAGCAGAAATAAAAAGCACGTGTCGTATCGACAATACTAAATGGAATCAAGATGGCTTGACTGGCTTTCTCCAGCAACCATTAACCAGTGCTGTATTAAACCGGCAAATAATTCCCCGGTTATTACCGTACCCACTCCCCGGAATCTCTTGTTTTTTCATTCTCATGGAGCCCTTCTCCATTGAACACAGGTTCCCACACTGTGGGATCACGGTTTCTGCAAATGGGCTCACGGTCCAAACCGATATTTAATGCACGTTGTATGTCTATGTTGCTACCTGGGATTTATAATTAAACTTCAAAGCAGGGCCATGAAACCAAGAAGTGTGGGATCCAGAGCTGAAACAGTACCCAATTTGCCACCCGCAAGTGATAACTGCATTTTCGAGGACGGTCTCAACAATTGAATGGGTTACACGGTTTCCAGTCGGGGAACCCAGATACCCACAAAATCAGTCATTTCCTGTACCCATTTTTTTTCCATTTTCTGGTTACCGATCGGTAAATCAGGATAGAAAACTGAAAAATTGGGCCTGCGAGTTGATGTTCCAGGACCTCCGGTGTTCGAATCGGGTTGAAATCGAGTACCGATTGGTGCCTGAAAATATCAACTTAATTAGGATACTGGAAATCCGATGAGGAGATCCATTTTTGCAGTTACTCATTTCAGCTCAAGTGGCAACCACTGGCTTGAAGTCTAAATCCAGGGTGGGGGAACCTTTGCCTTCCCAGGGGCCCCTTTGAAAATGGGCACAAGCTCTGTGGGCCAGAGAGGAGTTGGGTTGCTTAAAGAGTGTGCACTGTGCTCAAACTGTCAGGAGAGGAGGAGCCAGACCTTGGATCCTTGTGTTCACGGCCTCATCTCTGCTCCCTTTCCTTGAGCTTTCAGTCCTTGAGGGTGGGGATTGGATCCAGGGGCCAGATCCAGACACTGAAGAGGGGCCAAATAAATAACAGCTTTTCCCCATCCCTGGTCTCAATATTTATTTGTATTTATTTATTCCACTCTTCCCCCGGTCTTCCCACTAAGGCTCCAGATGGCTTACATCAGATATAAACAACTAAAAAAAAAAATCCCCTAACTCCCCCCATCCAATCCCACCCAGCCCTATCCCTACCTGCCAAATGTCTGGCCAGACAAAAAGGTCTTGCTTCTCTTCTGGAAGATGAACGGACATGGGCTTAGATGGATCTCCAAGGGTTAGGGATGGGAGTTTCCGTTTCGGATTAATCTGTAACTTCCCGGAATGGTAAGTACCATTCCAGGACCCCGGAGAAATGGGGTGTGTGGGAGGTCAGACCCACTGCCCCAGAGCCGATGAGAGTACAGATCAGTTTCCCATTGACTTAAATGGGAAAAATCTGAATCCGTAAATCCGAATCCGTAATTAAATACGGAAATCCTGGGGAAATGAAATGGGGAGTGGGGGAGTGTCATTTTTCCTGACAGACCACCCCTACCATGGGGAGGGAGTTCATTAATTGATTGTAGAGCAGCCACTGATAACACCTTTCTGCGTGTCCATGTTGTGGAAAATTCACACGCAGGCAGTACCTGCAAGAGGGTACTCCCAGCTGACCTCAAAAGCCACAATTAATCATAAGGGAAGAGATGGTCTTTCGGATACTTGGGGCCCAGGCATTTAGGGCTTTGTAGGTCAAAATCAGGACCTTGAATTGTGACCAGAAAGCTATAGGCAGCCGGTGCAGACTCCGGAACACAGGTGTATAACGCGTTCCGGGTGACCTGCGCCGGACAGAAGACAGGCTGCGGAGTTCTGCACCAACTGCCGCTTCCAAACGGTCACCAAGGGCAGCCCCACCTCGAGCACATTGAGGTCGTCTAGCCTCGAGGTTACAAAATAGACAACACAGAAGGGAAACAGAGGCCGCATTCACAACTGCAGCGGAGAGACCCGCCAGGGAAGAGGCGGCAGCGGGGAGGAGCCGGAGAGCAGAAGAGCCGGTGCGAACGTGGATGGGCCGCGACTTCTCTCGCGCATGTTGGGCGCAGGCTCCTCCCCTGACGTACGCGAGGGAACCCGCGGCACATCCCTGTTCGCACCGGCTCCTCCCCGCTGCCACGTCTTCCCCTTGCGGGTCTCGCTGCTGCAGATGTGAATGCGGCCCGGGGCGCACAGCTGCCATATTCCAAGCCAGACAAAAGAAGGCACTTATACGAGGCAAAGAGCCCAGATAGGCAGCGTCCCTCTCTGCCTAGACCCCTCCTCTACTCCAAGGTGCATTTTCCACTCTCTTGAATCTGTCCACCGGCTCATTCCACCAAACCATTCAGGTCAGGCTATAGTGCCAATAGGATTTGCTGCCATTTTGTCCTGTCTTTGTCTGCGCCGCCATTTTGGAATGTCCCCTCGCTCAAGGTGGAGCCAGGAGCACGACAGTTCAGTCCCCTCTTACCCTCCCCATCCTTGGCAGAAGCCTTCTTCTGCCCTCCCATTGCCCCATCTCAGGACCATCCTTACAACAGGGCAAGCCACCCCACATCCTGCTCTTTCTGGGAGCCCCACTCCCTCACAGCAGGGCCCAGACATGACCACCTTTAGGGCCCCGCAGGCGCTGCCCCAAGAGGGTGGGGTCACCATGCTGGTTACCAGGTTTGCCACCTAGGCAATGTTTTGAGGAACAGTTATGAAAAAATACATGTTACAGGGCCTGCATTGGTGCCTTAGGCAACATGTATTTTTCATAAGTGTTCCTTGAAAATTTGCCGAGCTGGCAACCCTACTGGTTCCTCTCCTTGGCAGATGCCAGCAGACTCTCCTTCCATCTCCCACCCTCACAAGGCCTATTCTGTGTTGCAGATTGAGATCCCCCTGACAGACCCACAGCAGTGCAGACAAGTGTACAGCAGGCTTCAGCGGGTTGTGACTGATGACATGATTTGTGCCGGAGAGCAAGAAGGTAAGCGCTCCATTTGCTCCTTGCCACTGCCACAACGAAACCCCAAAGGATCTAGGTCAGAGGTGGAGAAACATGTCCCTGCCAGAGGATGCTTTGGAAATTAGTCCAAGCTCCGAGGGCCACCCAGACGTTAGGGGCGGGGTTGCTTGAGAGGTGCGCGCCGGAAGCGGAGGGTCCAGATCATGGATCTGTCCCCTGTCCTTGTGTGCAGGCCCCTTCTCTCTCCTCCCGCTCAGCTCTTCGGTGCTTGGTTTGATGGAACAGAACAGTGCTTGGGTCTATTTCTGTCGGAGAACGGATCCTGGGCTCAATGGACCATGGGTCTGACCCAGTCTGGCACTTCTTCCGTTATGGATTCAGGAGCTAGAAGGGGGAGCCACATAAAAACTAGCCATAGGCCACATTTCACCCCCAGGCCTGAGGTTCCCCAATGCTGCTCCTCTAGCCCCTACATTCTCAAACTGAGGAGCGCAGAAGGTGAGGCTGTCTCTAGACATAACGCTGTTCACTCGTTCTGAAACACAGCGTCCTGCCGTTACACTGGGTGTATTTAGACATAACAAAGTTCGGGTGTCAAAACTGTTAAGCCCGTGTTTGGCCGTTGTGTGTACGCACCATAACAATCCTAACACCCATTTGGCCACCTGTTGAACACGCGATGTGAACATCTTGCATCACAAGGACAATTTGTGTGTTCTGACTGAACAGGTGGCGAACGTTGTGTCTAATGATATCGCGCGGCATGTTAGCAGGTACAACACGGGGAACGAGGCGGCAGCGCTTGCGTGCTGAGATCGGGTGGCGAGCAAAACACCGATTTGCCCCAAGATGGGCCGCGTGTCTAAGCAGCGCCACACGGTGAACACAGGGCCAAACCAGTGTTCATATCATGGTCAAAACACACATTCAGACGCCCATTGACGTTGTGTCTAAAGACACCCAAAGTGTTTAGACAGACCATCAACAGTGTTCACCCCCAAACACTGATTACACTGTCAAGACCTGGCAGTTGTTCACTTCCAGGGTTTGGGGTGAACACTGTGTTGATGGTCTGTCTAAACACTGTAATGGTAGGACAAAGGACACTGTGTTACAGAACACCGAACAGTGTTATGTCTAAAGATATAAGGGGTACGAGGAAGACCCAGCTAGCAAACACCTAACGCCACACTCTAAGCTAGGGGGAATTGCAAAAACAATGGGGTGACAAGGGGGGGAGAGAGTCAAAGAACAAGGGGGAGGGAGAGAGAAAGGAAATGACAGGAGGGCGTGATAGGAGAGAAGGAGCAAGATGTTTGTGTGGGTCGGTGTTGTGGGGAAGAGGCCTCCGTCCACTATGACAGACAAGTGGGAGAGGGACGTGGGATTCCAAAAAGCTTGAGAACCACGAACCTAGGATGTTAGAGGGGGTGCCCCGTGCCAGGTCTGGGTCTTGACAGACATAGAGATGGAACAGGTACCCCCAAAAAAATCTACCCTACCCAAATGGCAGTCCGGGTAATAACCCCGATATCTAATCATGCTCCATCGGGTGCCTAATTCAGTTACTCTCCTTGGGCTTCCCCCCTCCCCCCCATGTCTCCAGGTTTTTTGGTGCCTTTTGGTGTACATCATTTTGGCAATAATTGCACGATGGTGTGCGCACAACAGCCAGAAAACAATGCAACTGAAAACAGACAAAATGGCAAAATCAACCAAGCCCCGTCCCCCCCAATGGAAACACACAAAAAAACCAATATACTGGGAAAAATCAATCATGCGAGTATCCATTTTCAGTTGCAGATATTGTTGGGGTGCCCAAAGGCTACCCGAAAATGCAGCTAAGGCTCTCAAATAATAAACCCGCTACCCATTTCATCTCCAGGCAGACCCATTCTCCCCTTAGCGCCATGACCGGTGGGAAGGCGGGCCTGGGGGGTAAGGTGCAAACTGAAACTGGCGAGACCTGGTTTCAATCCCCTGTTCTGCCACAGAGTCCCTGGGTGATCTTGGGAAGGTCATTTAGTCCCTCTGGGCCTCAGTTTCCCCATCTGTCGTATAGGGATAACATCCCTACTGGGTCGCATGGGGGTAGGGTGACAATAAATGGATTGAGGGTTGCAAGGTTCTGAAGTGCAGAATATCTTCAGATGAAAGACTCTGTCTCTCTTATTATCTTTTCTTTTTTTAACACAGGTGGGAAGGATGCGTGTAGCGGAGACTCCGGGGGTCCCATGGTCACCTTGAACAAGCAGACTAACCAGTGGGAACTGATAGGCACCGTGTCATGGGGCGATGGGTGTGGACAGAATGATCGCTACGGAGTGTACTCCAGTGTGCTTCAAAGCCTGGCCTGGATTCAGCAGGTCACAGGAGTGGAGTATTGAGTTCAGGAGTGGAGAATTGAACTGTACAGATGGGTGAGGACATGCAGGAGCTGCACAAAGTTTGCTGGTCATTCAGAACACAACAAAGAGGTCACTTTCAACTTTTTCAGCCAAGAAATACACCTTGGGTTTCTCCAGCTAGGAGAAACTCAGCCTTCCTTTTTCCGAGAATTCACTCAGGATATGGGGAGAGGGAAAGTCTGGACTAGATCTGTCCACCCACATGAACTGAACTGTGCCCTGAGCCTGCCAGGGCAGCCCAGTTTTTCTTTACGGGGATGGGACTTTCGGTTTTGGAAAGAACCAAAAGTACCCAATAATGGCGATATCGAATTAATCCAATATTTCGGTTCTTTCTCCGTATCGGATCTTTCGCATTTGATTTCTTATCGGATTTTTAACATTGCTGTTTTCCCCATGGGGGAAACCACACTGTTAAACATCGGATACCGAGAGAACTGAGGACCAAAAGCAGAACCAATACAATGAGAACCGAAACTGATATGAAACTGAAATTTTGCCCAGAGTCCCATCCCGATGGGAAACCGATAAATCCAATGGATAAGACGATCATCTTTGACTAAATCAGAATGTGCAGGTAAGTTTGTACAAGCCTACCAGCCCCAGGGAGCTCTTTCTAGAGCCGGGGGAATGACAACTCTGCCCTTCTACTGTAACTGGAAAAGCTCCGGATTAACGTAGTGCAATAATAATTCACAGAGATTCAGAATATTGGGTCAGGGGTGAGCGGTGAGTTTTGGCAAAACCATTGGGGCTGGACAGAGCTTTCTGGAGCAGGGCTGGGCTTAGGATTTGCGGGGCCCAGGGCAAAGATAAAATGCAGGGGGCCTGGTGGCTCCTCCCTTTTGGGGGCAGCCTCTTTAGTGCCCTGAAGAGGGCCATGTTTGGGGCCCCACTGAGAGGGAGTGGTGCCCCCACAACCTGCCCTGATTAAAATAGAGGCCGCTGTGGGGCCCTCAGAAAGAGCAGGGCCCGGGGGAGCTGCCCCAAGTCGCCTTGTGGGAAGGCCGGCCCTGTTCTGGAGACGCCATAAGGAACCGTTTGATCTTCCAAAGCCGTACCGTGTGAAGGGGAATTCAATCATGTTTTAGAAAACCAAACACTCAGGGCCTGAGCGTGCAAACGCTTGCTCTTCAATCTTGTCAAACAAGTAAGAGGATTTAAAGCTTCATGCCCAGCTGCAAGGATTTCCAGAATGGACCCCTAGTGCAGTGATTTTAGGCCACTTTCAAACTCCCCCCCGCATATTCTGGCTGCAGGGGGAATGCGCAGCCAAGATATGTGCAGGGATCGGCTGGTCTGAAAGCCTCCCCCCCGCGCGGCTTTGCCAGCAGACACTCGCAGGGATAGAGAGCTCAAGTTCCTGCTGTGCATCCCTTCACATGTCTGCCGGCAAAGCCGCGCGGGGCGGCTTTCAGACCGGCCGATCCCTGCGCATATCTTGGCTGCGCATTCCACCCACCACCACCCCCCGCAGGCAGAATATGCGCCGGGGTGGGGGGGGGGTGTCTGAAAGTGGTCTTAATCATCCGGATGATAAAAATTCCTCCTTTTGCAGAGAGGTCCAGCACAAAGTCTGTACATGCTAATTGCTTTGTTATATGTCCAGCCCTGCACACACACACCGATGCTTCGATAACCTCCCAATTTAAATGACTACTCCTTATCATTTCTAGAACGCTGCTAGGCGTACCCTGCACTTTACAGTCACAGATTGTCAGAGACAGGTCCCTGCCCCGTGGGCTTACAATCTAAGATGGACAAAGTTGAGGAAAACACACAAGGAAAGACAGAGACATACCATTTTACAGCTGGGGGAACAGAGGCTGAGAAGTTGCAATTTGCCCAAGGCAACCCGGTGTGTTCGTTAGCTAGGGTGAGATTCAAACCCTGGCCTCCCCTCACCGTAGCAGACTAATGACTGCTATTACCTTTAAAGTCCTAAATGGCCTGGATCCCGCACACAGGGGCGGAGCTAGGTGGGAAAGGGCCCAGGTGCAGAAGACGGAATGGTTATTCCACTCTAGTGTGCATATGCACTCAATCCTGTGCATGGGACCCCCAGGCTCAGTTGCACCTCCGGCACCTATAATAGCTACACCCTTGGCCTCTCATAATTGAATGACCACCTCCTGCCCCGGGCTCCGTCACGACCCCTGTACATAAGAACATAAGAAGTGCCATACTGAGTCAGATCGATGGTCCGTCAAGCCCAGCATCCTGTCTCCGACAGTGATCAATTTTGGTGGCATAGGAGAAGTACCCAACAGGTCACAATAGGCAACCAATTCCCTGGTGATCACTCCCTGATCCCGACAGTAAGAAGATCCCATCTTGTAAACTACTTGGCTAATAACCGTTAATGGGCCTATTCTCCAAGAATGTATCCAGTCCTTTTTTAAACGCAATTATACTACTGGCCCTGACAATCTTGTCTAGCAGCAAAGTCCACAATTTAACTGTGCATTGAGTGAAAAAATACTTCCTTTTATTTGTTTTAAATCTGCCACCAGTTAGTTCATGGAGTGTCCCTAGTTCTAGTGCTACTTGAGAGGGTAAATAAACGTTCCCTATCTATTCGTTCAACTCCACTCAGGATTTTATAAACCTCTATCCTATCCCCTCTCAGTCTTCTCTTCTCCAAGCTGAAGAGCCTTAACCTATCAAGCGTCTCTTCGTACGGAAGCCATTCCAAACCCTTGGTCATTTTTGTTGCCCTTCTCTGCACCTGAGAACCACTGGCCTGGAATGTTAAATTGAATTTTTTTACATGGCCAGAGAAATTCAACTTCAGCAGGTGTAGCCCCCATAGAATACAACCCTACTGTATTTATCTCAAAATCATCCCACTGGCTCTGATCCCCCCCTCCCCGCCCCCAACTCCTCAAAAAAAAAAAAAAACACCATGCGGCTTTATGTGATCTCACACAGTCTGCACTTGCCTGGGTCTGACCCTGGAAATTTGCTTGACCCAAAGAATCAAGAAGCTGGTTGCGTGTTAACACAGCAGCAATCCGTTCCAATAAAGCAGTGTCAAGGCAAAGGGAATAGGGATCGGCGAACACGGTTTGGAAGTTCAGAGTTTGGCTCAAACTCGGCCTGTTCGGAAGACCGAACCGAACGCTCGAACTTCCGAACAGTTCGGAAAAGTTCAGATGAGTTCGGGGTCGGGAAAAACGTGACTGGAAGGGGGAGGCAGCTGAGGAGCAGACTTCCTGGCACCAGGGGTGGACACCAGGGGTGGTTTCAGGCCCAAAAATACCGATACCAAAAAAAAATCTGTTTCGGTTTCGGTACCGATAGCGCTTTTTTAAATGTTTGGCCGAATTCGGCCGAACCGAACTCCCCCGAACCGAACAGCCGAACCCAAACGTGGGTTTCAAACCGAACGACCGAACGTCTGAACATCCGAACGGCGTTCTGTTCACCCATCCCTAAAAGGGAAGTAGGCCTCCGGGTGATGAGTGCTAGCAAGAGCAAACAGCACTAGCACTAGATCTATCAAGGTGAAGGGGTGGTAACAGCCCCAAGGACTGCCCTGAACGAGTCTGATTTCCCCCTGTTGTCTGACCCTCTCCCACCAGAGAGGCCCCAACAGGCAGAGACAATCGCTACATGGGGTAAAACTAGACGTGCCGGCAGCAGGACAGCGCCCCAGCCTGGCTCGAGGCGGAAAACTGTGGCTGCCACTTGCCGGGTCGGCAGGCAGCCCTGAAGAAACGTGCCTGCCACCAGGAGAGCCGTTCCGTCACCTGCACGACCTGGGACCGGCTCTGCTCCCGCCCAGTGCTGCTCCCAGCACACGCACCCGTCTCCCACCATGATGCCCACAGGCCTACTTTGGCCCATGTTGGCCCACGTGGGCAGCCCTTGGCCCGGAATGGGGCACCCAGAACGGGGCCCAGGGCACATCTCAGACCAGTCACCTACCTGCCCCCGTGGGCTTGTGTCACATTTGTTTTTCTCCATGGAAGGAGACCATTTCAATAAAAACTGAATGCTACCTGCTTCCCAAATCTGTGTATTTCCTGACTAGCTTTGAAAGGCTAAAGTGTTTGATTACATTGCAACACCACCCAGTCTGCATTAATAACACGCGTGCCAGAGGCATCATCTAACATGTGTGCTCAAACTCAAAAAGCAGCACACGCATAGGACATGCATGCGGCATGTAGTGGGCATAAGGTATGAGCAACGCCCATTTTGCCTCGCGAATGTGCCTTCCTGCACCCAAGCAAGGGGGTTGTACTAGCTGACCAAGTCCGAAGTCCCTTCCAATGCTAGGATTCTCTAACCTTTCTCAGGGTGAGACACTGCAGTAGCTCAGCCTTCGCCCTTCCAGCCTCCTTAAGAGAGGAAGTTCAGCCGGCGGCTGCCTTCGGCACCGCAGATGACTCTGGATTGCACAGTTACAAATTGGAGAATTGCAGCTCGGTTACTTGTAACCTTGTAGTAGTGCTAAAGATGGACTTGGCAGCGGGAAGGAGTGGGGGGGTGGGATAGCCACAAATGCCGTGACACCAGAGGAGCGTTTGCAAGGGGGGGGCGGCGGGTGTTGTGTGAACGAGGAGCAGCTCAGTCACAGCGCCATGAGGTCGCCGTGCTTTCCCGCCAGCTAATCAACGATTGGGTAAACTCAGCCAAGGGCAAAGCTAGGGGATGATTAGAGAAGGCGCTGCCGGCGGCGGCTCTGAAGTGGTTTGGGGACGACGGATGCTTTCCCTGAAACATAACCAAATCCCTTGCCTGGGACTTTTGCCAAAAAAAGGGAGCAGGGTTTTGAAAGGGGGATTTGGAAACAATCTGAGCCAGATTCTGATCTCCTGTAGGCCCAGCGTAAATCAGAGATTCCCAGCCGGAGTCCGAGGACAAGAGAGGTTATTGCCTTGTGAATACTGACACACACAGAGATTGAATTATTGTTTTTAAAATGTATTTAAATGCATCGCCCACCCTATCTTGCAGGATCAGGGCAAGTAATTGATGATGATGATGATTGATTGATGATGAATTAATGGCAGCAATGGGCTTGGCACTGAAATCATTATTAGAGAGAGGTCCCTGCCCCAAGGGGTTTGCAATCTAGGATGGGCAAGAGAGGGGGGCACATATGTGGGGAGGGGGGGACAGGGAGACATTCATGAAGTGGAGATATTGCAGATACATGTACTTAGCTTAGTTACAGGGAAGGGGGGGATCTTTGAGGATAAGCCAGTACAAGGAGAGCCAGTGTGCAGTACCTAGACTGGGCGATAGGGGGAGGCCATGGTTCAAGTCTCACCTTCGCCAGAAACTCACTGGGTGACCTTGAGCCAGTCACACTATACTCTCAGCCTAACCTACCTCACAGGGTTATCATGGCAGGGGGGTACTATATAAAATTACTATTATTAAAGGAGCAGTCTGTGGCAGGTGAGGTGTTAGGGAAGGCGAGGTAGGTTTTTAGGAGGGATTTGAATGTCATGAGGGAGGGAGCAAAGCGTGTGTGTCACTTCATAAAAAATAATATTCAGTAAAAACAATATTGTTTTTTTAAAATATATATAAGATTAAAAAAACCTTGCAAATTTATATTAAAAAACCTATCCCCACTTGCCAAATTCCTAACCAAATAAAAAATGTCTTTGCATTTTTTTCAAAAGATGCTCTGACGAACCTCTAAGCCAGGGGTGATTATTAATTATTATTATTATTATTATTACTAGCAAGCATTTATATATCGTCAGCAATGTACCTGGTGCTTTACAAAGTAATTGAATAGACACGGTCCCTGCCCTAGGACTTACAATCTGAGAGACAGGGGGAGGGGGGAAACAAAGGAAGGGGAAGAGAGGGAGAGAGAGACAAGGAGTGTAACATTCACGAGGATGCACGCGCTTGGCTTGCATCTCTTGGCTTGCATCTCTTGCATCTCAGGTGCACACGCTTGGCTTGGTTACATCGAGAATGATGGCTGGCTGGTCCGTGTGGAGGCTATGAGGACACAGAGCTCAGGTAACAGATTGTACTGGATGGAGGGTATCAGCAGGAGTTAGGTGAGGGGAGCGAGGAGTCGGGGAGGGCAGAGTGGAAGAGGTGGGTCTTGAGGAGGGATTTGAAGGTACGAAGGGAGGGGGCAGGCAGATGTGGGCAGGGAGGGAGTTCCAGGCGTGGGGGGCAGCTAGGGAGAAGGGATGAAGGTGGTTAGGGGAGCAGGGGAGGCATGGGAGGGCGAGAGGGGGGACAGAGGAGCGGAGTTCATGAACTGGAGTACGGAGGGAAATAAGCTCAGAGAGGTAGGGGGGAGCAAGGTTGTGAAGAGCTTTATAGGTGATGCTTTATAGGTGATGCAGACTTACGATGCACGTGACCCGCTTATCAGTCTCCAGTGATCTACCAAGACTTCTGCTGGCTCTGGACCAGGCCGGGACTTCTCCCTCTGTCCCCAAGCTCTATGGCACCTCAGCAGCTGGACTCAGGAGTGGGAAGGAGCACTCCTCCGTAGAGAGAGCCTTCCCCATCGCACTGGAGGTGCTCTGCTAGCCCGTCTCCTTCACAGAGACACTCCCTGGGGCAACGGTCCGGCTCTCCTTCCTAGAGGTGACCTCAGGGAGGTTGACCAGTAGATCGTGACCTACCTCCTGGCCGTCCCTGCTGTAGGAGATGGGAGTTCCAAAGGTGTGGGGCAGCCACCAAGACCCCCTCTCCGCGTGCCTTCATCATCCAGGCTTGGTGTGCCAATGGAATTTCCAAGAGGCCATTCGTGACTGACCTTAGAGGTCACAATGAAGCATGAAGAAGGAGGCGATCTTTCAGATATATAGGTCCCAGGCCAGTTAGGGCTTTATGGGTCAAAACCAGCACCTTGAATCGTGCCCGCCCGGAAAGCTATTGGTGCAGACTCTGTCGGTGCAGACTCTGAAGCACCGGTGTAATGTGCTCCCGGCTACCCACTCCCGACAGAAGACAGGCTGCCACATTCTGCACCAGCTGCAGCTTCCAAACAGTCATCAAGGGCGGCCCCACGTAGAGCGCATTGCTGTCATCTAGCCTTGAGCTAGGGTGGCCAGATATGCAAATTTCAGAGGACGCTTATGATAAATACAGGTTGCAGGGCTGCATTAGAGCCAACTCAGCCCTGCAGTCTGTATTCCTTGTAAGTGGCCTCTAAAATTTGCATATCTGGCCACTCGACCTTAAGCTTACAAATAGGACTGTAGCGGAATGTCGCAGCGGTAGCTATTTCCGCAATTAGTGGTATGGCGTGGCAGAGGCTTTCATTCCGCTAGTTTCATTCCGCTACTTCCGCAGTTCTGCAAATTAAATTCCACTACTTCCACAGGCTTCGCAAAATAGCGGAAACATGACATTTTCGCTACTTCCGCCATTCCGCCAGCACCACAAAATAGCGGAACAGCAGTTTTCCGTCAGTTTCTGCAATTTTTTCGAAATTCCGCAATTTGCAGAATGCCAGCGGAATTAGCGGAATGTCCGCAGAAAAGCCACGGTGTGGCGCGGGCAATTCCGAAATGGCGGAATGGAATTGCGGCGCGGTAACAACTGCTGCCACATCAGCCCTACTTACAAAGGCTTGGATAAGAGTGGCCGGATCCAGCTCTGAAAGAAAGGCTTGTAGCATTACAGAGAAGGCATCCGATTCATATTAAAATGTTGCAACTGAGTTCACTTCTGTTATTTGTAAAGCTGCCAACTTTCCAAGCCTAAATCCGGGACATGACATAATTTGAAGAGGGAAAAAAAACTGGTACCATTTAATACTGTCTTCCTGTTCTTGGTGGGACTCCTTTCCCTCAACCCTCCCCATCGAAAACCTCATCAGGTCAATACATCCCCACACCCTGAGAGACCCCTTCCTCATCCAATCACCCCGGCTTCTGCTAAAAGAGAATCAAACAGGGGCCATTCTCATCCCCATTTTGCAGGAGGGGGCTGGATAAAAATATTTCGAAAGAAATAAAATAAATAAATTCCAGGACGGCTCTCCCCGACACCAGTCTGTCCTGCCAGAACAGGGGGCAGAGCGTTCAGTTCTCCCTGGGTAGGGTTGCCAGAGATGCAAATGTTTCCAAGGCACTTATAGAAAATACATGTTGCAGGGCCTGCATTAGCGCCTTAGGCCACTGCACACGTGCAAACTGGCTGCCCTGTGCCAAAACGGCGACAACGCTGCTGCCACCATTTTGGGAAAGGATGCGCGTGTGCAGAACGCTCTGACTGCCCTTTGGAAATCCACAGTCCTTTTTAAAAAAAATTTTTAAAGATCTTGTTTTTTATTTCCTAAATTACTGCACATGGGCAAAATGGCCATTGAACCATTCTGCACATGCACATCATTTCCCAAAATGGTCCAACAGCCATTTTGCCGAATCCTTATTTAAATCTGGAAATTTAAGGGAAATGATAGGAAATTTCCTCCAACAGACCGCCTCTGCTTACAGCACACACACACACACACAGGGAGGGAGGGAAATTCCACTAAATCAAGGTCTTTGTGGGTTAAATGCCTTGGCTGTTTCCAAGACAAACTCTTGCCCAAATTCAATATTTTGTTAGAACCACTTGTTCAGGGGACCAGCTTTTAAAAAGCAATTTTCTAAGGGTGCACAGCGCCATCTGCAGGCTCAACGGTGCCACTTCCCTCTACAGTCATAGAAATAAGAGGCAAAGGAGTTCAGATGATCTCATTTATTATTGTTATGATTTGTATTATTTATATCGCACCAGCAGTGTACCAGGCTCTGTACCGTTATTAGCCCAGTGACTGTGGGTGAGAGTATACAAGCTTTTAAGCCACGCAGGGCCCGCCCTTAGGCAGCTACAGCGTTGCCATAGATGCCATTTTTCCCAGGACACTTGTGAAATATACTTGGTGGAGGTTCTGCATTGCAATACACGCCCGACGACTTGTATTTTTCATAAGTGTCCTGGAAAGATTTGCAACCCTATGGATGGCAACGCTAGGCAGGCAACAGGTCAGAACTCATCCGTGACTAAAGCCCCCTTCATCCATGATCTCTTCCTCTCTCGACCCTTTCAACTCCTCGCTCTTACAGAAACCTGGATCTCGCCCTCCAACTCTGTTACCCCGGCCGCTCTATGCTCCGGGGGCCTGTCGTTCTCTCACCGCCCCCGCCCTGAGGGCCAGGGGGGTGGCGTGGGTTTCCTCCTTGCCAAGCACTGCCAATTCAAAACCCTTTCCCCTCCTCCCTCCCCCTCCTTCCCCTCCTTTGAGGCCCACTCTGTGCGCTTATACTCCCCTCTACACCTTCGGGTTGCTGTCATCTACCGCCCCCCGGGTTCCCTCTCTTCTTTCCTCCCAGACTTTGAATCCTGGCTCACCTTCTTCCTCTCCGATGACACCCCCGCTCTCATTCTTGGTGATTTCAACATTCACGTCGACACACCTTCCACCCCCTCTATCTCCCGCTTTCTCTCCCTGACCTCCTCCTTCAATCTCTGACTCTGGACCGACTCTCCCACCCATACCGACAGCCACTCCCTCGACCTCATCTTCTCACGAAACTGTTCTCTTGCTGACCTCTCCTATGATCCCTGCCCTAATTCTGATCACTTCCTCGCCTCCTTCAGCCTCTCCCACCAACCCC
>QEPC01009702.1:4079170-4090806 GCA_003113815.1 Sphenodon punctatus
CACACACACACACACACACACTCCCCTGGGGACCACTTTGAAAATTAGTACAAACTCCGAGGTCCGCTTAGAAGTTGGGGGCAGGGATGCTTAAGGGGTGCACCCAGGAAGAGGAGGATCCATTCGTGGATCGGTGGCGTGGATCTGTCCTCTGTCCTCATGCGCAGGCCCCCATCTCTGCTCTCTTCCCCTGAGCTCAGGCTTTCCGTGATTGGGTGTAGGATTTGGATCCGGATCTGAGAACAGGAAAGGGACCAAATTTGGCCCCTGGGTCTGAGGTTCCCCACCCCTGATCTAATCTGATCTCACATCTGCTTCTCTAGCTTCATTCAATGGGAAATGGCTGCAGATTTATCTGTGCCATCGTGCTGCTTTGTGTAACTCTGACTGCCACGGGCTTAGGGCGTTGTGCTCTGTAAAAGATGGACAAGTGTCGAGGGCTCCCAAAAGGGATCTTTAGCCTTAGCTTGACACCCTTTTTCTCAACTTCCTGGCTTACATCAGCTGTTCAAAGAGGAAGCTGTTTAACTGTTATTAAAAGTCACAGCATTGTTGACACAACATTAAATTTCTTACAGGAGTTGAAGAAGGAAGGGGGGGGGGGTTTCAACATTTCCGGAATTGATTTTTTTTACATCTCCGCTCAGAGCAGTGGAATCCAGGTTTGCGCTTTACGAAAATTCATAGCATCTTCATTATTTCCATGACAAAATGAGAGAATCCTAAGTCTGCTTTCTCTACTCAGAGCCAGCCATGGCCTGCATGTGTGAAAACGTTGTGAATGAGGAATTCACTCATGATTTTACCACCGTCTGGGCCCAGATTGATAGGCAATCAGAATAAGAATGTAAATTAAAATTACACAGCAAAGGCAGCAATCAGAAATGCAGGGTTGTGATCTGACAGGTGCAATGTGCGTGCTCTGAGTTGTAGGCGTTGTCGATGAAGGAATTGTTATCACTGTCTCTTTGGGTTTCCCATAATGCATTGTATCTTTGGCCTTCCAAGAATGCCCTGTGACTTTGGGTTTCCCATAATGCCCTGTGCCTTTGGACCTCCTGTGATGCTCCTTCTCTTTGTGCCTCCAATGTATTCCTAACCGACAAGCTTCACAGTGTTCCCTCTTATGTGGGCCAGTGTACTCCCCCATCCCAACGGTCTCTGAAAACCAGCTATAATCGATGTACTCCCCGTAGCATTTCTCCCTGATTCTGAGCACCAAGATCCCCAGCACCCGGTCAATGCTCTCCTGGGTGAATTCCGGCTCTTCGAACTTGTGTCACATGTAGCATTGCTGTTTGTAGATCCTCATCTTCACCAAAAGCTGATTCGGGTTCATGTGGAAGAGGATAAACACTTGAGCTGATTCCCAGTCATGTTGGCTGTATTGGTGCCCTATGCAGCCCTGAAACATGCATAAAAAACCACCAAGGGTAGTTAAAGGGTGGTTAGCGTCATGTCTGTTTTCACCCAATGTCATAGGATTTAAGAAATGACAAGAAACCTCCCTTGTCACAGTTTGTAAGTTAACTAAAGAACTCCCCCCCCCCCCTTTCAAAAAGTATGTCTCGCCAATCACAGCTGTCTTCCCCCGTGTGGATTTTAATAGCAGTAACATAGGACGCCATTGATTATAGTTAAATAATATCTTCTTGGTTTTCAAACACAGAGATGTAATTGAAAAATGAGAAATAAGAAGCGACTGAGACATCACATTACGACCAACACCCCCTCTGGTATTTTGCCCCCTATTTTTGTGTGACACGACGTCTGCACAATTCCTACAGCCAACGCTATGGGTGGGGCCACCCATTGTATTTGACAGGATCATTCAATGCTGCCCCATCCACTTACTTTGCTCTTGTGTTGATCGTATCCATCCATCCTTCAAGTCATAGAAATCAAGGTTCTGGTCGTTCTTCAGATCCCATTAGTCTCTTGGTTTCCACCATGCTATCAATCATTTCATAAAATCTTTCTCTCCAAAAATCCATGTTCAGCTTCTTCTTCATCTTCCTTTTGGCCTTGAGCTTTCTGAATAAAGTCTATTTGGTTCCCTAGAAGCCAAACCTTGTAGGCAGCTGGGCTTCGGACTTTCTAATTGTTTAACTTCCTGAGTCACAGCAAAATCTAGCCTTGCCTTCTTTCTTCCTCTGTCCTCATGACGCAAAGGCAGCCGAGCCCAGAGAGAAACGAAACTGAAAGGGCTTCTGCCTCCCATTCAGCTCCTAGCAACAGTTTGTTAGCTTGAAACTGCCAGGCTTTAATCCTTAAATAAATGCTAAAACAGGGAGTAGCAAAAGGTTATTGTAAGACGATGCAGAGAGACAATTTGGTTGGGGAGAATTTCTCCTTATTAATGGAGATGAAAACAATGTGCATATCCTTTCCTCTATAGACCTGTCCTTCATTTGCCCACTTGATAGTTCTTAGCTTTTGCATGCCTGAGGAAGCGCTCAGTGTGGCCAGGAATCTTGCACACTCTCACCGAGAGAACTTGGTCCAATAAAAGATCGCCTCTGAACTCCCTTTCTTTCCATCTCTTACAGCTGTGCCCAACACGGCAACCACCCCTCTCGCCTGACCTCACGGAGAGCTCATCTCTAGAGTCTTGAGTTTCTAGTATGGCTTCCAAAAAAAAGTGCTTCCAATTTCGACGATCTCAGTCTATGGGTGTTTGCATAAGCTTCAACAACAGGGTTGAGATTTTACAGGGAATCTCGCAATTTCAGATGGTTTTTTAAAGCCTAAAATCGCAAGACACCCAATAAAATCATGATAATCTCAGCTGCCGTTTAAAAAAAAAAAAAGTTTCTAGCTTTTGGTAGGGATAAGGGGGAGGGGTGTAACAAGGCCACTAGGAATCCTTGTGGGATCAAGCCCAGAGCTGGTTGTGAGGATGCCAGCCCCCTTGGAGCAGGCATCGAGGCAAGCCTCAAAAAGGGATTAAGAGAGAAAGGCTAATGAGCCAATTGAATGGGCTAATCAACCTCATTTGGTACTGGGCATGAGTCTGATAGCCACTTGGGAGAGAGAGCCATAAAAGACAGAGGTGGGGGATGGGGGTTGGCTCAGAAGGAGGGGACTATGAGGGAGAGGGAGGGGTCCAGAGCAAGAGGATTTGTCTCAGGAGGTGAGAGATCGCTTAGGCTCAGCTGGAGCTTGCCTGAAGCCCTGTTGCGCTCAGGGTTCCTGGAGATCTGGCTGGCGAGAATCAAGACCCTGGGAGAGGACTGCTCAGAGCAAACAACCAAAAACCCAGGGAAGAGCTCGCTTGCGTCATGTTAGAGATTCAGTCTTCCTTTGTTTGAGAACTTCATCTCCTCCAATAGCAATGCCTTTCTTCCCAGTACAGTAACAGGGTTGATTATCTTGTACCAGGTTCCCAACACTGTAAGGTTTGTACTGGGTTCAGCAGACAAAAGGGGTCATTAACACCTCATTAATCCAGCAGGAGAAGGAGCTGCGTTTGGTGCGGGTGGGGCCCCTTTTCACACTTTAACAAGCTTGGGCAAAGCAGGGCTATCAAAGAACAAAGAAAGGGAGCACCCAGGCAGGAGGGGGCTGTGTGCCTGGAATCAAGATGAAAACTAGAAAGGTAGGAGGTGTGTGTGTGTGCGTTTATGAGAGATGATTCTTTAGCTGCTGAAAGGGGCTGTCCCTCCCTGCTCCATTTCTGATCCTCTGCTTTAGAGTCAAAATCAGTGCACCCATTTGAGAATTTTGGCTTTTTATTAGGCTGATTTATAACTCGAACCATCAGTCCTGCATATACAAGCATGCCTAGGCAGAGCCTCCCACACAGCCATCCTCCCCCAAACGTCCAGCTCCGCCCCAAATCTAGTCACTGGGCTGTTACAAATTTCCACAAGCACTTTTGAATTTATGCAAACGAGGGGTGGCCTGAAGTCTTCCTAGTTTTTGCTGTCAAATGTTGGAGGGGATGGAACTGGGCGTGGTAGCATCACAGAGTGCCTTGGCAGGTAAGGTTGCTTATGAAAAATGCATGTAGCAGGGCCCTGCCACATGTGTTTTTCATAAGCGTTCTTTAAACCTGTGCCTAGGTGGCCCCCCCTATTGGCGGGAGAGGAGAGCAGCGTGGAGCGTTTGGGGTGTGGATCCTGTGAGGAATTACAGTGGGACCACTGTAATTTTCAGCTCTGTGTGTCCCTCCCGGGGACTGGGAAACCAGGAGGTGAACAAAAACAAAATAGTGTTTCGTTTTTTATTTACATTTATTTATTTATTTATTTGAGATCTGATTTCTTCAGGAATCGTCGGGCTCTTGCTGTTTGAATGTTTGGCACTGGTCTCCCTGCGACAAAGCTGTCAGAGGCATGAGCAGACAGCTGCCCTGACCCAGGACAACACCTCTTAGTAGGGATGGGAATTTTGGTTTTGGATAAAACCGAAAGTAGCCGAAAATGGGCATTTTGGATTAATCTGAAATTTCGGTTCTTTTCCTGTTTCGGCACGATCGGATCTTTTGCATTGATTTTTGTACCGGATTCTTAACATTGCGGTTTATCCCACATTGAAAAAAACAAAATCTTAAAAATCTGGTACAAAAATCAGTGCAAAAGATCCTATAGTACCGAAACCAAAAAAGAACCGAAATACGTGAGAACCGAAACCGAAATTTTGCCCAGTCCCATCCCTACCTCTTAGGTACTTAAATCCATTAAGGATCAGTCGTTAAAGAAGTGTCCAATGACTCTAGGAAGTGGGCCTCGTGCTCCTGTCGGTTTTGCAAGCTGAGGGCAGGGGGAGGGACTAGAACACCATCGCTCCGCCCACTGCCCCCATCCCAGCCAATGGGGAAATGTCCCCTCTCTTTCCCCTCTCCCTAACTCCTCCTTCCTCTCCCCTGCGGCTGCTATACCTTCCCCCTACTCCTCCGCATCCGCTGGACCATCCCATTCACAGAAGAGTTGAGCCAACCGCCGGTCCTTCTTGCAGCAGGAGCCAGCCAGCTTCCTGACACTCGTGCATGCGCAGGAACTCAACCAGGCCCCTGGAGCATGCAGTCCTGCCAGTTTCCCGGCATGCAGGCATGCCAGAGGCATCCAGCTCCCTGACAAGCGCCAACACGGCTGAGCTATCATGCATACGCATGAGCCAGCAGATCTACCTCACGCATGTGTGCTAGTACTGTGAGCGGTGCCCCTTATGGAACCCACAGTCCAAGGGGAAACCCTCCAGATATTGGGTTCCCCTGGAAGGGGCATTTTTGTCAAAATGTGGGTTTGTTGGAAGCCGAATTGCACGCCCCTGCAAGAGACCTAGGTCAGTCGTTCTTCTGTAGAAGGAGCGAAACTATCCTGGAGTTAAGAAGAGATTTGTGAGGACTGATCCTCAACTGGTGAGTCAGCAAACCCTCATGGAAATCTCAGCTCCTCAGCTATGCTGATTTACATCACTGCTGCATCTAGCCTGTGTGTTCCTGGGGATCACCAATGGCGCCAGGAATGGACAATAGAAATAACACTCCTGGAACATGGGTGGCCGCGGGGGGCGGGGTCTATGGGGCCCGGGGCAGAAAACATGCCCTTGGTGCTACAGCCAGATCCCCATTTCTCAGGGACCAAACCTGGCCCCCGAATTCATGTCCCCCCTCCCCAGAATTTGTCAGAGCAGGGAACTGAACCCTAGTATCCAGGTAGCAACCAAACCACTGCACTGACCTGCCTCTCTGCCGCTGAATAGAAAATGGGGAGTGCTTGCAATTGAATCTAGATGGTTGGGGGGCAGAGTAGGAAAGTCATTAATGAAAGCCAAATAAACCAGCCAGGTTTTTTCTGGGGTTTGTTTCCAAATCAGCCCCATCCCTGTGCTGCATCCAGCACCCCGTACCCTGCCATGACAGGCAGCCATGGCGGCCAATGATGGTCGCCATAGCGACTGATCACGGTGGACCCGAACCAGGCCAGGTCATGACATGCTAAACCAAACGGGATAGGCTGCTGTGGCCTTCCTTGGCCTGATTGGGCAGACATCCGCCCGGCCTGTGATCCTGGCGGTCTAGGCTATCCGCCAAGATGGCCCGGGGCAATCCCATGCCAACATCTGGAAGCGCCTGCACAAACGTGCATCCTATGAAGTCTGGGTCATTGGGTATTTTCAGACGTTACGAGATCACAGTCAACCACAGTGAACCACGGTCAACCCCGCGGCGGGGCCAAAGCGCCCTGAACGTCTGTTTCGGGGGCACCAGATGTTCACCACAGTCAATACCCACATGGGGTCAAAAGCAACCACGCTTCCGGACCTCCGGCCCGGACCATCTCCAAAAGAGTGGTCAAAGAGATTCCCAGCGGGAAACAAAAAAAAGTAACGTCTGGACAGCAATCACCGGCCGGAATCAAACAAAATGATTCCCAGCCAGGGACAAAGCAAGCAAAGTCACTGACAGGCAACAAGCAACAACACAGGCCGGGGAGGGAGATTTAAAGGGCACACAGCAGCAGCCGGGGCGAGCCGCCCCGGGTCCTTTGACCACGGCACGGCACGGGATCGGTGTCACGTCTGTTGCGCCGCCCCAGACCGTGATCTGGCGGCCCAATTCCCCACCGTAGTCCCACTCCTATCACGTCTGTTTGGGGCTTTTATTGACCATGGGGGGTAGCTGATCGGTTCACCACTGCTGGGAATCCACTGTGGTGAATCGGAGCTGCGCAACATCTGAAATCACTCAAAGTGTGACCCAATGGGCCAAGGAGTCCCGCCGTCACATTTGTTAACACCCTTAGATGTCAGTTTTCCACCCCGTCAAATCTACCAGAACCTTTTCCAGTGGTTCCATCAGGTTCTGGATCAGGACGGGTGGAGAAGGTGCCAGAATGTTCCTACCTAGCAAATAATGAACGTCCTTTGTTGTGAAGGGAGCATGTTCTCTTAATACACCCATCAATTACCCCAGTGTGCTGTTAATGGGCTTCCTGAATCTCTAGGAGATGAGTCACCGTAATGTGGGGATTTACTGGGCAAACGGCGGGGACCAATGTCACGCTCTCTATTGTGCTAACAAAGAGGGAAGGCCATGCGTTAGAAACTTGCTCGGACTGCATTTCAGGGTTGTTCTGTGTGCTGAGTTCTACCACCACCTGCTGGGAAGGAATAGAGCTACGACAAGAACTATTACGATAAGTGCAACACAACATTTCAGCAGCTCTGAATCCATCTCTGTCCCTTCCCCCAACCCAGGGCGCGGAGTAAGGTGAGCGGCGGTAGAGAATCCATATGATGTTGGGTAGGGCTGGCTCTTCAGGACTTTAGGCTCACTCACACTGCAAATTCCCTGCTTACATGCCTCGCAGTTGGCTTTATCATGGGGGCCATCCACATATCCCTCAACTTCGGACTTCAACAAACGGTGGTTGTCTAAGCGTTCTCCGTAGCATTTCTCCAGGATCTTCAGCACCAAGTTGTTGAGGACCTTCTCCATGTTCTCTTTGCTGATCATGGGCTCCTCGTACTTAGCCATGGAGCACTTGCTACATTTCTGCTTAAAGACCCGCATCTTCACCTGGCCCTGGTCCTCATGCCTGTCCAGGTGGAGGTGGAAGAGAATGACCACTTGAGCTGATGGCCATTGGCGGGGACAGCGAGAGCACTCAAATCTAATGGAGAGAAAAGAGAGGAGAATCATAGAACTGGGAGGGAACATGAGGGTCAATTAGTCTCAGGGGTGGTGAGCCCATTGGGGTAGAATGGGTAGTGCCCTACCAGCTCCCCAGCCCTCCGCTGCTACCTCTGTTGCTACCTGTGTCGCCAGAATTAAGCTGGTGCATGCACAGAACGCTGCTCTATCCCTCTGCCTTCTGTGCCGGCTTCATTACAGCCATGCAGGCAGTAGGGGGCAGCAGAGGGGAGGCTTCCCTGAGCTTTGCTATATCTCTGTGGGAGGGGCGAAATCAGACTTGCCCCTGCCATACCCACACAATGGAGCCCAGGGGTCGGGGGCTCCCTGCAGTCCCCAATGGAGCCCCCCAGCCAATCAACCTGACTGGAGGGGCGATAGAGCTAGCGCCCCAAGCCAATGACTGGAAAGAAAGCGGAGAGGAGGGAGCTGGAAGCCATGCCTCCCTCCTTCCCTGACTGCAAAGTGAAGGGAGAGGAAAGCAGCTGACTGAGTGCCTGCTGGGTACAAGCGGCTTTTGGCCCCCAAGCCCAAAGTTCCCCATCCTTGCCCTAGTCTACTTGCAGCCACTCCCCATTCCCCATTGTTCCATTGACTCTCCTTACTGACCAGAAGATTTCCCTGTGGCTTAATCTAAATCTGCCTAACTTCATTTTGTCCCATTGTCTCTTGTCCTGCCCTCCTTAGCAAGGGAGAAGAATTCTCTGTAGTCTCTTGCGTTGGGGGGTTTGAGGGTTGCTGCAGTACGCACATGATGAAGAAGGTAGACACCGTGCTCTCAGGATCAGGTCACTAGGCTTTTATTGCTTAGGAGCTGGAAGAGGGATGGTGGATCCAGATCTGTCCCTGACCAGGAGAACCAGCAACACAGGCCCTTCTAACTAGCCACGATGGCTCTCAGGCCCTCTATAAACGAAGAGTCTCTTATGCAGCCCAGGACAGCTTCAGGCAATGGGAAGGTGAAAAAAGGAGAAGGGGGGGGGGGTGAGTCAAGATGTTAATTTAATAATACCTCCAAGGGCAGTGTGAATAGGCTCTGCATCTGCAGGATCAGTAAAAAAGGGTGCTCAAGTCAGGGAGGGGCCCATGGCCACTAGATTTCATTAGGGAGGTACCCTTCTGGGCTCATGCAAGGACATCAGCCATTCGTCCTTACAAGGCCTTTGCTGATTTTATCCATACATGGAGCTGTAGACTGCCCTGGACATGCCGGGGCATGTCAGAACATGCCAACCCTTTTCATCCTCTTTAGGGCAGGCTTTCAAACATTTGTAGTCTATTATTCGATTCCCCTTTCCCACCCCACCCATCACCCCTGCAAGTGAAACTTTCTTCTCCAAAATGGCCACGAGCTTGCACCTTCTTTGTCTTTGGAGAGGAAGACAAACATGTCCCATCCCCCACAGCGTTGCCCTTCACAATATGCTAAAGAAAAGAAAATTTAAAACCACTCCTAGCCACCTCCTCAAGTAAACATCTAGACAAACTCAACCAAAAAAAAAAAGGAGGGGGGAGGACAGAAACAAAAAACTGTCAGCTACTGAGAAAACAAATCATTCATAGGTGGTTGTAGTAATAGGTAAAGAAAAACTGATGTATTGATACATCAAAATGATATTCATACAAATTCACAGAATAAAAGTTCTTATCCAAAATCAGTCTTGTATAATATGTGGTAATTAAAAGAGCTGATTGAAAAATCTAAACCATCCTATTGGAACTGAATCGTGGCTTAGTAGCCCTTGGGCTTGCATTGCCGTTCAACGACATCCTGCACTCCCAACACCCCTCACCTGCCAAACACATGCTTTTGCTGGTATTCCCGCCAGCTGTGCTCCGAGCTTCCAGGCAGGAGGTTATCCTGCTGGGTCAGGCTCCAGCTGTGACATGGCTTCTCCAGCCTCATCCTCTCAACAAACATCTGCACCCAGGCCTGCATGGTCTCAGTCTCCTGGGGGCAATTTCTTTTAAGGGAAAGAAACGAAAACCAGGTCCTCAGGTCCAAGACTTGCCCATAGGCCTCTGAGCAGGAACCTTGGTCCCCGCTGTGTCTCTGTATCTTGCTACAGATGTGGGTGTGGAGCCAAGCTTAGTGTCAGTGAGAAACAAAACTGAACAGGAACTGCAGACTGTTTACAAAGCACTTCCTCCTCCTCCCACTTTTCTCGTTGCTTGTACCAGAGAACATTTACTCCTTTGTACAAAAGTTCAAACTCCACCCTGGCCCAGTTCCATCCCCTCTTGGAGCTTCCACTCTCCTCCTGCTCCCAACGGTGGCACTAGACATAAGCAAACCAAGGATTGTTACCATGAACGTTTTGGGTTAGTTCCTCCTACCTTGCCTTAGCCTCCCCTGTGTTCCCATGAGGTGGTGCAGGGGCTAATGGGGCAGTAGGTACCCTCACCCAAAGGTGATTTCAAACCATCTTTGCTCCCTTTTTTTAAGGAGGGGGTTGTATTGGTTTTTAATGTTTTTATGACTTGTGGGCCGTCCTAAGCCTCGGGGAAAGGGCAGCATATAAATTTAAATAAATACATAAATGATACCTAAGATGGGAGCAAGTCCTAAGCTTTAAGATCTTGTGCCATTACCCCCATACAATGTGCCCATGATGATGCCATGCAAACGGGGGTGGGGTGGGGAGCTCCTAAATCCCCAGCAGCACAATGGGGGGCAATGCACCTGTGGCAGGTGTGACACTCTCCAGCAGGGTAAGAATGATTCTGGGCAGCAATGCAAATACACTGGCCATGTAGGATGCCCTTACAACAGGGTGACCTGGACCAATCCCCTCGGGCCCTGTTATGTTCCAGGGGCCCCCCACAGTACCACCACCACCCCATTTTCACCAGGACACAGTGTGGGGTCCCTATTCCCTCCCAGCAGGGCCCCAAACACGATCACGTCTAGAGCCCCACAGAAAGTGCCATTGAGGGGGCAGGGGCCACCGTGGCCCCTGCATTTTAACCTCGCCCTGAGCTCCCCAAATTCTAAGGCCGGCCCCGTGTAACTCAAAAACTGTATATTGTTTGAAGTATTTCAAAACCAAATAAAGAGATTTTTTAAAAAAAACAAAAAAAAACCTGGCCTTATATTTGAAAAATGATATTTTGGGGTCTCTTTACCTACTGACCCTCAATTACCTCCAAGTACAATGTGCTCAGGTGAAAGGATATTTTATTTCCCTGGTGTGGTCTGAACCTTGTCAATCCATACGTGTCTGTAAATGAACTATTTGTGGAGATGTACAGCCAAAGATTAGGCCAGTTTGTTTTAAACAGCAGCATCTCCTCACCTATCTGTACCTTTTTGCCCGGTACAGTAATGATTTTCTTACCTTGTACTGAGACAGTTTCCCAGCAGTGTAAGGTTTGTACTGCGTCCGGCAGATGAAAGGGATCATTTGCACCTCATTAATCCAGCTGGAGAAAGAGCTGGGGGGCAGGAGTGGGTTCCTTTTCTTACTTTAACAAGCTTGGACACGGCTATGAAAGAACAAAGGAAGGGAACACCCAGGCAGGAGGGAGGTGTGTGCCTGGGATCAAGATGAAAACGAAAAGAAAAAAAAGGTAGGAGGGGTGTGAGTGTATTTGTTCTTTAGCTGCTGAAAGGGGCTGTCCCTGCTTTCCCCTGGGATCCCCTGAGTGTCTTTAGAACGAAAACTTTAGAGTCAAAGTCAATGCACCCACTGCAGAATTTTGACTTTTTAATAGGGTGAGTTGTAACTCGAACTATCAGTCCTGCACGTACAAACAGATGTGTATTATTTATTTATATTTATACAAATTTATATCCCGCACCTCCTGCAACGCAGCCCGGGGTGCCTCACAACAACAAAGCAATTAAAACAATAAAATACATTAAAATTCAGATAAAAACAATCAAATATTAGATATAAATATTAAAACAGGGCTAGACAAAACAGATGGGTAGGGGATTAAAAAACCCTCCCTACCCTCCCCCAAAGGCCTAGGCAAACAGCCAGGTCTTACAGTT
>QEPC01009702.1:4103782-4149722 GCA_003113815.1 Sphenodon punctatus
GGTCCCTGCCCCTAGGGCTTACAATCTGAGAGACAGGAGCTGGGGGAGAGACTTAGGAAGGGGAACAGAGGGAGAGACAAGGGGTCTAACATTCATGAAGATGCGAGGTCTCAAGTGCACGTACTTGGCTTGGTTACGATGAGAATGACAGCAGGCAGGTCCATGTTGCAAGGATAAGGGTAAACAGACCGTAGGTATAGGAAATAGTGGCTCAGCAGGATAAAGAGTCAGACAGAGCAGAGCGAAAGAGGTGAGTGATAAAAATTATCACTTTTAATTTGCCCCTGCCAACCAATCAAAAACTGTCCTGTGTTTTTCCATCACTCACCTGTCCCCTCCTATTACCCCCCTACCTACCAAATATGACACTAAGTTTTGTTTCCTAACTCAGAGAAGCTAGGGAGAGGTCCGGGTCACTCCAGTCACATGCGCATCCATCACTCAATTGACTGGGTTCCAAACTTTCCGAGTACCGTCCCTTGATCCTCGGAACCTTGGAACTTCGAAACTGAGTACCATGATCCTCGGTGAATTCTGAAAAAAAATCAAGTACCAAGTTTCAGCTCTACTCTGAACCCATTCCAATTTGTCAATGTCTTTCTTAAAATGAGGTGCCCCAAACTGGACACAGTACTCCAGGGGAAGTCTGCTCAGTGCTGATAGAGTGGAATTATTACAGCAGGGGGCAATCACGAGCTACACTTGATGCCTTCACTAATAATTTGTCTCACTCTAGAAATTCTGAATGTCTCCAAAGTTCAAAGGCATCCAGTTCCATAAAAACCAGTGGCGGAACCAGAGAAGTTGGGAGCCCATACCAAGTGACACTGTGGGCCCTTTAACATAGGAATGTTTGATGGGACACACCCTGATTTACCCTTTAGAAAAAGGGAAAGGTTCCTGTAATTCATTTTTGATATTCAGTTAAACAGAACATCCAAGGGCTGTGGACTCTGCATTGCAGACCTGTCTTTTACAGAGATGTTGATATTTCCAATGGATTTTCTGGCTCCATGAGGGGGTACGGGTGGCGTATTTATTTTTGTTTGGGATTTTATGTCTCCTTGACATCCCTTTCTGGGCCCCTTTTCTTGGGGGGAGGATGCTTTCTCCTGTTTTCCCTTCTCTCTCCTCTTTTATACTGTTTTATGTTTATATTGATTATATATTTTATATTGTTATATATTGTAAGCCGCCCCGAACTGCCTAGGTAGAAGGGGCGGAATATCAAATATTCTAATCCATAAATTAATTCATTAAATAAATAAAATGAGGGGAGTGTTCCTGGCTTGCCACAGGTCCTCCACAAACCAAGACTCCCCATGTTTGAGACTCTGAGAGCCCGGTGCTTTTTACAAACACCTTGTCATTTCAAGGGACATTTTTACACACATGTTAAAGTTCCGGATTTTTCAATCTTCTGGGTTTACAAGTCCATAAGTAAGTTCTGGATTCATTTTTCACACACACACACTGCCCTGAGGTAGTTCCTGGGTGCATTCTTCACACACACACGGCCCTGAGGCAGCCTAACGTAGCCGCAGCTGTAGACGTGAGGGGCTGCCATGGAAACCAAGTGACCACAGCTGCCTGAAGCAAAGCAGTTTACCAGGAGAACATTTTACACACAAAAGTTCTGGGAGAAGTTCTATGCAGAAGTTCAAAGAGCCGGATGTTTAAGATCTGGGTGAGTGATTTAGACACACAGAAAGTTCAGGATGTAACAGCAAACATGCAGGAGAAATGTGTGTGTAAAAACACCCAAGGTTATTCCCGGTTCCCACGTGTTGGCACAGACGTAGCTACAGATGGGACCGGGGAGACCACAGCCTCGGAGCCCAGGATTTCAGGGAATGTGAGTAGGGCCAGCCCCATTGAAACGTCAAAATGTCCTGCTTGCTGGAGCTCCCAGTAAGCCAGGAGCTGATGCCATCGGTCTTTCAGTAGCTGCTCCCCACCCCCAGGTACTGAAATCATTGTATTTCTGATTTCTGGTCTGGTTTCAGCAGCCATTTCGGTGCTTTCTGGGTGGGGGTTGTGCGTGTGTTTTGTGTCTCAGATGTTTGGGATCTGCTTGGGGAGCAGGCAAGCAGAGGTTGCAGCCTGAGTGTGTGTGTGAGGGGGGTGCAGCATCTCTGTGTGTGTGTTCACAGCTGGGGTGACCCTACAATAAACAGCAAGCGACCCTGCTCTCAGCAAGCACTAGGGGCTGGAGACTCTCATGCCCTCGTAGGGTTGCCATCCATTTTTAAGGCGCCAATGCAGGCCCTGCAACATGTATTTTTCATAAGTGTTCCTTAAAAATGTGCGGAGGTGGCCACCCTGCACCCTTGCCCCATCCCATCTGGGAGCAGTTCCACCTCCAGCTGCCTGTGGAGGCAGGCCAAGTCCCCAAACCCCAAAGCACTCCAAGCTCTAAAGCCAGTTGAAATCAAAACACAATCCACTCCTCCAGCTCACCGTGGTCGGAGCTAGACTCCGCCCCTGAGCCGCACGGCACACCAGGAAACTTGAAAGAGAACCAACAATTAAAAACGTCGAACGAGAGTTGGAAACAGAGCAGCACAAACCACACTAACGCATACCCGGAAGTTGCAGGGCTGTATTTGTGTCCTGGATACAGAATTCCAAGGGGACTTTGTGTTTATTTGTGTTTTATCCAAACCTGGGTGCAAGCCCTAATAAATAAGTTCTGGTGAAATTGACCAGCCGTGAACACGTTGCCAGGATGATTCAGAAAATTCTTTTTCTGGAAAATTAACACTCTAGCCCCAAGTCCCATTCTGGGCAGGGGTCCAATGAGGCCCCTCACCCTGACCATGCCCCGGGCGTTTCTCCGATGTGCTCTTGTTCCACAGTCTGGCCTGGGTGCTGCCCCCTCGCCGTAACATCCCCGCTTTCTTAAATCACACCTCCCTGCGTCATGGCATCAACGCCAGTCAAAACAGGACTGCTCGGGGGTTCTGAGATTCCAGTGTCACACGAAGGGACCCGTCGGTGCCCTCTGCACGAAAGCCTTTGGTTTGCTTTTACTAAAGGGGACTTCCCTGGTGGCTGCCCACGGGGCTGAAACTGCTTTGATATTCGTTCCAGTTCACATACTCCCAGGGGTGCAGATCCCCCCTGAACATTTGAGGCATCCCCCCCTCCCCCCCCACACACACTCATTTTCCTGAATCCACCCTCCTAACTTAATCACCCAAACCTCCAATCCTGGTGACCTAGTTGCTCATCGGAAAGGAAATATTTACAGAAAAAATATTCTGTATTTTGCCAGATCTGGCCCAGTGAACCTTGTTTGGCAGGACACCTTGGAGATGAGTTCTTCATTGGTATAACAGTCTTCCCAAGAAACCCACTTTCATAGCTCTCAACAGTCCCTGCTTAGAAAGGACAGTCCTTTGTTGGGTGCTGAAACCCACTGTCCCTCCTGCAAGGGGGTCAAAGTCCCTCTTTCAGGAGAGCGAGACAAAAAGACAGGCAGTCAAGACTCAAGTGCATCTTTCCTGGTTGCCTCTTGGGAAAAGCTGTTGAGGAGAAAATATGGAGATCATGGAATGACAAGACATCAAGTCTAATAATAATAATAATATAATATTTCTGTAGCGTTCCCCACCCCCTGCCGAATGGTGCTCCGAGTACTTCACGGCCTAAAGCAAATGCAAAACAATTTTAAAATAGAAATCCATTTTAAAATAATTTCAAAGGGGAAGGTAAAGCGGGAGGAGGAAAGAAACACAAAGGAGGCTCAGCAGTGGATCTTAAAATAACCTAGAGAATAAATCAGTCTTCTGGTGGTTTTTGAAGATGAGAAGGGAGGAACTGAGGCGGACATCTTGAGTGAGTGCGTTCCACTCTGAGGAGCCTGCCACAGCTAAGGGCCGATCGCCTGCCTACTTAAGCCGCAACGGCAGGATCCCGAAGCAGTGGAAATAGGAGAACGTCTGCCCCTCTTTGCACGCACGGAATTTTGAGAGGGATGAGTGTGAGTGTGTGAAGGGCTGGAGCTTATTCGCAGAGGGGTGGGACTTATTGGCTGAGGGGGCAGGGCTTCCACTCTGGATGCTCAAAACTGAGGGGTTTGTTTTGGTAAAACACATACACAAAAGCCCCTTTCAGCTTCCATATTTGAAACACAAATACTAGGGGCTGTGTAGTCCGGTTCCGAGCGAACACAAAATTCCCAGAAAAACACGATGCAGCATGCCTCCACCTTGGAGCAGGGCTGCTCTCTGACTCCTTTTCTTATAGGCCCGTCAAAATGGCAGAGCCACACGGCCCGTTTGCACCAAAATAACCCATAGGCAGGGAGCCGCGCTCACTGCATTTTCCATATTGGCGGTCATGGGGGAAATGCAGTGAACATGGGTAAAGTTACAAATGATGCAAATCCTAAAGAGACAAATCCTTTCGCATAGCTCTACTCGATATGCTGGGAGGCATGTTCTTTGAGTGCTGAATCCTGCTGCCTTGAATGCTTGGGTCCCTGGTCGTGCTTGTGATGAGAGAGAAAAAATTTATTCTCCTTGCAATGTCTGAAGTTTCTGCTTACAGAATTTGCAACATTTCCTGGTTGCAGAATTTTATGGGGGTGGAAATTGCAGAATACATTGGGCCCTGATTGTTTGTTTGCAAGGCACTGGTGTTTGCAGACCCTCCAGCATTTGACAGCAAAAAATTGGCCCACATCACATCACCCCTAACTTGCCTAAACGTGCATGTGCTTATGAGAAATTGTAAGAGCCTACTGAGTAACCTTGGGGCTGAGCAGGGAAACAATGGTTGTCTGAGTGAGTATGTTTGATGTACTGGACTGATAAGTCACGTTGAAACTCAGCCTATTAAAATGGCAACATTCTCCAAGGGGTGCATTGACTTTGGCTCTAAAGTTTTCGTTTTAAAGTCACTCAGAGGATCCCAGGTGGAAGCAGGGACAGGCCCTTTTAGCACACTACAGAATCATCTCTCACAAACACACACAACTCCTACCTTTTTTAGTTTCCATCTTGCTCCCAGGCACACAGTGCATGTTCCCTTTATTTGTTCTTTGAGAGCCGTGCTTAGCCCAAACTTGTTAAAATGAGGGAAAGGGTCTCGTCCCTCAGGAATGAGTCCTAGCTCTTTCTCCAGCTGGATTAATGAGGTGCTAACAACCCCCTTTGTCTTCTGAACCCAGTACAAACCTTATACTGCTGGGAACCTGGTACAAAATAACAAAACCCGGAACTGTACTGGGTAAAAAGGTACAAGGTACTGCTGGATTTGCAGAACTAGGTTAACATGGGATGGGACTGAGCCGTAGGCAAACACAGGTCGCGTTCACCCTAAAGAGGCTGTGGTAGGTATAAAAGTGCCCCCGTCTTTGCCCTATTTCTGGCATGGTGTGCAGACACTCCACAACTGGGCCTTGCTGCCCCAAGTCCTAGCTGTTGTAGAATGCTACACCCAGCACGCAACAGAGATGCTTGCCTGGGCCTCTCCACGGACGAGAGATGCCCAAGAGGCCATGGCTCACTGGAAACTCAAGCCTTTCTCAGCATGTTCAACAGAGCCATGACTCAGGCTGACTCCTCAGCAGCAGCAGGGAAGGGAAGGGAGGAAGCAACAGGGGAAACTCAAAGCAAGGCTGGAGGAAGTGAAACCATACAACAGAGAGGAAATGCCAACCAAACATGACTCGTTGACGGAAAGGAAGCCTCAGTCAACCGGCTGGGGGAAGAATGGAGACGGGTGAATGCCAGGGCAGGGAGACAAGGCCAGTGCGGCAGCAGGTCGATATCCAGAGGCTGAGGCGGCATAGGAGACTCTTGCTGAGATGGCTATTGTATTGCCAACCCCCAAGCCTTCCCAAGTCAAGCCTCCAAAAAGGCAAGACTGGCTCAAAAAAATCATGAGATTAATGCTTTTCAATCCCAGCCCCTACCTAACCAAGGGTTTTCCCCCCTTAAAGAACCGATTCATCGACCATCTAAAAAAAACAAAAGGAGGGTTTAAGACCAGGAGTCCACAGGCATGTGAGCAAGGTTGACCCCAAATCACAGAGGCCAGACTCTAGTGCAGCAGAACCAAGGGACTGACTGTCTCTGAACCTAGGAGGAAGGCGACAAAAGGCCCAGCGTATCCGGCTGTTGAAGCAGAGTAGCCGGGCTGTGTCTGAAGGGGCCGCAGCGTAGCAATAGCGTTTCCAGCACACGCGACGGCAAGAGCAGCTGTATCATTGCCGGTGGGAGGGGGATGCAAGCTGTGGGGTGGGCAGAGCAATGGGGTGGGGTGTTGATTATTTGTAAATGATGTGATGGGAGTTTTAGAAGGCATTATTAAGTATTAATTATGTCATTAATTATTTATTATTAATTATTAATTATGACTATTATTTATGGCTTATTAATTCTTTCTTATCAATTAATAATGATCAATTATTAGTATTAATAGTTATTAATTATTACTTATTAATTGTTAGTTATTGATTAGTGATCAATATTTATTAATTATTCATTCTTAATTATTAGTTATTAATTATTGATTATTGATTAAGTATAAATTAATTCTTAGTTATATATTAATTACATATTAATTAGTTAGTAATTATTAGTGCTGTTTGTTTGTTTGTTTTGTTTTGTTTGTTACTTTGTTTTAATATATTGAGTGTTTATATAGTGCTGGTATACCGGGCATTGAACAATAATTGATTAGACAGGTCCCTCCCCCGAGGGACTTACCATCTAGGTTGGTACAATCTAGGTGATGTTATAGTCGACATTACATTAAATATTAGATTATCTTATATTGCGTTAGATCGTGTCATAGGCTATATTAGATGATATGGGAGGTTTTATTAAACTACGTTTGTATTGGGGGTTTATTTGATTGTGGTGTAGGGCAGTAGATTTGGGAACAGCCATAGGCCCTCTGTGAGAGGGAGTGGTACAGGTTTGGCTACGGATGTGGGGGAGACCCCGGGTGAAAGATGGGGGGTGGGCTGGAGGGTTGGGTGCTTTGATTAGAGCTGAAACCGGTACCTACAAAACCAGGGATACTCAATGAATTTCCAGTACCCGAATCCACCCAACATCAGGGACCGACAGGGATCGATCAGTATCCAAGTGTGACAATTCAGGCCACATTCATATCTGCGGCGGCAAGATCCGTGAGGGAAGACGCGGCAGGGGGGAGGAGCCGGAGAGCAGACGAACAGCGGGTGCGAACAGGGATGTGCCATGGCTTCCCTCACGCACATCAGGGAGGAAAATCCCGGGTCAGGTGTGAACGCATGCTCAGGTGCACAATGTGCCGAAATGTGGACTTCTGGCCCCGGAATGTCAACTTCTGGTACCAAAATTTTTCCTTCTGTGTCAATTATTTTACTTCCAAAGCCTTTTTTTTTCTTATTTTCCATCCTGGGAAGTCGACTTCCAGTCTTGAAAAGTCAACTTCCAGTCCCAGAAAATCAACTTCTGGTCCCAATTTTTTTTTTTTTTTCCATCCTGATTTTTCCGTTTTCCACCCCAATATACTGGTCGTCGGTAATCGGAAAATCGGTACCAGAAGTTACTGCCTTTTCGGGTTTCCAGGTACCTGATCAGTAACTACCTGATGCAGTACCCAAAAATGCAGGCATGACCCTGGGGTACTAAATTTAGTACCCGTTTCATCTGTTGGCCTTTGATGTTTTGTGTCCGTGATTCAGTTGTATTTTGTTTGAATGTGGTTTTTATTGTTGTGAAATTTCCTCAGCCTTTGGGGACAGGGATCTTATGGGATCCCCATAGAATACAACAAGACCTTTCCTCCTTCTGCCAACAGTGTAAGACCTGGCTGTGCCGCCAGGCTTTTGGTGGGGGGAGACGGGTAGGGGTGGGGGGAGTTGGGTTGGAATTGGGCTTTTAGCGCCACTGGATTGGATTTGGATTTTATATTGTGATTGGTTTTATATGTATTTTTATGATTTTAGTAATTTATTTGTAAGCCGTCCCGAGTTGCCTTAGTCAGGATGAGTGCGAGATATTAAATGCCTGACATAAATAAATGAAATTAAATAAATTAAATAATACTATTCCCTGCCCTCCGGACCTTTCTCTACTCATGCTACTATAGCTTGGAGGAAGCTTTAGAGGAATTTTATTTTCCTGAGCTGGCTGGATCAGGCCTGGCCCAGGCAAGGTCTCTGTGGGGAACCTGTGACTAACCAGACAAATTCCCCTCAGGAGCAGCAGGCCTGCATTTCTGCAAACCTCAGAATGCCCCAGACAGAAGGCTGGAAGCTTTCCCCTCGGCCTTGAATTACACAGGGCCTTCCCCTGGCAATGGCCAGGTCCAGGGAGGAGTCAGGAGGAGTGGGGAAGCTATTTCATGTTGGGGGCCACTTTGAAAATGAGTGCGAGCTCGAGGGCCGCGTACCCATTGGGGCAGGTGTGCTTCAGGGGCATACTGGGGAAAAGGACGGCCCAGTTCATGAATTTGTGGCATGGATCTACCCCCTGGCCTTGGGGGCATGCCCTCATCTTTACCCCCTTGCTCTGAGCTTAGTTCTCCAGTGGTTCGTGAAGCGGCAGCGTTGTTTGCCGTTCTGCTTTGGGCTGCCGCTTTTTCAGCTTGTCTGCTACCTGGACAATGACAACGAACAGCAATTTATAATACTTTGCGGCAAATTTACGGAAGTTTTCAAAACTTTACAGTAGTTTATGGCAGTTTACAGCAGTTGCTGAATTTATGGGAGTGTACGTAACGTTTACGGCATTTATGATCGTTTATGGCAGTTACGGCAGTTACGGCAGTTTTAGAGACATTTACAACAATTTTACGGCAGTTGTCCCATGCAAGTTCACGGGAATATACAGACGTTCACGGCAATTTACGTAATTTTACGAAATTATATGAAAGTTCCCGAAGGTTTACGACAGTCCACGGAAGTCCACGAGCGTTTCTGAAACTTTCAGAAAGGAAGAGATCAGCGATACGCTTGAGCGGAAAGTGGCAGAAAACATCGGTATGTGCCGCTGCGTCTGTGAAGTTTGCCGTGTACATGAAGGCGGTGTCGGATTGGACATGTCTGACAAAAAGAGCTGCCGCTTGCCGAAAGGAGTCACATAAAAACTTGAAGCAGTGGGCCACATTTGGCCACCCCGGGCCTGAGGTTCTACTGCCGGAGGAGGCTGGTGGAGGATCTGTCAGTAGCACTTGTGGGGCAGAAGCCAGACAGACTATGTCGCCCTCACTCAGAGAACTCAGACAGTCAGGCCTTTCATGTTAGGCTTCTGAACATCAGGCTGCTGCTTGACCCTCCCTGCAACAGGCTGCATGAGCCAACAAAGCAATCTGACATCAACCCCGACAGCACACCTAGACCTTGCTCCGGCAGCCAGCGCAGCTCCGGATTGTCGGCGGTCGGAAGTGGTTGTTCTAACTGACAGACCAAAATACACAGGAAATACTGGCCAGCGTGGGAGACCACAAATACCGCACCCGCCCAGACCAGCCTCGAGGAGGGGTGGGGGGTTTCCAAAGCGTGCAGGATGTTAAAGAGCCTCCCATTGCTGTGCTGGAGTAGGGCGGCCACCTAGGCAAATATTTAAGGAACACTTATGAAAAATGCAGGTTGCAGGGCCTGCATTGGTGCCTTCGGACTCTTGTCCAACACCACACATGGCCATTGGCGCCGATGCAGGCCCTGAAACCTGTATTTTTAATAAAGGTCCTGGAAAAAGTGGCTTTTATGGCAACCGTATGAAAATGAACCAGTTGTTTCAAACCACACCTTCCCTGAACCCAGTCTCTCAGTGCTCGGGGACAGGAACGGGATCTAGGGGCCAGATCCAGGCACTGGAAAGGGACCCCCTCAATACTAGCTGTGGGCAGACCCCACCTCTGTTGCAATGGACACTAAGAGCTTGCAGGGGGAGGTCATGGGTTTACGGGATGCTTGCAAGATTGGACCTTTGGGGAAAGGTCATCAGTCAGCACAGGGACCTGAAGCTTGTTAACCCAGCTGAGAGTAGGAGAGGGGGCTATTAGCCAGCTGGGGGCTTGAATTTTTAATAAGCGCCCTCTTTTAAAGAGGAGGCATGGCCACCCTAGTTGGGAGTGAAGGACACAGGCAGAGCTTTGTAGAGGCGGGGAGGAATCGGACAAACTAGCAAGGAGCTGTGGGACGGTCAACCTCTGAAGGCATCAGCGCCGTTCGGGAAAGCCCAAGGCTGGGATGTCCGGAAGCCAGTGTAAATCAGGACTGAGCTGTAGGTGATGGATCTGCGGCTCCCACTCGCCCTGTGCTGGGGAAACTGGCTGATCTCTAGGAGACTGCCCCACCCAGCCAGACTCCCAACGGGCACTGACTCTCCCAAGAGAGGTTGGGAGTGAAGATTCCTCCAAAGAAGCCACCACGGAAGAGAAGCTTCCAGACCAAATACCAGCCTGCTTGAGAGGAGGACGTCACAAGGGCATAGCCAGGGTTGGTCTTAAGCAGGGCCAGTAGGATCATGGCTTGGGCTCTATGGTCGGAGAGGGCCCCGCAGGGAGGCCAGGGCTGGTAGCCTCTTGCCCAGCACTCCTGAGGCCCCAGGATGGGCTAGTTTTGTGGGGCCCTCTTCTCAGCTGTCACTCTCAGCCCCCAGGGTGGCTTATTTCTGTGGGGCACTGCCCTTCCGCTCATTTACAAACAGTAAATCATCGATCCCTGGAATGGAGCCACGTACTCAGCAGTTTTGGTTCTTGCCTTCCCGTAAGGTACGACGCAGGAGCCCTTGCTCCTGCCAGTGGGTTGCCAGGGGTCCATGTGTGCTGAGTGGGATGGCGGCAGACCGTCCACCCACCCGCGTGGGGTGGGATCCAAATGGGCCAGGGAGGCCCGTGTGCCGCTACCCATGCACATTTTAGCCATCCCCCCACACGGAGAAGTCCGGACTTTTCCCCAATGTTTCGTGAGTGGCCATGGGTGGAGGGGGGCCTGTGGGTCACAGGATCACACATCCCACACACACACACCACCTTCAGACAGGCATTTGGACACGGGTGGGACGGGTGGGCCCACAAAACATGGCCTGGGTGGATGGGATGGGAGCGGGTGTGTACATAGGAAGGGGCCTGGGGGTGAATTAATGACACTTCCCTGTTTTTGTAAGGAAACGCCAGATTGCCCAACGGTTAAAGAGGTGGGGCATTTGGTAAACAAACCGCTACGCATTCTAAAACCCCGGCGCTTCTGGCTGCCTACGTTGTTTAATATGGAAGTATTTAAGATTGTCTGCTCCACAATATTACCCTCCAGATCTCTCTCTGATCCCCCCACCCCTCATCCTCGTTACTGGAATTAATACACTGTTCCACTACCAATGGGGGCCTCCATTTGGGACGCCTCTGTCCAAACCGCAGGGTCGACAGCAACGTTCGGCTTTCCCCCAGGTCTTAGTTTTATAACTCCTCTGCCACCTTTTTGATTTTTAGCGCCAGCAGCCTGGTTTCAATTTCGCACGTAATTTCGCCATATCAGGAACCGGGATTGATTTCGCAACAATTTCCCGTTACCAATACAGTTTCCCGATTCTCGCAAGACCACAAAATACCATCCCGATTTACCGACTTTCCATTATTATTATTATTATTATTAACAAACATTTATATAGCGCCAGCAGTGTACCTGGCACTTTACAAAGTAATCAAATAGACAAAGTCCCTGCCCCTAGGGCTTACAATCTGAGAGACAGGAGCTGGGGGAGAGACAAAGGAAGGGGAACAGAGGGAGAGACAAGGGGTCTAACATTCATGAAGATGCGAGGTCTCAAGTGCACGTACTTGGCTTGGTTACGATGAGATTTACCGTTTACCACGTAATTCCCCGCTTACCACATTGCTGAGGATACCGTTTTACTTCCACGCTTCTGAGCCAGTCACTGCCCAAATAGTAGGGATGGGACACTGGGGAGAATACCGGATACCGGATTTATCGTTATCAGATCTCCCCGGTATCGGATTTACCGGTATCAGCATACCGGATTTTTAACATTGGCCGCTTTTCTGATTTTTTTACATTGCGGCCATTTACTTCAATGGCTGTGATGTAAAAAAAAACGGTAAAGCAGCCAATGTTAAAAATCCGGTATGCCGATACTGGTGATTATCGGATTAATCCGATATACCTGATTATCGGGTGTATCGGATTTATCCGATACCGATATTCCCACCCCTACCAAATAGCCCACCCTTTAATACCCTCTCCTGCCTGCCCAATCACAGTTTTTTTAAAAAGTGCCTCCATTCCAGTGCCTCCAGTCCGAACTATTGTATGTTGTTCCCTTTGCTTTGATCAATCTGCAGCTGGATTGCAGATTTGTAAAGGGATCATCTGAGTGCCAGCCAATGAGTGACAAGGAAGTACAAGGGAGACTGGGGTGCAGAGAAGACAGAAGAATTGGGGTATTGCGTCGGTGTTACCTCTCGAGATCTGAAATTGGTGACACATTGGTAAACGGCAAAGCAGTATACGGAAGTCGGTAAATCAAGAAACAAAACGTCGAGACATTGTCGAGTAAAGAGAGGTTCTAGATTCAACCGAGACAGTATCGGGAACTGGAATTTTGATGGGAATTCCCATTTTTGTGAAATCTCATTTCAGACCTAATGCATACCCACACAGGACGCTTATCCCGCAGAATTGATGCCTGTCCCCTTGCACACCAAAACCAGGACATACTCCTGGGTTTTTGCCCCCCCCACTTCCATCGCCAGTACCCCCCTCCCCGAAATGGTAGCCGCATTGTCTTTTAGCTCAAGCTACAGCTAATCATTGCAGCACGGTGTACACAACTGCCGGCCTGCACGTATACGCCTGAGGCTGGCACTTGTGAAACCGCAGAACACAACACCTAATAGGTCCGATTCCTCCGGGTGGAAAAAATGAGCCAGCGGCAAGGGCTCCTTGCATCGTGCCTTACGGGAAAGCGAGAACCAAAACTGCTGAGCATGTAGCTCCGTTCCACCCCAGCCGACGTGCCGCTCTGCCACCTCCCGCACGCGCTCAGAGCTCACAATCGTACCAACCTCTGCATGGAAACTGCAGATCCTTATCTACGCTCTCTTCATTTCTCCTCTCTGGCTGTTTCCTCCTGCCGCGGACCTGTCTAGATTGTTCATGTGAAGATGAGCCTTACGCCACGAGTGGGAAACTGTTTACCCTCCCACGGGCTGCTTTGAGAATGAGTGCAAGCTTGCAGGGGCTGGATAGTTGGGAATGGGGATGCTAAGAGGGGTGCGCCGGACGGAGGTAGGATCCAGATCATGGATCTATGCCTTGAGTGTACGTCCGGGCTGGGGAACCTTTTCCCTTCAGGGGCCACTTAGAAAACGAGTACACCTCCACAGGCGACAGAGAAGTTGGGGGCAAGGGGGCTTAAGTGGAAGAGGAAGGTCCAGTTCATGGATCTTAGATCTGGTCCCCTCTCCTTGTGGGCTTGGCCTTCATCTCGTCTCCCTTCCCCTGAGCTCAGACTTTCCGTGCTTGGAGGCAAGGACTGGATGCAGGCACCAGATCCAGGAACTGGAAAGGGGCCAGATAAAAACATACCACGGGCTGGATTTGGCCTCTGAGGCCAGACGCTCCCCACCCCCATCTTAGTCCCTTCTTCCCCTTAATGACCAAGCAGTCCAAAGTACCAGTCAGTCTCCCACTCCCACTCCCTGTGTGTTCAGTTTCTGGAAAATCCAAATTGTAATGGGGAGCAGAGTGGCAGAGCGGGCAGCCCTCCCCCCCCCCTTTTCATTCCGCACCCCGTGGCAGCAAAAGTGGCCAGAGTCTGGGTCTATTGTCAGAGCAGAACTGAAGCAGGACCCGTAGCAGGAATAAGGCAGGAGCAGAACAGGGCCTAGGAGCCAGCGTCCAAATCATATACCAAAGGGCTCTGCTGAAACCACTTCCTGTTCCTATCACCCTCCTTATATGGCCCAGGGCAGCCAATAGCGAGGCTGGCTGGCTGACCAATCATGAACCAGTGGTCGCCATGGGAGCAGGGTGTTGAAGCTGTAGGTCTTGGCCTGCGGACAGCGGCTCCCTGCTAGTGGTAGCACAGTCAGAACCAAGGTTGCCACCTTCACGTGGAGGAGACTCCAGATTTTGACCCAGTTTTTCTGGGATCCAGAGGAAGCCCCCGATTTCTCCGTGTCAAACAGGGGTGCCCATGGCTAACCTGGGAGATTGGAGCTTCCAAGAGCAGGTGGCCCACGCCCACCCCTGGTGCAGCGTCATGACATCACAATGCTCAATAGGGGGAGGGTTTGTGTCTTAAAGGGACATGACAGCTGTTTTTGCCCCGCCCCCTCTGATGTGGCCACATCCCCTCTTGAGTGGCCACACCCCCTCTAGGTTTCAAGTGTGTGGCGGTCATGGCCTTGTCAAGGCAAATGGGTGGAGTGTCTCAGAGAAAAGGGGGCATGTGTAGAAAAAGGAGAGAAATGATTGTATTGCTGATCCCCAGGAGCGTTTCCCCAGGGGCTAAGGGGACAGGGGTTTCTGGTGGGTTGTACCCCAAAAGCCTCTCTCGACGAACCACCATGGTTCCTTGTCATTTCTTAACCCTCTTGCAGAGGAATATGAATCTAAAAACATGACTAATAATTGACCCCATCAGCTCCGACACCAAGGGAAGGTTGTACTCTTGGCCGTAGCGGAAACATCTTTCCATGCTGCAAACTTTCCATGAGCCGCTGCATGAAAAGAAAAGTCATCCTTCCACTTAAAACACCCAACAACTCGGGCGTGATCCTCTGTCCACTGAGATCAGTAAGAGCTGAGCCATTGCCTTTAATGGAGATAAGATCCTGCCCCCGTTCTCATGGGCAGGAACTAGCTAATGCACTGGAAAGTCACGTTCAAACTTCTTTTTATTTACAAAGACCTGTCGGCTCTCTCCCCAACTCAGAAACACCTGGGGCTCTATCCTGCCACATCTGTGGTGCAAGGGTCCTCTTTGACCAGACATGTGAACATGGCAGGTGGCCAAGAACACCCAGGGAATCTCTCTCCTCTGCTGGTGATGATGCAGTAGCCGGAGAATTTCTGTCCACCCACCATCACCCTGGAACTCTTCAATCCCAAGTGCAAATGCCAACCAAGTCATTACCGTATGTCTGACTGTTTAAATAACAAGTTCTATACAAAGAGTTCTCTCATGCTAGTTTTGGAGGCGTCTCCAATCAACAACACAAAGACAGCTGCCTCCATCTTTTTCATCGAATCCGAACCATACTACTGTTTTCCGTGCAGTGACACAATTCTTCTGAAGAGAGTTGGCCATGCAGTTCCTATGCCTTATAAAGCATTGGGCAGCATCTGTTTACAAGTGTCTCCCAACGTTGTGCTCTCATAGGAGGTTTGGACCTCGGAGGGCAAAACTGAGGCTAATTGTACCCAGTTTGGAGATCCCAGGCTGGAATAGCGAGGTCAGGACTGACGGACGACAACAGAGCTTGTGGACAGGAATCGCTGGGGAGCTGCAGTTTGGGATGGAGGGGCATTGGGTGAGGAACCCAGGACTGGGAGGACAGCAGAGAGGCTTGTGGTTTACGAGTGGGTGGGCTACACCAGAGGATTGTTGTGCAGCCCTAATGCAGGATTAGCACTAGAGACTGAAGCACACCTCGAACTTGCATTCACAACCCCAGACTGGCGCCGGGGACAGGATTAGGCTCCCATGGAATCGGTCTATCTCCACGCAACCCTAGTAATCCTGTTCTTTTTCACCTGCCTCCCCTTTCGCAGCCTCTAGAGCAAGGAGGAGCAGATTTTTCAGACCGCTCCACCCCCTGCTGTCTTCACCACACACCTCATGCATCCACACACTTCACTCCCACTCACCCTGCCCACCCTGCCTTTGCCCCCTTCTTTCTTCTCTTGCCTTCTCTCTCCCTACCTCCCTCTTCCTCCTCTTGGCCATTCCCTTGCCTCCCCAATTCCCCGCCCCATTATTCTGCTGTCTCCGTAACATCCTTTGCCCAGAGTGACTGAGCTGGGGATATTTTCAAAATGGCGCCACTCTTCCCCTCTGCTGCACCAATCAGAATTCGTGCTCCAGAAGTGGGCTGGGCTGGGAACTCCCCCTAACTCAGCGTGGAGTTAGGAGTCTGACAGCTGTCCCCTTCTCTCCCTCCCCTTTCACCACCACCCCCAGTCCCTTCCATGGCCCATCAGGGAGGTCTACCAGCGAGGGAAACTTGGCTTTAGACCCGGCTTTACAGTTACCATCTTAGGGAATGGGAGGATTCAAGACCACTTCTGATGCAGTCCAGCAACACTGGTCCTCCGCTGGCCAATGGGGTGTCATGACCGCCAGTGCCAAGGGATACATGTATTTCTGTTCCCATAGGATAGGAGGCAGCCTATGAGCTGCCAGACTGAGTCTCAGACCAGTCCATCTAGCCCAGCATCCTGGCTCTGACCGTGACCAGCCTGGGGTGCCCAAGAGGAAAGTGCAGAAGCCACCACAGGTCGTTTAGGAATCGATCGACCCACTTTTAGCCACTCCAAGAAATTTAAGGAGCCCCTGAACATCATGCTGGACCCCCTGATCCTCCCAGCCAATAGCTGTTGACCATCCTGCGGCCTATCAATTTGTCCAATCCTTTCTTTGAACCCAGCATCTAACAGCAATGCGTCCCGCGGGTTTGTCACAGAACTGTAATCTTGGAAGGGTGTTCCAAGGTCATCTTTTCCGACCCCCTGTTCCAAGCTAGGATATCTTTTACCTACGACATCGCAGGCAGAGGCGTTGTAGTCATGCTTTGCCAGCAGGCTGATTCCAAACCAGGGAATGAAACCAAGGACTGGGAGTCAACCCTGGCTCTCTCGTGTCAAGCTGAGAATGTTCCCCAAGGGAGGCCTTCCCATGGGACACTAGCAGCAAACAGCGGTCGCAGACCTGTTCCAAAGAGTAGGGAAACGGATTGTGTGACTGCCAGAAATCCTCGGTTAGACGACACACCTGGCATAGCAAACCCTGCAGTCCTCCCGCCGGGAACGATGCAGAGAGAGGGTAGAACCCGGGGGGAAGGTCAGTCCGACCTTGGCCGCCCTCCCCCTCAGCAGGGCTGTGTGCTGTCAAGGCAGGTTCTCTGCTTTTTATCTCTCTTGCCCCTGTCCACAGTGGCCGACTTCTCCTCGGGGAAGACGATGGTGGCATATTCCGTCTGGTTGGCCAGGCAGGTGTCCTCTGGGGCCTTGGCATTCTCGTCTCTCTGGAATTCCAGCATCCCGTAGTCCATGGTGCACGCAGACACTGGAGGGGGCTCCTCCTCCTTCTAGGAAAACCAGGAGAGGGGATTGGATTACTCAGGAGCAGAGACAGTGAATGCTGCATGAGGTACACCCCCACCCCCCCATGCACACATACAGGGGCGGACAGACAAAACCTGGTTTGGAGAGTCACCCAGCCAGTCACCAGCTCTTGCTCCCTGCTGATCAGCGTATCCCTGCCCGCAGCGCAAGCCTCAGACTGGGAGATTTGGGGCTGAGCCTGAGAATCTCTTCCACCTTGCTGATCAGGCTCTGGGAGTCGCTTGGATCCCTCATCACCACGCCTGGGAGGCTGCTGCCTTGAACAAGTTACACACACACGCACACACATACACACACATGCACGCACATATACACACACATGCACACACACACACATGCACACACATACACATGCACACACATATACACACACATATACACATGCACACACATACACACACATACACACACATGCACGCACATATACACACAGATATACACATGCACACACATACACACACAGATATACACATGCACACACACACATGCACACACATACACACACATGCACGCACACACACACATGCACACACACACACACACACATGCACGCACATATACACACACACATACACACATATACACACACATGCACACATATGCACACACATGCACACGCACGCAGACACACAGATATACACATGCACACACATCCACACACACATGCACACACATATACACACACATGCATACACATACATTCACACACACACATGCACGCACATATACACACACAGAGATGCACATACACGCACACACATACACACACACATGCACATACATGCATGGATAGACACACCGATATACATATGCACACATGCACACACATGCACACACGTACACGTACACACACACACACATGTACACACACATGCACACACATAGTGCAACCCATTCCGATGGAATCAATCCAGCAACAACCAAAGCCCCTTTTGCTCAATCCCGTGAGCTCTTTCAGAAGATTTGCCTCCGGTCGGTAAGAGGCTGGAAGGTTTCCCAGGGAGACTCGGTTTCCGAGCACTTCTCAGGGCTGACCTTAAGCAAGGCCAGTTGGGCCCATGACCTAGGTCCTGCGACTGGAGAGGGGCCCATAGGGAAGCCAGTCCTGGTAGACCAGTGCTCCTGAGGCCCCGAAGTGGCTTATTCTGTATCGTAACCCAGTCTGTTGGCCTTCCGCCGTGCCTGCAAGACTTGGCTGTTCTCCCAGGCCTTCGGAGGGGGGGGGTAGTTATTGTTTGTTAGATGGGTTTTTTAATGTTTTTACTTGCTGTATTTTATTGTTCACTGTTTTTATGTTGCACGCCGTGGGCATGAGGGGGCGGCTACGAAATATAAACAAATAAATGAATCAATCTAAGAAGATAGTCAGTGCCATACTGGGACAGACCAGTGGCCCATCTGTTGGAATGTGCAACAGTCACAAGTAAAAACCCATTCCAAGCCCTGCCAGCTTAATGTGGGGCTTGTCCAGTAGGGGGAGGGTCAGGGGATGAAACCATTTGGTTTTTTCCCCTCCTTGTCTCCTCTTTTCTTCTCTCTCTGTCTCTCTGTCTTGCCCCGTGCAGTCTGCACAGTATGGAAGCATGTCTCTGAGCTCTTAGTAAAGTTCTCTTTTGAAGAAACTTCTGCCGTGTGTTCTTCAACAGAAAGCTAACTCTACAATACCATCCAGCCCAGTATCCGGTCTCCGACATCGGCCAATCTCGGTCGCTTGGAAGAAGACCCCAACAGGTCACCATAGGGGGGGATCCATTCCCTCCTGCTCACTATGAGGTTACATCCCCCCAAGGGCCTCTCCTCCAGGAACGTATCCAGTCTTTGTTAAACCCAGCTAGGCTGCCGACCTTGAGCAACAAATTGGCAACAATTTCCACAACTTGATTGTGCGCTGAGTAGTTCTTCTCAGCATCTGGAGCGTCTGCTTCCTGCAGGGGGGCTCGGCCAGGGTGGGCCGTGCAGGAAGCAGCTGCCCCCCAGGGCAGACCCGAGAACAGCGTCGCCGCCTCTTCCCCCCACACCCTCCCCGCTCCTGCCTGAAATTCTGCCACCCGGCTAGTGCCAAAGGGCTCTTTGGGCCGGCAGTGGGGCCCTGGTAGAAAGTGGGGCAGGTGCTTCCTGTCCCACCGGCAATCTGGTGTAAACAAGCACCAGACTTGTTAAGGGAGTGGGGCGATGGAGGGCAGGGCTCTCCATTTGATTTTTACTCTGGGTCCCACCAATTCTAAGGCATCTCTTATGAATCATTAGCCAGCAATGGTTGGTTTTGATGTTATATTATTATTATTATAAACATTTATATAGCGCCAGTCATATAACCTGGTGCTGTACAGAACATAGAAATAGACGCGGTCCCTGCCTGTGGCTTACGATCTAAAAGACAAAGTGGGGGGAGACAGGGAGAGGGGACAGTGGGAGAGACAGGGGAGAAGACAAACAAACATTCAGGCGGATGCGAAGTCTCAGGTGCGTGTGCTTGGCTTGGTTACAGAAAGGTTGGTAGCAGCAGTCTGCAGAGGAGGGGAGGCAGTAAGTATATGGGGAACGACTAGCAGGCATTGGGAAAGGCAGCGAGGAAAAGGTGGGTCTTGAGGAGGGATTTGAAGGAGCGGAGGGAGGGGGCAAGGCGGATGTGGGCAGGGAGGGAGTTCCAGGCATGGGAGGCAGCGAGGGAGAAGGGTCAAAGGCGGTTAGGCGAGCAGGAGAAATGAGGGAGAGCGAGGGAGGGGATCACAGCTGCATGCCCAAAGAAGTTTCTGTGCTGCATTTTAAGAGTCTCCTTCAGTGTCTTAGCTCTTTCCCTCTCCCGTCTTCCCGGTAGCTGAGCGCCAGCATGCGCTGAACCTTGCAGGAATCTGATAACCACAGGGTAGGTGCTGGTGAGAAGCCACAGATGAGCCAGCTCTCCCCGCTGCTGCTGCTGCATTTTTCACACTCAGTAGCACCTCCCCACCCCAGAAAAAGGCTCTTTCAAGCCTTCAGTCACAGCGGAGCATGAACAAAGAGGGGAACTTACCATGGGAGGGTTTTCACTCTGTGGTTTCTGCTCCCCTGCAAAGCAACACATTGGGTTAGTTAGAACATGCAGGGCAGGAGCAAACAGTCTGTGATGGGCAAGAATCAACTGGATCAGGCAGCTGGGGTTATTTCTGAAGCACTTTCAGTATTCCAAGTGCTTTGAAATCCTTAGCTAGCTGAGATTGGGCATTATTATTCCCATTTTACAGATGGGGAGAACTGAGGCTGCAAGAGAAGGCCTTGCCCATGGACAGTCAGTGAGTTCGTCCCTAGGGCAGGATTGGAACTCTGGTCTCCCAGGCCCAAGTCCAATGTCTTACTCCAGGGACAGACACGAGGTAAATTGGGATCTACTGGTAAATCACAAGCAAAACTAGTATCATGCTTGAAAGGGGGACAGTCCCTCAGAGATTCTCTCTGAGAAGGAGAGCAGGTCCGGTGCCCCGGAGAGTGTCTCCAGGGAGGAGATGGGCTAGGAGAGCTTCTCTAGTGAGGCAAAGAAGGCTTTCTCTAAAGAGGTGCAATCCTCTCCGCTCTTGAGACCAGTTGCTGACGTCCCCTAGCACTGGGAGCCAGAGAGAGGGGTCCCAGCCTGGAGCACTAAAGCCAACAGTAGGGGGTCCTGGGAGATCGCCTGGATGAAGTGGATCAAGTGCCTTGTACGTCTGACCACCTCAGCCTTACCCACTAGGCTATACTGGCTCTCAGTAGCACATAGTAATTAATTATTTTTATATATCACCCCCACCCACCACCGTTGTGGCACTTGGAGCACGTCACATAGGACTAATTCACACAACTTTTAATCCTCACCACAACCCTGTGAGGTAGGTTAGACTGAGAGAATGTTGTGACTGGCGCAAGGTTACCCAGGGAGTTTCTGGCCAAGGTGAGACTTGAACCAGGGTCCCACCCTGCCTCCCGGTCCAAGTACTGCGCATTTAGCCATGATCCAAAGCAGAACAGGATTGAGGGAAAAAACCCTGCTCCTCTCCCTGGCAACACCAAACATCTCTACCAAGCCTCCTGTGGGAGTGGCGAGCACCCTTTCCCACAATATGCTGCAGTCCGTGAAGGGAAAAGAAAGACTCTCCTTTAAAAAATGAAACCAACATGAAATTTGGGAATTTTCAGATTCGTAATTTTCTGGTCGAATTTTTTTTTTTAAAAAAAACACAACAAACATGATGTTTCAAATCAAAACTTTTGATTTGAAAATTTCCAAACAACATCCTCCTCCAAGGTCCTGTCTGCCTACGATCCCACAAGGCACCTTTGAGACAGCGCAGTCTGCTCCCTTTACAGGTGACCTAGCGAGGCCAAGGGACTTGCCCAAGGTCACAGAAGGTGTTGGAAGCTAAGGGTGAAATGGAATTCAAGTTCACCAAGTCCACATCTAGCAATCGGAACCCTTGGACCCCTGACCAATTGGGCTCTGCTAGCTAGGCCCATGGCTTTCCTCTCAGCAACACTGAGGGGCGGATTTGGGGCAGTGGCATCATGGGGGCTCTCTTTGTGAAGAGGCAGCAGTGCTAGCTGTGGCCTGAAGCCTCCTCCTAGAGCCCTCTCTCATGGAGCGGGAGGGTACCCCCAAGCTACTCACTGCCCTTGCCCTAGAAACCTGTGGCCTCTTCACATTCCCCAGCAGCTGAGCATCATGGGGCAAAGGGAACGGGGGGGTGGGCTTCATGTTCAGGAGGCGGGCGAAACCGGGAGGCATCCCCCCACCATTCTCAGCCCTCACACATCACCCTGGTTTCAAATTCTTTCATTTGAGGGAGAGCGAGACCTGGGGTGCAGCCACACCAGACGTTACCCCGCGATGCACTGGCTCATGTGGTCGGCGGCCGCCAGATGTTCACCCCGCTTTGGGTAACCTTGCTATGCCCTGCCTCCTCAGGAAAAGGCTGGTAATGCAGGATGTAGCAAGGTTGCCCAAAGTGGGGCTCCTCGTGTGTCCACCAGTCCAAAGTGGTGGGTGCAATCGACCGCCTTGGAGCGGTCGGGGACCAAGCCCACCCCTGGTCGCGTGGCTGTACCCCTGGTCTCTCCCCAGACAGCGAGGGAGAGCTAGGAACCGCAAGGGCTACGTACCTTCTCTCCTCTGGAGGGCGACGTGGAGCAGGTAGGCAAAGAGTACGAGCAGCGCAGCACCGACCACCGTCAGGCTGACGACAAGGAGGATTTTAAAGGGCTTCCTGCAGTCGCCATCCTCGCACTCGTCCGGCAGAGCCGTAGTGTTCACTGTTACCTTGACGACTTCTGAAATAGAAAAGCAACGGGTTCCTGGTAAAACGGAGGCAGGACCAGGGTGTCGAAAGGGAATGGCTGGGAAAAGGGCACGCGAGCGCAGAACGGGCCCAAACACATTTTTTAATTTTCTATTTTTATAATGAACGTGGATGGGGGGAGGGGGGTGTTGTTGGGTTTTTTTCATTTTCATCTGTTTTAGTTACCTTTGCCTATATTTTTTTATTTGAATTACTCAAATGAATGGGGCTTCATTCGTTTTAGTAATTTAAAAAACAAAACCGAATTGCAGCCCCCTAGATGGGAGAGGTGGCTTTTTAGAAGGGATTTGAAGGGAGGGAGCAAAGTGTATGCGCCCGGGGAGGTAATTCCGTACGTAGGGGGAAGTGTGGGCGATAGTTGTATCACATTTGATTCCTGAGTTCCCCTCATTACATTTAAATATTTGAAATGACAACATGTTTCCGATCAGCCTCCTACTAAGCAATTGTTTACACACACACACACACGGCACACAGATACACACGCAGACAGTGACACACACACACACACGGCACACAGATACACACGCAGACAGTGACACACACACACACACGGCACACAGATACACACGCAGACAGTGACACACACACACACACGGCACACAGATACACACGCAGACAGTGACACACACACACACACGGCACACAGATACACACGCAGACAGTGACACACACACACACACGGCACACAGATACACACGCAGACAGTGACACACACACACACACGGCACACAGATACACACGCAGACAGTGACACACACACACACACGGCACACAGATACACACGCAGACAGTGACACACACACACACACGGCACACAGATACACACGCAGACAGTGACACACACACACACACGGCACACAGATACACACGCAGACAGTGACACACACACACACACGGCACACAGATACACACGCAGACAGTGACACACACACACACACGGCACACAGATACACACGCAGACAGTGACACACACACACACACGGCACACAGATACACACGCAGACAGTGACACACACACACACACGGCACACAGATACACACGCAGACAGTGACACACACACACACACGGCACACAGATACACACGCAGACAGTGACACACACACACACACGGCACACAGATACACACGCAGACAGTGACACACACACACACACGGCACACAGATACACACGCAGACAGTGACACACACACACACACGGCACACAGATACACACGCAGACAGTGACACACACACACACACGGCACACAGATACACACACAGACAGTGACACACACATTTTATAGATCTCTATAAAAGGTCCGTCTTGCATTTGTTCAGCCTAGGGTTCTGTCTTGCCTCCGTGCCTGAGGAAGGCCTCTAAGCATTGCACACTCTCCCCAGCAGGAGTGGGTCCAATCAAAGAGATCCTTTGAACTATTCTGTCTCCCTGCTGCCCAGGATCTGAACCGCTCAGCTGCACGTCACAGGTTCGTGAGACAAAGCGGTTAAGACATTGGTGAGAGGGTGTAAGCTTTGCTAACAAGAATAGTAAAAAGTAAAAATCAAAGGGTAAGGGTTTTTCTTCTTTGTGCTTGACATGTGTTTTCTGACGCTAAGCGCCAGTGTGGTGTAATGGTGAGGTGTGCGGTACTTGGACTGGGACATGGGGGGGTACAATATTTACAATATTCTCTCAGCGTAACCTACCTCACAGGGGGGCAGTGAGGATTCAAAGTTGTGTTTGTTGTATGTAAAGCATTCTGAGTGCCATGGCGGGGGGTGCTATATCAAGATGATTATGATCTATTGGCAGAAGGTTCATGCTTCTGGATACAGCAGTTCCCATCCTGGGTTAGTCCCCAGGGCCAGTGTCCCACATGGGGGACACTGAAATATAGAGATGCGATAAGCCATGAGTCCCCTCCCCCTGCTGTGGCAGATTTTCCATACTGCTTTCCTCCTCACTGCTGTGACCGTAACAAATTTACGGCCACACAACATCATTGGGGAGTAAACATGACGTCATCTGCCCCCCCCCCCCAAAGTACAAAGCCCCGCCCTTGGGATAGAAAGGATTTCGCAGCCCCGGCACGGCCACTTCCATCCCCCACAACCCACCCTGGCAAGCACTGCCGTGCCGTCTCCCATCACCCACCCCAGTCCCACGGCTCCCTACCCCCAATCTCCTTCTACAACTTCTGACACACTCATCGCTGCCGCCGTCCGTTCCAGCATTTCACGGAGTTGCAGACATTTGCGCGTGTTTATGAAAATTTGTTTTTTAAAAATGATTTTAAAATCGCCCACGGACTAGCTTTTGGGGCTGAGATGGGGGGCGGGGGAGATGTCTTTGCGAGAGGCTCTGCGTGCATGTATGTTTGTATGCACAGGACGGATACTACAAGTTAAAATTAAAAATACTAAAAAAAATATATAATTTAAAAATTGAAACTCATTACACATTCGCAAACGGCCACTGGGAGCATTCGGCTCATGCATGGTCTTTTCCAAAATGGCGGCGGCAGCGGAACTGCTGCCATTTTCTCTCTCCCATCCTCAAAAAGTCCACCCTCGACCCCTCTGACCCCTCTAGTTACTGGCCGGTCTCCCTCTTACCCTTCATCTCTAAGCTTCTGGAACAGGTCGTCTACTCCGGCTGCCTGGATCTCCTCTCTGCCAACTCCTCACTGGACCCTCTCCAATCTGGCTTCCGCCCGTTTCACTCCACTGAAACTGCCCTTGCCAAGATCACCAATGATCTACTTGTCACTAAATCTAAGTGCCTTTATTCCATTCTTGTCCTCCTTGACCTCTCGCTGCCTTTGACACTATCGACCACTCACTCCTACTGGACTCTCTGCTCCCTAGGCTTCTGCGGCTCTGTCCTTGACTGGTTCTCCTCCTACCTCTCTGACCGNTCCTACCTTTCTGACCGCTCCTTTAATGTGTCTCTTCCCAATTCCAACTCCTCCTCCCTCCACCTTTTGGTTGGGGTTTCCCAAGGCTCTGTCCTGGGCCCTCTCCTCTTTTCTATCTACACCCAATCCCTAGGCAAACTCATTGCCTCCCATGGCTTCTAATATCACCTTTATGCGTGACGACACTCAACTCTCTCTCTCCACTCCCTCTCTCTCCCCTTCTGTCCAAGTTCGCCTCATCAACTGTCTCTCTGATATCTCCGCCTGCATGTCCCAATGTCAGCTCAAGCTCAACATGGCTAAGACTGAACTCCTTATCTTTCCTCCTTACCCTTCCTCTCCCTCTTCCCTGTCCATTCTTATCGATGGGGTCACCATCCACCCCATTCCCCAAGCCCATAGCTTGGGCTTCGTCTTTGATTCTCACCTTTCCTTTAAACCTTACATCGACTCTGTTGCCAAGTCCTGTTGCTTTGCCCTCCGTAACATTGCTCGGATTTGCCCCTTTCTCTCTGTCTCCTTGGCCAAACCCCTTGTTCATGCCATGGTCATCTCTCGCCTTGACTACTGCAACCTCCTCCATGCTGGCCTCCCCCGCTCTCACCTGTCCCCCCTTATCTCCATCCAAAACTCTGCTGCTAGGGTCATCCACTCAGCCCGTGGCTTCAACCATGTACAGCCTCTCCTCTCCTCGCTTCACTGGCTCCCCCTTCCCGAACGCATCCTTCACAAATTCCTGGTGTTCACCTACAAATCCCTTTACAACCTGGCTCCCCCTTACCTCTCCGCCCTAGTCTCCTTACACACTCCTGCACGCACTCTCCACTCCTCCCCTGCTCCCCTCCCTCATCTCCCCTGCTCCCCTAACCGCCTTCGTCCCTTCTCCCTCACTGCCCTCCATGCCTGGAACTCCCTCCCTGCCCACATCCGCCTTGCCCACTCTCGCCACACCTTCAAATCCCTCCTCAAAACCCACCTCTTCCTCACCACCTTTCCCGATGCCTGTTAGAACTTTCCTCTCAATATTTACTGTCTGCCCTCCCCATTGACTCCTGCCTAACGGTAACCAAGCCAAGCACGTGCACCTGAGACTTCGCATCCGCTTGAATGTTATTTATCCCTTGTCTCTCCCTATGTCCCCTCTCCTTGTCTCCCCCTCCGTGTCTATTAGATTGTAAGTAGGGACCGCGTCGATCTTATTGTTCTGTAAAGTGCCAGGTACACAGCTGGTGCTATACAAATGCTTATAATAAATAATTAATAATAATAATAATAATAATTAATAATAAATAAATAACCCAGCAACCCCCCTCTCTCTCTAGACATGCAGCAGGGGGCAGAGGTTTAGCTGACAAACCTGTAACGTTCAACTCTGACCAGCTGCTTTCCATCACTCGGTTCTGCAAATGGATCGTTATCAGCCCGCAGTAATAAAATCCACTGTCTTTCTTCTCCAGGTTCATTATCGTCAGCTCAACAATCTGGGAATCTTGGTGGGAGACAACCCAATATTTCTCCTTTTCTGTACTCGGTTCCTCATACAGGCTGGCAATTTTGATCCCGGAGCCATTGCTTAATTTGTACCAGTTTAAACCAAATCTGGAGTTGTTTTCGATGGAGATGTTGCAGAGGAACGTGGCCGTGTCACCTGCCGGACTCGATAACCGCCGTGGGGAGAGGGTTACTGTCCAGAAACAAAGGGTGGGAAATGATTCAGTGTCAAGGACATAGCTAGTAGGAATAGGAAATCGTATTGAAAATCAAAATCGGGTCAACATTGGTGTCGGATTTAGTTGAATCGTATTTGAATCGTATCGGAATTGGATTGTATTTTCAATCGTAGTTGATTGAATTTGGTATCCAACAGAATTGTTAATGTTAGTGCCCTGGCTGGTGTTTTTAAAGGTGCTGTCCACTCAAAGTTCCCTTTCAGGACACGGACTGAGAGATCAGAGATGGAGAGGTCGTTCGTAGAGAAGTGGATTCTCTACCGTTCTCACCAACAGAAGTTGGTCCAGTAAAGAATGTGGGTTGTGATCTACAAAACGCTTAGAGTTTCAGTGGGACTTCTCCACGGTAAATGGTTCATGACCTTCATCTGAACTACTTTATCTTCATCTCTTACATCTGGGACCAACCCAGCAGCCCCCCCTCTCTTTCTAGACATGCCGCCGGGGGCAGAGGTACTAGAATTGACTGACAAGCTTGTAACCTGCAACCGTGACCACTTTCTCTCCACCGCTCTATTGGGCACATGGATCATTATTAACCCACAGAAATAAAATCCACTGTCTTCCTTCTCCAGGCTTGTTATCGTCAGCTCGACAATCAGGGAAAAATTCCCATTGAAGACAATGGAAAACCAAACCAATTCAGTTCAATGAGCCATTCATCATTCTAAGCCACAATCCTACAGTGATGCATGGGGTCAAAGAAGAGCCCAGCAAATCGCAATAACAGAGAGATGGAGAAATGAGCACGAATAAAAATCGGGTGGATTGGGGAAACTGGGAGAATCGTATTAATTCGATTCCAATTAAAATGGAGTCAATCGTATTCATCCGATTCCGATTTTCCCATCCCTATGGGCCCTGGTGCAGAGATGGGATGTACCCCCACTGGCCTCCATCCCAGAGACAGCTGCACCAAGGACCTGGTGCAGCCGGGTCACCTATCCCTCTTAGATCTCTTGCTGAGTGGCCAGTTTTTGGCAACCCAATCTATGGCCTCAGTCCCCAAAGCACTTATTCAATCTGGAGTACGTGGTCTGTGGATCACAGCCTAGTTACGGTAGCATGTGCACACCCCAATCGGTTATCAAGGCTGGGGCACGGCGGTTCGGGGCAGCCGCTCTGGGCCCTGCTCCTGGGGGGGGCTCCACACTCGGGGCCCCCAGCTCCCGTCCACTGTCTGTCTCGGCCAGGGAGCGTCTGTCTGTCTTGGCCGGGGAGTGAGGGAGAGGCAGAGGCCCCACCTCTCTCTCATTCCCTGGCAACTTCCAGTGGCGGCGGGGGCGGCGGCAGATTTAATCTGCAGGACCCAAGCCAGCGGTGGCGGCGGCGGATGGGGTAAGTGCCCCCCAAAAAATGGCTGGACTTGGGGACGGCTGGAGAGGAGTGTCCCTTCCACCCATCCCCGAGCCCAGGCCCAGGTAGCACCCCCTGAGCCGGAGAGCGTCCCCTGAGCTTGGAAGTGCCCCTAGGCCCACCGGCCGCCGGCAGCAAATTTCTCCCCTGCCCTGGGCCCCACAATTCCTAGGGCCAGCCCTGCTCAGAGCTAAAAGAGCTGGCTCTATTAGCTTTGTAGAGTACCAAGCTCATGGACCTGTGCGTGACTTGCCAACCCTCTGGGGCACCACATTAATGGGGAGTTTTGGGTATCTGGAGACAGCCACAGCCCCATGTGGAGGGGGGTATGGGCAGGACATTCCCGCCCTCACCCAGGTGAGAGACAGGAGGAGCAGGGTCAGACCCTAGCCTGGAACCACCACCCTCCTGGTTTACAACGCCATCTGCCTCCAGCCTGGCCACTCCCTCCTCCATCACCTGTCTAACCTTTGCCACGCCTCGCAGCTTCCTGATTGGCTGCCGGCCAGTATATAAGGAGAACGCTGAGTGGAATAACACAGTTTATCCCCCTCATTGCTGTCTCCCTTGTGCCTTCAGCCTTGCCTCTTGTCTATGCTCTAAGCTGCCCAGAGCTTGCATGGACTGAGTGGGAAGTAATGATAATCATTATTATACTTAAGAGCCTGGCCTTTGGCGAGGAAGATGGGCGATGGGGTGTGGGGTTGGGGGTTAGGGTGGGAGGAGTTTTATTTGGACTTTTAGCTTTATCCTTTTTGTCATGAGTTGTGTTTTAATGTATTTATAATTGTATTTTAATGAATTTATTAGTCACCCCCACGCTGCCTTTGGCAAGAGGGGCGGGGTAAACAAAATTATATTAATTAATTCATTAATTCATTAATGAAAGAGTTCCCATTCCGCCAGGTTTGACCAGAAATCTCTTGAGTTTTGATGCACAATCTCTGGCTTCCAGGTGACGCCTCTATTCCGTGCTGTAACAAGGCAGAGTCCCCGGTGGACCGCTGACCTTTTCAGAGGGGCTAGCACCAGTCCAGGTGCAGTGGCTAGTGGGCTGCTGCAGTGGCATTGCCTAGTGGGGAGCTGCACCTCATTGAGACAGTCACTGGGTTTCGGTGTGGCAGAGACCGCGGGGCTGCCACCTGCGGTGGTTTTTTACCTGACACTCCCATAGGCCAAAATGGAAGTGTCGAGTAAAAAATGACCGACCGTGGCTGCCCTCGAGGCCAGCCCAGAAAAGAGGGTCTGAGCAAGAGCTGGGGAGGCTGTTGTAGGGTTTCCAGGGACGGTGAAGCAGAGAGGAACAGCGGAAGGCTTTGGACGGCGCCAGAGGGAGTGCCGACTTGGGACCATGTGACTGTACGAGAGTGACGGCGTCTAAATACTGTAACGGTGGGGAGAGTAAAGAGACTTGAGTCAAAATTCCCCTAGAAAGGGATTTCCTGGGCTACCCTTGGCTGGAACTAGGGTTGTCGCCTATGCAAAGTTTTACGGAGCACTTATGAAAAATGCATGTTGCGGGGCCTGCACTGGCAATTGCAACATGCATTTTTCATACGTGTTCCTTAAACATTTACGTAGGTGACAACTCTCACTGGTACTCAAGCCAGGAAGCCTTATCCCCTTTATCCAAAGGGGCCACTAAATTCAGAAAAGGGAGTGTGGGGCAAAGAGATTCCTGTCCCCCCCCCCCCGCCACACACACACACACACACACCTGATGTGGCTTCACCCACCTGCAGAGTATTGGGACATCACACTGCTCCCAAAGGACTGGGCCCCATGGGAAAGGAATGGGAGGGTCCCTTTGTCTCAACACCACCACGACCCACCCCATTTCTAACAGAGGCCCTTTTCAAACAGGCCATGGTGAGTGGGGGGGTGCCCGCGGTGGGTGGAGGTGAGTATGCGCCCGTGCACATGGAGCAACCGGCATTGGAGTCCATTGCTTGATGCGTGGGTGATGGGGGGAGGTGGGGGGAGAACAGGAGCACACGCACCCCCCACCCACAGCGGGCACCCACCCATCCCCCCACGGGTGGCGTTCGCACGGGCACCCCCCACCCACATGTGCAGTGGAGGGGGGGTCACCCATGTGAACACGACCAGAGCCCTGCCTCTTTCCAAGTCAAAGCTTCTGGGGCCTCTGCAGCCTCTGAGCTTCCAGGTTGCAGACAACGCTAGTTACACCAGATGGGAGCTTTTGAGACTCTGCCAAAGAGCGTTTTTACACGAGGCGCTGGAAAAGCGCCTCCAAAGATACCCAGGGAGAGAGACCTGCACGGGGGTGGTAGACGTTTCCCCGTGCTACTGGAAGTGACGCTGCTCCCATTCTAAGCAGCCGCCGCCGAGAGCAAGCGTAGGGTTGAGGAAGCGGCGTTGTAAAACCTGCTAGTTTACTGTGTCCAATATGGGGCACGTCATTTTTAAGAAGGACATTGACGAAATGAAAACACCTTCAAAGGAGGGCGGCAAGGACGATCCAGGGCCTGGAAAGCAAGTCTTATGAGGAAATGTTGAATGTTTAGTCTAGAAAAGAGAAGACTGAGGGGAGACATGAATAGGGCAAGGAACGGTTTTGTCTGGCTCCAGGGGTCAGGACTAGAAACAATGCACCTAGATTACAGAAAGGTAGATTTCGGCTAGACGTCAGGAAAAAAATTCCTAACAATAATGGTTTCCTAGTGGTTTGTCAATGGAACAAGCTGCCTAAGGAGGTCGTAGGCTCCCCATCACGCTGGAGGTTTTCAAAAAGAGACTGGACAGCCGTCTGTCCTGGATGCTGTAGCTGTAAGCGGTCGTCATCCTGCATCGAAGCGCAGAGACTCGGACTAGACGACCCTAAACGTCCCCTCCAACTTTGACATGCTAGGATTTGATAAGAAGCTTCAGGGAGCAATCTATAGTGGTGTAAGGAGCTAGGGAAAGCCCGATGGAACAGGGAGGCTTTTAAGGAGGGATTTTTAGAGAATGTTTGTCACGGAGAAACATAGGGTCACACACGTGTGATACTGGCCTACATGTAGACTACAAGCCTGTTAATATGTAAAGCAAAAGGTGCAACATGTATGTAATGTTACAATTGAGAACTGTAAAACCCAAATCAGAGTTGTGACACTGATGAAACTCGAGGAAATGCAAAGAGGTAAAAAGAATGTGTATTGGGAACCCTGGCCAGACAGAACCCTGTGGAGATGCAAATTGACCTTCAGGTTTGCCTGGGCTGCCTACGTGACAGACCTCAGGTTTCTCCAAGGCGGGAGCAAGAAACAAAGAGACCATGAAAGGTACTTAATAAGCGAGGGCCATTAAGCCATCTTCTCTCTCGCTTTGTCAGAGCCATCTTGAGCACTTTCACCTGCATCCTGGATCCTGCCAATCAGCAAGGCTGGAAACTATGGACTGAGAGACCAGGACTTTGCTTTCTAGCAACTCTAAGACTGGAGACACAGTCGCTTACATCAAGGACTGAGAAGAACGTATGGACCTTGGTAGGGTAAGATGCTTATTTAGGGACTCAACCAGTATAGATATAGGAATGTGTTATATTTACCTTTGATTTCTAGTAACCACTCTGTATCAACTATCTTGCTTATGTAATCAATAAACTGACTTTTTATCTTTATGAAGAAGTGTCTGTGTCTAACATTGGAACATAAGTGAGCAACAAGGGTTTTCAAGCTCTTGTGAACCCAGAGAGAAAGAGTTTGTAAACAGGAAGGATCAGGCCCTTGGGTGACAAAGGGGTTGTCCCTGCGGCAGGCTTGAATCGGCCAGAGAGAAAAACTGATTCAAGTGGGCTGTACGCAAGGGAAACTGAGTCACACAAACCCGGTAAAGTGGAGGTGTGGACCTTCAGCCCGTGACATTGGCGCCCAACAAGAAAGGTTAAGCTCAGCTTGTGAACCAATGTGTATAAAATAGAGGGGAATCCTCTGAGGGGAGTAAATACAATGTTTGTTAAAATGATCTCATGACTCGTGGGGCATGACTCACGATTTTTGAACATTTAAGGCAGGCAACTGTGCAGCCATTCCAGTTTTCCCAGGAAGAACCAATAAACCCCCCAGAACATTATATTCACTGACCAAAGGGCACTGGTGGGCTAAACAGACAGTTCACACTCACAGCTAGCAAATACGGAGCAATCTATAACGTCCAAAGCAGCGACTCTAGAAAGCAACGCTTGGGGCCACGCTGATTTGTGCTTCACCGAGCTGGATATGTGGCCGTCAGTCATAGAATCACAGAGTTGGAAGGGCCCGTAAGGGGCCCTCTAGTTCAATCCTCTGCTTAAAAGCAGAATAACTACAGCTCCAACATCCCTTGCGGTGCCGGAGCCAGCTACTCTGATTCCAAACAGCTAGTCAGGGCTGTTGAACTGATCCAAGCTGGCTAGGAAAGGAATTCAGACTTTCTTCTAGAGGTGTAATTACTGGGGAGGGGGCGTGGCACAGCGACGACTCCCCTAAACTTTCTTAGGCACGCTGTCTGCCCCCCTCAAAATATGTCGCTGGCCCAGTTGGTAAAAAAAATCCATTCCATTTGTTCTCAACAGACAATGGGTGTTTTCAGACGGACGTGAGGCTGCCCACCACATCTGCCTGCTCCCAGCCCCACCTGGATCTGGATCAGACCAACCCGGCGGGTTTCCCGGTCTGCGGTCTACCCACACGGCACCACACACCATAGAGCTGCAGGCTAGAGCGTCCGCAGTGCTATGGTATTGCCCAAGGCAACAGCCATCTGGGAGCAGTGCAGCAGCTTGGGTTGGTGCCCCTGGTTTGGCCGGCCCACGTTCCGGCGTGTTCCGGCACGTTGCGGTGGGACTGCCCCCGGGGTAGGAAAAACCTGCTCTGGGCCTGCTCATCTGGAGGGGCACCACGACAGACACCTCCCAGGTGTGAAGCAGCGAGCGCAAGGGCAGCCCATACATCTAAAACCACCCATTCTCGTGGCCCCCCCTTTGTGGCTATTGTGTAACACGCTTAAGTTGTGATCTATTAACTCGGAAGTGAAAGGGGCATCAATAAGTCTACTCTGGAGTAAGTGATTTATGGAGAACAGCTTTAAATTTGACTTTTAAATACTAAGCAGGGTTATTTCTCGTGGGGGGTTGTGATCTGCAACTGACAGAAGAGGTTTAGTTTTATTTCCAGATGCAACTAAGCACACGTCTCTTGAATGATTTTATGTTCCACACGGTTTGGTTTTGGACTAAAATGGTTTTATGGTGGCTAGATTGAGATTGCATTCTCTTGGCTCCTTAGTGGTTTGGGTTTACTTTTTATATTGTGTTTCAACTATTTGGGGAGGGGGTTATGTTTATCCATTACTAAACTGTATATTTGTTCATGGTTTTATTGTTTAATTCAGTCACAAAAGGTGCATGCTGTACATCAAGGGTGGGGAGCCTCAACCCCTCCGCCCCCTGTGGGGGGGGGCAAATGTGGCCCCTGGCAAGTTAATAATAAAATTTTATTAATGGCACTAGCTCTCGCCTTGGCCATAAACAAGAATAAAATATTAACATCAAAAAAGACAAAAAATAAGACATATAATAAACAAAACAAATATTAATAAAAAATAAACATATAAACATATATACACACATATTTATAATAAAATAAAATAAAATGATTAACCATTATTCAATCAGTTTACTAATAACAATAAACAAACTTTCCAAGACCACCATCCAACACAAAAATTACACAAGAACTCAGCGGGCTCAACAGAGTTCCTGCTATACAACATAGCGATATTCTCTTACCAAAATTACCAACATCTGAGCCTTGGAAGCTCCCCCATATTTCCTTCTATCAGCCTTCCGCTAATGCTTGTTCCCTCAGCTTCATGGCCAAAAACATAAAGGAGGTAACTGACCGCATTACCTCTACCTCCTGGGTATCCAGGAGGGTTCTCAATTTACTTATATCAGGAACAATCTTTCCTCTATCAAATAACGGATTTAGCCAAACAGCCCTGATCCCTGCATAGACCGGACAACGTAATAACACATGACTGAGGTCCTCAATCTCTAATTCCCCACAATAACACCATCGTTGTTCACATGGGATATTATTGTATCTACCTGAAAGAACTGTCGAAGGAAAAAGCTGAAAGCGCAAAAGAGTATATATTCTCCTGGAAGTTTGGTCCGATAGCTTATCAAGATAACATTCGAAGCCATGATATAATTTAACATATTTTAAACAGGGAGCAACTTTCCATTCCATAACAACAGACATATCTTCCTGCCTAGCGATATCCCACATCCTGAGCTTAACTATATTCCGCTGCCATCCTTTCCCCTTCCCACACAAATAGGAAAGGGAAAAGCCGAGGTGTCCCATATATGATGCCATTTGGGTTAGCCAAGGATACCTCAAGGCTCCTTGATACAACAATTTTTCTTGTAGGCAAAGCAAAGGTAGTGTAGTTTCACCCTGTAAACATAAGCGAGACCAATAACCAATTGCTGCCTGTTTCACCAGGTGGACAATTGAAATCATACCGGTTTCAGCCCGGAGAACGGCGGCGGGGGTTCCCTGTGGGACTCGGAGAAGGCTACGGAGAAATTTATTCTGGACAACTTCTAGTAGTTGAAAAGATTGAGTTGTCATTAACTCTGCCCCAAAAAGAAGGATAGGGTGGACCTTTGATTTAAATACATCCAAAACAACTGACATGGAAATACCTACAGATCTAGCCATTAACCTCAAGATCCCCTTTGCTTCTGCCAAAGCCTTAGTGGCTAACAGTTTTTGATGCCTTTCCCAGGAACCAGTTCTACTGATAGAAATCCCTAGGTAGACATAAGAGTTCACCTGCATAAAGCTTTTATCATTTACTTTCCAACTACCCTTACTAGCTCTCCCACCTATCACCATTATCTGTGACTTTTGGTAATTTATATTTAAACCTTTATTATTACAATAATTAATTAGTTTCCCAAGCAATTTTAACATTCCCTTTTTTGTCTGTGATATCACGACCACATCATCAGCATACATAAGCACAGGGGTAGTCCGCTCTTGAATTTTAGGCGGGTGACACTCATCATCCGTCAAAGCTTGGGGTAGATCATTTAAATACAAACTAAACAGTAGGGGGGCCAGCACACATCCTTGCCTGACCCCCCTTTGTATAGGAAATGGTCTTGACAATAAGCCATTTCCAGCCAGGCGGATTCTTGCCTCATTCCCCGTATGGATACTTATCAGTAAACGTAATAAGTCCTCATGCAATCCAAGTTGGAGCAGATGATGCCAAAGCTTAACCTTCGAACCCTGGCAAGTTTGTATGTGGCCCCTTTCCAGTTCTTGGGTCTGGTCCCTGGATCTATTTCCTACACCAAACTGAGCTCAGGTTAAGTGGGACAAAGTGGTTTGAATGATCTCTTTTATTGGGCCAACTGTTGTTGGTGGAAATCGGCAAGCTCTCGGGCCACACAGGGCCCTTACTCAAACATGTAGCATAGTCAGTAGAAATATACACACTGAGCAATTGTAGAGCAGGTCTATATGAGGGGTCATGGAATGGGTGGGAGTGGACAGAGCAAGGGGGGAGGAGGGGTAGCAGAGAAAGCGATATGGCAGATATTTACAAAACAGTTGTAAGATGATATATTGGTGTAGAAGACTAAGGAAAAATAGGTCGTGGTAAACACACAGAGATAGCAAGCAATTAGTTTGGGGATATAGTTGGGGAAACAGCTTATCAGGAGAAGGGAGTCCACATATCAAAGGAACTGGGTTCACAGTATGTGAATTCCCACATGAGGGCAGGTCCACAAGGAGAGGGGACAGATTCATGATCTGGACTATCCTTATCTTGAGCTCAAGCTCATCCCTTATGCATCCTTCCCCCAAACTTCAGTGCAGCCCTCAGAGTTTGTACCTATTTTCAAAGTGGCCTCTGAAATAGAAAAGAGAGGAGATAATTCCCCACCCCTGTTGTACGTGATTGAATTGGTACCAGCTGCGGCTGCTTTGCCATTTCTAAACACCCATCCAGAATTCATTGCTTTCCCAAAACCCTTACCAACATAGACTTCCCTGCCGGCTGGGACTCTTGGAGTGATGTCCGGAGCTCAGCACTTTACAGAACTGGAGCCTTAGAGGAGCTTCCTTCAGACTTTTTGAACTTTGGGTGCTAGCTCTGCCCAACGCAATTTCCATGCCTTGGAGAAATGGCTTGTGTTCGGACACTTTATTTGATTCGGTCACTCATCCTGGAAACCAGACTTCTTCTGTCCCATCCTTTCTGTCCTGTCCTCCTCTCCTTGTAACTAAGGGTAATTTCTAGGGGTGGAAATATTGGTATCGGATAAATCTGATACACCCGATAATCAGGTATATCGGATTAATCCGATGATCCAATAATCACCGGTATCGGCATACCGGATTTTTAACATTGGCCACTTTACCCATTTTTTTTTACATCACGGCCATTGAAGTGAATGGCCACAATGTAAAAAAAGGGTAAAGCGACCAACGTTAAAAATCCGGTATGCCAATACCGGTAAATACGATACCGGGGAGATCTGATACCAATAAATCCGGTATCCGGTATTCTCCCCAGTGTCCCATCCCTAGTTTCAGATGTGATGGGCCCGGAGGTCCGCCACACTGAACCCCGGACCGGGATACGTCTTGGATCCCGGTCCGTGATCAGGCCGTCCGTCCTTCAGACGTGCCGGCCTGATCATCACAGGGGATTGGGGAGGGTTCGCAGGGACAGGGTGCGACGTGTGGCCGCAAGCCCTGCCGCCCCGTGCTCCCTCGGCCGCCCACCCTCGGGGAGATGGGCGGGCGCAGCAGCCAATCAGGCCGCTGCGTCCGATCCCGCATCACGGGCGGGGCCAGGATCCGGGATGTGCCAAGGTACCACACGTTACTTTTGGCCCATCCCGTATCATGGCCAATCTAATCATGGTTCTTGACCTCTGACCGGCCGGAGGTCGAGAACCGTGGTTAGCTTTGATTCCCCCCCCCCCGCCAGAGATTCACTGTGGTGAACATCTGGTGGCAGTCAAACAGATGTGCACAGAAATGCCGCCACCACAGGGAATCCACTGGGGTTCACTGTGGTGAAAGGTGTTTTCGTAACGTCTGAAATTACCCTAAGCTAAGCTTGAACACCTGCAACTTCTTAAATCAAACAAAACAGATGCCTTTCTGTCTTGTCTCTCCTCCCTTGACCTTTCTAGAGTGTAAGCCCATCGGGGCAGAGACCCGGCTCTAATTATGACTGTTCAGGATCAGGCACTATAATAATAATAATAATAATAATAAATTAATAAATAATAATAGCATTCTGTTATTTCCATAGTGTAGGCTTGAGTTTCACAGAGGTTTAAGGGCCATCGGGGGTGAGATCTATTTTATTCATTTAAACTGAATAAAATTTAAATTAAAAAATGCAAAACAAATGTAAATGTAAGGCTAAACCTTGCCTGCTCCTGGTTTGAGGGTTTGGGGGCCCTCTCAGATCTGGAGTCCAGGGCAAACTGACCCTTCCTCCACCCCTCTCCCTGTGGCTCTGGCGAAGGCTGCCGGTGAATTACAGCCAGCGATGAATCTTTCTTTTTCAATTTGCCACTTAGCATTTAGATTCAGCTTTCAGCCTCTCCGTCTGAAAGCAACAGTGAGTATCATTATCCCCACCACCTTACAGTTGGTGAAACCAAGGCACAGACCAGTTGGCCCCATGTCAAATTCATGGCAGAACAATAAAGAGGAGAGGCAGAGTGAGCGGTCCCGGGTTTTGTGCTCCTGGCTTGAGATTCCGCTAGCCTGGGTTCGTGGGTTAGTTCATCTCGGCAGTCTGATCTGGGCTATGGGGGCCTCGCATTGGGGTCGGGAGGGTGACTGGGATCGCTTAGGAGAATGCTGAGCTGCTTCGGTAACGGGAACCGGATGAGATTTCTAGCATCTCACGCCATGCGTGCAGTTCTGACGCCGGCAAGGCCAATGGCAAAACTCTGCTTGGCTTCAGCAACAAACACAGCTAAAGAGGGGAGAAGGGACTTCACTTGCAGCCCAGCCTGTTGGTCTGAGGACAAATTCTGAGCGGGCCAGAGAACGTTGAGGAGAACAGAGTCACTGTCACTGCTTGAGGGTTTATTTGGGAGGCCACATGCTGAGCTCCGGACAGTCTTGCTGGATCTAATTATTAGGATGGAAACTCTCCACTGTCTAGGCTGGCCACCTCTTGTAGTTTGACCCCGAAATTCCCGTAGGATGATATGGAAGTCTACAGACTGAACCGCAAAAAGTGGCCACCCTCTTTTTACCTCAAACCTTGCCCCTACCTCTCCTGCTGCCCCCATCTGCCAGTTGGGTCTTGCCCCTGCCCCAGGCACCCCTCTTTGTCCCTCTCTCCCCTTTGCGCCTGCCGCCTTTGGGCTTCACCCCCAACATTTCGGCCAACCCAAGCTCTCGGCCAGTAGGGAGCCTTTCTCCCGTCGGAGCAACCGTGACAGAGTCTTGGTTCTGGGTACATACATACCGTTCAAGGGGAAGGCAGCCTGGCCGCACAGCAGCACCACACAGAGCCCGGCCACTGTCACATACAGCCGTTCCATGGAGCCAGGAGGTTGGCAGAGTCCCTTCCTCCTCCTCACACACGGCTCTCCTCCAGCTAGGCCTCTCTGGGCCCCACAGCTCGCTGGGCCCACGCACCGTCCTTCCTGCACTGGCTGCGCGAGAAGAATGAGCATTGAAGTGAAATGTGCCCATGGCTCCCCACGAGGGAAGTCCTCCCCGCCTCCCACCCCCGTTCTTCCTCTGCCCTCGGCGCAGCCCCACGCCTCAGCTGCCTTTTCACGCTCAAAGGAGCCTCTCTAAGTTCCCACACGTCGCCCGCCCGAACAGAACAGCAGCGTCACAGCACAAAGAGGCCGAGGCACGAGACCACAAGCGAAGGGGGGGGGGCGCGCCGTCACCATGTTTCCTGTGCCAGGCGCTTGGCATCAGTCACAAGCACATTATGTACGGTTGCCACCTAGCTATATTTTTCCAGGCCACTCATGTTGCAGGGCCTGCACTGGCACCTATTGCACCAGCGCAGGCCCTGCAACATGTATTTTTCATAAATGGCCTGGAAAAATATACCTAGGCGGCAACCCTAGCCTTATGCCAGGCGGGGTGAGTGGTGCTGACGTGTATGTTGCTTGTGAGAGCATGTGGGGAAAGGTCCTGCATGGAGTGCCCCCGCTGTGGTGTTGGGAGAGCCGAGGGGGTTCTGAAGCAAGCAAGAAAGCCTGAAGTGCCTGCCCTTCCAGGGTAAATGTAGCAAATCATGTACCTCTGCAAGGCTAGAAAGAGCTGGAAAATAAGCAGGTTCTTAAAGGGATATCATCCTCGCACCCACAACTGGATTCTCCTGTTTTTCCGCTTGGCAGGCAGTAGGGGCTTCCCTTAAACTCAGGGGCACAGCCAGGTCTAGGGGCAGAGAATGCCGTAGGCAACCAGCCCCACGTTTTCCTGCACTTCCAGTGGCCCTGCAGAGTGCCCTCCGCTGGGCTCTCTCTTAGTGGGAACCAAACACAATGGCCTTTAGGGCCCGGCAGGAGCTGTGGCCATTTCCTTAGTTGATCATCATTTTGCTGGATATTATTAAAGTGTTACATTTGGGGTTTCACGCCATCAGTTCCCCTCCGCTCTCTGGTTTCACTTGCCCTACGAATGCATGTTTCATTTTTATATTATATATATATATATATATATTGTAACACATACTGTCAATCACTGGTAATTAAATATGTCCCAAAAAGTGAATGACCAAACAGAGGTAAATTAAATCTGTTAGTTAAACGTTTCTGCTTCCGCCTTCTTCAGTAACTAGTTGGATTGAAAGCGTCTGCTGCTGGGAGTCCAGGTAAGAGAGTGTAGAGCATTGAGGGAAGAAGAATTCCAAGGCAGGTGATGCGGAAAGGGAGGGAGAAGTACTAAAGATCAGGAAGCTCTTAGGTGCTGACTCCTAGTTGGGGCCTCGGGGTGTAAGGGTACAAAGTCTGTGTATCCAAAAGTTCTCCCTTTCTTCTAGTGACCGTTCTATTGGTGGATTCTCTATGGGTCTAGTGCGTGGGCCTGATCCATACACAGCCCCATGGCAGGCAATTGACCCCATCATGCTGCGGGGCCGGTGCAGGGAGCCAGGCACACGAGCGCGGGGAAGCCGGCCAGCTTGGCCCATCTTGGAGCCGCGCCGCCACCCACAGGAGCAGCCCCCGCCCAGCCCCGCTTCCCTCCCCCCCGGCCCCTGGCTGTGACAAGGCCACGCACAATGGGCATTGATGCCTGTCACCCACGGCCCCACGTGGGTTTTCCCGCCTTGTGGGGTAAGGCTGCTCCGCGATGCGTCCTCGGAACGTTCCTTAGGACGTGGCCATGGAGCCGCTGGCCGGCTGCCCTGCCACAGGGCAGGGAAGACATCCGGTGGCCCCTGGGCATCGTGTGGGTCGTTTGCCCAGGGAGGGGTAAGGCTACCCAAAGAGTAGCAGCCTCCCCAGCCTGTCTCGTCTGGCTGCCCGGTTTAGGTTCATAAACAAGCCCAGACGGCCAAATGGTCAAAGGGGCAGGTTTTGGTTTTGACCCAGGCCTTACAAATTCTAAGACAGGTCGGCGTCAGCCGCTTAGCCAAACCAGGGCCATCTGTAGGGGGGGCCGCACGGGGCCTGTTTCATACCAGACAGTCCTGGGATTTGGAAGGGTTTGTCCCTTGTCCGTTATTGACGCATTTCTGTCTGGTACTTTCCACACGCTGCCGGCGCTGCCACTTTCAACCCCCCCGAAGTCATGATCTCATGACTTCCAGACGGGAACGGCAGCAGCAGCAGCATGTGGACTCAGAGGGGAGTCAGCAGTCGCAGCGCCGGGGGCGCAGGGCGATGCTAGGGTTACCATAGCAGCCGGATTTTCCGGGACACGACCACTTCTTCGATCCGCCCAAACCCCATCCGGGTGGATGTTTTTAGCATATGTCCCTGTGGCCAGGATTTTGCCGGTGTCGTCGTATCCCCTTCCCCCCCCCCTCGCCCCGCGCTTGCTGCTCAGTCCTGGCTGAGAGAAGGAGCCTTCAGCCGGCTGCGCTCTTCCTCCCCCTGGTGTCCTGTATTCTGGGGGTGCATCTGGGGCCACCCTAGGCGTCCGTAAGCAAGGCCAGGAGGGGCCAAGGCCTGGGCCCTGCATCGAGAGAGAGAGAGGCCAGTTCTGGTTAGAGTTGGTGCCTTAGGCGCCCCGCAACATGTATTTTTCATACGTGTTCCTTAAAAATGTGCCTAGGTGGCAACCCCAGTCCTAGTAGCCTCAGGACCAGGACTGCTTGGCCCACTCCTCCCCGCACGACTCTCAGTCCCCAGAGTGGTGATGCTTCCTGCAGGGCTGCCCCTCCTCCTTTTGCCTCACCTACTGGGGTGGGGGAACAAGACTTCCCATTGTTAAAGGAATGGGGCTATGGAGGATGGGGCTGGGGGGGGGCACATTTTATTGTTACCCTGGGTGCCACAAATTATTCTAAATCCAGCCCCGAGCCAAACCTCTCCAACCCCCAAGGAATGCACGTTTCCTATCCCTCCTGCCTCCTTCCCCTCATGCCTTGTGAAGGAGATGTCTAGCCATCGCACACTCTCCCCCTAGTCGCTGCTACGTGGGGTAATAACAGCAGAGGCAGTAACCCCCGCTAGGAGCATTCACAAAAACCCAGTATCCTGTGTCTGACAGTGGCCAGAACCAAATTCTAGCAGGGGAAGGTGCAAGACTCCCACACTATACAAATGGGGAGGGGAATCCACCTCACCATAATCTTCCCCTAATCTCCAAGGGTTGCAGCTCAGCTTGGAGGAGAAGGATGTATCCCTCCACCCTTAGCAATCCTAGCTCTGGATAGTCCTGCTACTAGTATCCTGTGCCAGTGTCCCCCAGCTCCTGACAGGCAGACGGCACGGAGACATGACCCGCAGTCGCTCAAAGTCCTCTCTGTTCCCCCCCCCCCCCACGATTCCTCCAGGTGACTGCCGTGCTGACTAATACATAGGAAATAAGCTGTGACAAAACCACCCTGTTTTGCTCAATCTCTTTCCTACTGAAAGACAATCAGACCCGGTAGAAAGTGTCATGGGGGGAAGTTAAAACACACACACACACACAATGATTTATTCTTTCTTTTTTGCCATTCTTGTTTGGTAAATTCCCACGCTTACTGAAACAAACTGCATCGTCATGGGCAAAAAAAACCGTATTAAAGCAGGATTATTATTTATGTAATGCTTTTTACAGTCCTTATCTAGGCCACCCTCCCAACCATGAGGTAGGACGTCATCATCATTCACATTTTCCAGAGGCAGGAACCGAGTCGGGGAGAGAGGGACTCGCCCAAGGCCACCCAATGCGTTCGTGGCTAGGATGGGACTGGAACGCCGATGAAATCCAATAACTAGCTACGAGGCCACGCCGGCTCCAGCGGGCAGGACAATCAGGTTTGAGAAGCCCAGTTTCATTTGCTAGATAATTAGAGGTGGGCAGAAGTAGAAGTGTTACGGCCAGGACATACGAAATAGATAAACAAATGCTTCACTAGCCAGGCATAAACACTAACAGTCAACTCATCATGCTGGGGCCTGCAAGGGGGAAGGGGACCAGAGTTGTAAGAAATCCACTCACCCGCTCCAAAGGGGAGCAGGCGAGTGGGTTTTGACAGTCCTGGATATGGAGTTGGATTGGGTTCTCCTGCTATCTTCTGTAAAGCAGGCCAGGAGACCAAGCTCTCTCACTTGTGTAGTTTATTAGCAGCACTGAACCGTCAACATGCACGCCTTCCAACAGTCCTTCCTTATTTAGGAGGGACAGACAGTCCCTCGTTGGGTGCTGAATCCCACTGTCTCTTCTGCAGAAGGTCAAAATCCTTTTTTTTTCAGGAGAGACACAAAAAGGCCAGTATTCAGGCATCAGGCACCTCTTTCTGCTGGGAGGTGATGGAATGATAAAGAGGAGAACTTCTGTCCATCTTTCTGCGCTCTTGGGATGTTTATTTATTTATTTATTTATTTAAAATTCTTGCTACCCGGCCCCTCCTGCCGCAGGCAGCTCGGGGCAGCTTACAATCAACACTAAAACAGCAATAACTAAAAACAAGACATAAAAAGGAGAATAAAATAACCCACCCCTACCCACCGTAACCCACTCCCCCCCACCCTATCACCCCTCTCCCCCGCCAAATGCCGGACGGAACAGTCAGGTCTTACAACTTCTTCGAAAGGAGGGGAGGTCCGGGGCTAACCAGGCCTCAACCAGGAGGGAGTTCCACAGCCGCGGTGCGGCCACTGCAAATGCCCTCTCCTGTGTGGCCCCCCGGCGGACTCAGGGGACCTTGAGCCGGGCACCCCCGGATGACCCCAGGGGTGGATCCAGAACCCGGGGGATGAGGCGGTCCCACAGATAGGTCGGGTCTAGGCCGTTTAGGGCTTTATAGGCCAAGACCTTGAATCGGGCCCGGAAAACTACCAGCAGCCAGTGCAGAGAACGGCTGCCCCTGACGTAATATGCTCCCGGCAGCCCATACCCACCAGGAGCCGGGCCGCCGCATTCTGCACCGGCTGAAATTTCCGAGCCGTCACCATGGGTAGCCCCACGTAGAGCGCGTTACAGTAGTCCGGCCTAGAGGTGACGAAAGCCTGGATGATGGTAGCCAGGTCAGAGTCCGAAACATACGGTCGAAGCCGCCGCACCAGATGTAATTGGCGAAAGGCACCACTCACCGCAGCCCCCACCTTGACATCTAGGCAGAGCTGGGAAATCGAGGAGCACCCCCAGACTCCGAACCTGGGAGACTAATGGAGGGCAGACCCCATCAATGATGGGGGACGTCACCTCGCATCGTCTTACCTACCAACACCATCTCCGTCTTGNGAAGTTGGTCCAGAGTCTGCAGCTGGTGCAGAATGCCGTGGCCAGTCTCCTTATGGGGGCGGGCCGCAGGGAGCACATGACACCTGTGCTCTGGGCTCTGCACTGGCTGCCTATAAAGCACCGGGCTAGGTTCAAGTTGCTGGTTTTGACCTTTAAAGACCTTCATGGCCTGGGCCCTGCTTATCTGTGGGACCGCCTCACTCCCCATGTGCCCGTGCAACCCCGAGATTGTCCGTGGGAGCCTTTTTGGAGGTTCCCCGGGCGAGATGGGCGGCCACCGATGTTAGATCTTTTTCAGTGGCTGCCCCCGTGCTGTGGAACTCACTCCCCGAGGAGGTTTGGTTGGCCCCCACTCTCCTGTCATTTCGACGTTTATGTAAAACCTGGCTGTTCCGCCAGACTTTTGGTGAGGGGGGGGGGGTAGGTTCTTGTTTTTTCCCTGCATTATTGTATTTTTAACTGTTTTATTGTTTGTTAGATCTTTTTTGGTGGCCGCCCCAGTGCTGTGGAACTCACTCCCCGAGGAGGTTTGGTTGGCTCCCACTTTCCTGTCATTTCGACGTTTATGTAAAACCTGGCTGTTCTGCCAGGCTTTCGGTGAGGGAGAAGGGGAGGTTGAGGGGGTTGTTTTTCCCTGCATATAAGAAATTTTAAACTTTTAAAATTGTTTTATTCTTTTACCTTTGTTGTTCGCCGCCCCGGGCTGCCCTGCAGGTAGGAGTGGCGGGATAAAAATTATATATAACTCTATCCAGGCGTTAATCCCGGAGTGGGACGCTGACCTCCTGTGTATTAGAGAGACCTGGCTGGACAATGAATTGGGCCCTATTCTGGCTGATCTTGTTCCAGCTGGGTTCTCTGTGCAGCATCAACCTCGGCTGGAGGGTCGGGAGGCGGGGGTGTAGCTATTGTTATCAAGGATACATTGTTTTTTAGGAGGTATCCGGTGCAGGCTCCACCAGGTGTTGAGTGCCTCCATCTTGTGTTGGATTTGGCCGAGGACAGATTAGGGGTGCTGTTGGTGTACCGTGCACCCAATTTCCCGGCGGCGTCCCTACATGCTCTTGCTGCTTTAGTGTCAGACAAGATCCTCCGGACCCCTACATTAGTGGTCCTGGGAATTTTAACATCCACGCTGACACCAGTCTTGGAGGAGCAAGGCATGAGTTCATGGTCTCCATGACAACCATGGGCCTGTCCCAAATCATCTGTGACCCCACACATGACGAAGGACATACACTGGATTTGGTTTTCTGCACCGACCTTGAGGTGGGGGGTCAGTTAGTAGGAGTTGGGGGGGTGGAGCCTTTGTCATGGTCTGACCATTACCTCCTTAAGGCGTGCATCCTGGCGCATGTTAGCCCCCGGCAGGGTGCAGGACCTATTAGATCGGTCCACCCCCGGAGACTTATGGAAC
>QEPC01009702.1:4153702-4176552 GCA_003113815.1 Sphenodon punctatus
CTCGACCCTACCCTGATTGCGCTGCCTTGAGTGACTGTAATTCCCTGGTCTGTTTGGTTTCACGTGTGTTCCCCTCTCCTGTGATTCCCTGGGTGCAAGGGTGAGTGAAGGGGCCTGCGGGCTCGTGTGGGTGTTCCCCCTCCTTCTCCCCCTCGGGGTCCCCCCTTCCTTGGGTTCCCTTCCTTGTCATACCGCTCTGCGCCCTATGATGATAGGGGTCTAAGCTCCACGTGCGCAAGCACTCGGACTGACCCACACTCTATCCTGACGGGCCATTTCCCCCCCGTTGCACGAGAACAGAGCCTTTGTGTGTTAGTGAGGTGCGTGGGTGGCCTTCCTCCCTTTCCCTTCCCCTTCCCACTGACATTTATATACCAAATGTCTTGATTTCTAAGAGTTGGTCTCTTGATTTATGAAACGTCGAGGTTGCCAACACTGCTAGCGGGATCTCTCTCCCTCTTGCAATCCCTTTCCTTGGGGAGAGTCCCACAGCCGGGCTCTCAAGAATTTAAGCTCCTTCTTTTTTCTTCTTTTTAAAAAAAAATTATTAATTTTTTTAACAAACTAAACCCTGGACTTTCCCCCTCACTCAGCCCTACGCAGACATAAGAGAGCGGAGACTTTCAAATGTCAGCCTTTAAGGCAGTAAAGCATGTGGAAAGCCCCGCGTCTTATTCATGATGGATGAATTGATGATACCCCAATGCTTCACTCTCACAGTAGATCTGTAGTGATACGGTTCCTTTGCTTAGTGCGTGGAATCTTTGCATTTGGTGCTGGCTCCTACCAGATACAGCCTGCTGCTTATTGGGGTTAGAATTTACTTCCGTCACTCTTTCCCTATACTCCACTGGAATCTGGCCAGCTAAGAACAACCTCCTGCTAATAATTCCATCGTTTACCCAAGATAGTACAGATAAGGCCCGCAGACAGGCATTCTTGGTGGCTACCCCACACCTTTGGAACTCCCTTCCACTGAAAGTTTGCCAACACCCAAGCCTGAATATATTTTGGAGGCCAGGCATTTAACCAGCAGGGGATATACTCTAGAAAGATGGAGACGTTTTGGTGGAGTGCGGGAAGAGTTATGTTTATATTGGATTTTATTTTACATTTCTAGTGTTTGTACTTTATCTTGCATGTTTGTATCCTGCCCTCAGCCTGCTTTTTGTGGGATGGGTGGGAGAAAGAAAGAAAGAAAGACAAGTTCCTTCTATTCACCTACGAAGCCCTTCACAACCTCGCTCCCCCCCACCTCTCTGCCCTGATCTCCCTCCGAACCCTTGCTCGAGCACTCTGCTCCTCCTCCATCCCCTCCCTCACCCTCCCACGCCTCCCCTGCTCCCCCAACCGCCTTCATCCCTTCTCCCTCGCTGCCCCGCACATCTGGAACTCCCTCCCTGCCCTCCTCCACCTTGCCCCCTCCCGCCACACCTTCAAGTCCCTCCTCAAAACCCACCTCTTCCACGCCACCCCTCCGAACTCCTGCTAACCATTCCCACCCTGGATTATCCCCCGCCTCTTATCTGTAAACTCCCAACTTCTGCTAATAATAATAATAATAATAATAATAATAATAATCATAGGGTACTTTGGGTCTTTGATGGTTTTCAAGGCCATGAGTGATATTGGTCATGCCTATATTCGAGATGTGCTGCTGAAACCTGCACTCTGCTATGACCCGCTGGTTGAGGATCCCACCATCGCGCCCCAAGTCAGTGAGCGATCAGTCCTTTGCTGCGGCGGGCCCTTCAGTCTGGAACTCGCTCCCTCCAAGATGTCCATCTCAAATCCTCCCTCCTCACCTTCAAAAAGCACCTGAAGACTGATTTATTCTCCAGCGGCTGTTAGAGGACCCACTGCTGGCTTCCCTCGGTGTAGCTTCTCCTTCCTCTCTCCCTGCCCCTTTTAAATGATTTTGGATGGATTTCAGGTTATACTTAATTATATCTTTTATTGTATTTTGTGAAGTTCCCCAAGTGCCATTTGGTGGAAGGGCACTATATAAATAAATCATTGTTAATCATTAATCGTTAATCATTAATCAAATGCTGTTTTCAGTGTTACTAACTGACAGGAATTTTTTTTAAAAGTAATATTTATTTATTTCAAATATTTATTTCAATAGTTTTATATACATTTAATGTGAGTTTGAATTACAGCCCTGAGACTGTTGACCCAGAAGTACGACCTACTTGACCATAGTCTAGACAACGTCACATTTCTGTAGCTTCAGTAGGTTTGTTCATTTATTCATTATAGGCCCTTTTCAAACAGACGCGTGTGTGTGGGTGGGCGTTGCATGGGGGTGCGTTCCCTCGGACCCCCACCCACCTCCACCCATCTCACCACACGGAGCATCTGGCATTGGCACTCGTTGCTCCGTGCGTGGGTGATGGGTGGAGCACAGAAGCGCATATTCACCCCCACCCACCAGTGGCGACGTTCACACGGACGCCCACCCACCCCCCTCCACTGCAGCGTTCAAACAGGTGCCCCCCCCCCACATGTGGGTGATGGGGGGAGGCGTCCATTTGGAAAGGGCCATAGTCCATGCATCTATCCAGTTACATTACTCATTGATCCACATACATTAATCTTTGGCTGTCAGTCAGGAGGGCGGGGAAGGTCTGTGGAGCGCCGCTGTGTGGGCCGTGCATGGAGGGAGGGTGCCGACGGGCGTACACCCACCACGCAAGGAACAACCTGTCTTTTCGCCAGTTGCTGCCCGCACGGGGGATGGGTAGAGGCGCGTGGGTCACAGGAACGCGTGCCCGGCTGGGCGCCTCCACATTACAAGAAGACGCTCCGACACGTAGACACCAGTTGTCCATGCGTGAGAGCGTCTCGTTTAAAAACGACAGACTCTATTTTACATTTACTCAGCTATCATGTAGACCTACCTAACAACTTGATACTTATATCGATTTAGAATCCAATCGTTGGATAGAATGGTTTTCATGTTAGACTTGAGCTTGCGACCTTTGTTTTACTTAGCAGACAGCCCATGCCAACAAAGTGAGTTTGACTTTACACCTTATTTCCGTTAGACATCTTTATTGAGATGATAGGAAAGAGACGTGTAGCAGATGCCGTTTTTAGATGGGACGTGCCCAAGCAGGTTCACCCATCCCCCACACATCCAGACTCCCGTCTGAAGGTGGCATGGGGGTGCTGTCCATGACCCACACACCGTCCACGCACGCCGATGCATGGAACATCGGGGGGAAACCTGGGAATGCTCCATGCGGGGGAAGCCAAACTGTGCATGGGAAGGGGGGCACCCCCATTGCACACTCATCCTTGGTCCATTTGATTCCCCCCTCAACAGACATGCGTGGGCGCTCTACACAGTCATGCCATGCCCTTTAAAAATAGCCTAAGAAGGAAAGAAGTGCAGAGAGCTGTGCAAATCAGCTCAAATTTGAGTGCAACGTGAGTGCACAAGGACTCAATTTGGGGAACAAAAACATGGGGGGTGCTTTCAGGTCCCTAATTTTATGATAAAATTAAACTTTAAATCCAACCACAAAAAGTAAACATCTCCACCTAATGTAGGTATTGACATCATATTATGACCGATATTTGATTGGAAACAGTCATCATTCATTCATAGGGATTTGGTTGGGTTTTGTAAAGTTTCTGAATGTAAATTAGAGGCCCTTAAAACATGGTAGCAACTAGGAAGAGCTCACTCACTCTGTCTGATTGCTTCCTTGGGGCTGACCTTGGACCCGACTTCACTTCAAATCAACCCAACCCCTGTCAGCTGGTCCTGACACGGAGCCTGACTAGCTCCTCAGGATCAGTCAAGGAGGCCCCCACTTCTTGCAAACCCCATGACATCACAGCAGGAGGCCCCACCTCTTGCAAGCCCCATGACATCACAGAGCCATGGGGGGGGGTGGAGCCATGTCAGAAAAAGGGCAGGGAATTCCTTAGCCCCACCTATTTTCTGACATAGCCCCGTGCTTTCCCCTCTCTGGCAACCAATTCTTATGAAATTCATATGGAATTGGTTGACAGAACAGGTTGTCAGGGCCAGTAGCATAGCTGCGTTTAAAAAAGGATTAGATCAATTCTTGGAGAATAGGTCAATTAACGGCTATTAGCTAAGTAGATTACAAAACGGGAATTTCTTAAGGTCAGGTCCAGAAGTTGGGCTTTTCGGTGCCCATTCTGTTGAACTTGGGCCGAAAGCAAGCCAGAATATTATTGAGGAAAAGAGTATTGAACCAAACTTTTCAGGCAGAAACTGCGCGGGTGTCTTTTCAGAAGATTGCTCCATTTTACAGCCTGCATGATTTCCAATCTTTATGTTCCTTTTATTTGTATGAATGGGTTGATTACGAACAAAGAGTCGCATACACCAGGATAAGATTCAATCTATTCCTTTCTGCCTTTTTAGAAGGGCGTTATAATAACGTGCCTCGGGAACTCCAAATATGCGACCTTTGCAATTTAGGTGAAACTGATACTGATAAGCACATTCTGCCGAGGTGCTCCGCCTATATTGGACCGAGAGTTAGGTACCTGGAAAATGTTAGAGCAGATCTCAAAACAGTGCACTTTGACTGTCTCAGATCAAAAATATTTAGTCCTTTTATTTCTGATTCAACCGTGGCGGTGGCAGATTTCTGTAAAGCCGCAATTAAAATAAGGTCTAGGAGGCTGGACCAAGGGTCCGGATGTTTGGGCGACTTAAGGCTGCCCCTTTCTTATAGGTCATCATATGGGTCTTTCGTGTGTGATTACTGGGGGTGTATTCCTTCGCTCCTGGAGGCCTTGGGGATTTCATAGGGGACGTTTTGTGTAGACAAAACTGTGACCGGAAGTTCTTTCGGTGCTACCTTTTGATAGGCATCTCCGTTGTCAGTTTGAACGATGCAGTGGCCATTTTGGGAGTCTTGATTTGGAAATTCTTTGTTTTAGCTTTAGGGGTGGTAGAAATTGCTATGAGCGGCTCCCTAGCAGGGTTATTCTGTTAAAAACTTGGCAATTATATCTCATTGTATGTATTTTTGGGTATGTTTTGTCAACTGTTGACCAGTTTTTATGCTCCTGTTTTTAATCTGTTTTGCTGTTTATTTCTGCTTGGTATTGACATTGCTAAGGCCTACGGCTGCAATAAACGCTATATATATATATATATATATATATATATATATATATATATATATATATATATACGGTCGGGAGCAGGGAGTGATCAGCAGGGAATGAATTGCCCGTTGTGACTGCTGGTATTTCTCCCATGAACCAAACTTGGTTATTGTTGGAGACAGGATGCTGGGCTTAATGGACCATCGGTCTGACTCATCATGGTACTTCTTATGTTCTGTGCCTGCTGATCAGTGGGGGAGCCTGGAATGTCCCCGGATCGCAGGCCCCAGCGCAGATTTCTATCACCTTGTTCGCCGTGACGCCTTAGGCTTACATTGCCAAGTGGACTCGTTCACACCTCCGCTTCGGGTGGTTAAAAAACCCTGGTTAAACAAGGTCACTGGCAGAATCACAGCCATGGTGGGCAGCATGGGAGTGCAGGAAAGCTACTTTGTCCCTTCCCCTCTTCTGACGTGATCCCAGCCTTTTTTGAGAACTATGGTGCTCAGAGAAGGGGTGTGGTGGGGGAGCCAAGCAGGGTTGCCACCTAGGCAAATTTTTAAGGAACACTTATGAAAAATACATGTTACAGGGTCCTGCATTGGCACGCTGGCCCTGCAATATGTATTTTTCATGACTGTTCCTTAAAGATTTGCCTAGGTGGCAACCACACCTCTTTGCATCCAGGAGGTTAGAAATGCCCCAGAATGTCTGCTAATGGTGCTGCAGGGGGCGCCATAGCTGGAGAGAAGAGAGTCACTTGTCGGGGGTGGGTCCTCCGGTGGAAATGACGGCTACGGTTCTGGTTCATAGCTGCAATTTTCCAGATTTAAATACAAATTGGTATTATGGATCTGTATTTAAATCCATTTAAAAATAAAATTTAAAAATAACTGCGCAGGCGCAAATTGGCCACCGGACCATTCTGCGCATGCACCCCCCTTTTTCCAAAATAGCGGCGGCGGCATTACTGCTGTTGTGGAACAGGGCAGCCAGTCCACACGTGTGCAGCAGCCTCCTCGTGCATGCACAGACCACCTGCCCTTTTCCAAAATGGCGGTGACACCGCTGCCGCCATTTTGGGAAAGGGCACGCATGCACACACTGGTCCAGTTGCCCTTTTCCAAAATGGCGGTGACACCGCTGCCACCATTTTGGGAAAGGGCGCGCATGCACGCGCTGGTCCGGCGGACAGTTTGCACATGTGCAGAGGGTTTTTTTAATTATTATTTATAGATTTTAAGCCGAACTAGGGTGGGCACATTTACCGAAGTTGCAGTTCAGTATGTATTAATCCGTAACTTCTAATTACAGATTAATCGAAATCCAAACTTCCCACCCCTAGTCACTTGGAACACAGGCTGGACATTTCAAATGTTTCTAGGTTCTTTCTCTCCCGAGTCCCCACATATTGCGTGCAGTATGCACTTCTGACCCCACCCACCCCGACAAGCACATGCACCCAGGCTGACTTAGTTTTCCACAGCCGGCAGGAGTTAACAGAGCAAAAACAGTTTCAAGTGGGCGGCAATACTCTCGGGCCTGTGAGCTTCTCGATAAGATGGTTTCACAAGATCTTTGCTTCTGAGCCGATAGGAGACAGTTTTTTGCCCTCTGGTACGAGAAGACAGGTTGCTGGGCTTGATGGACCGTTGGTCTGACCCAGTATGGCATGTCTTAACATGTTCTTAAGGAAGTCCTAGTGGCTGGGGATGTGAATTGGGAGGCAGTTTCCACGACAGGCTGAGGCGGCCGATCCCAAGGAGAATACTCCCTAAGACAGGGGTGGGGGGCCAAATGCAGCCTGCAGCAAGTTTTTACGTGTCCCCTTCCCCATTCCTGGGTCTGGCCCCTGGATCCAGTTCCTACCCCCAAGTACTGAAAAACTGCGCTCAGGGGTAGGGAGCCGAGAGGAGGGTGTGCATGCAAGGAGAAGGAACAGATCTGTGATCTGGACATCTTTTCTTGCACGCTCCCCTTGACCGCTTACGCCTCAATTTCCAGGCAGCTCCTGGAGCTTCGACTAATTTTCAAAGTGGCCGCAGGGAAGGAAACGGTTTCCCTTTTGCTCGGAGAGATGGGGATGTCGGAGACCGCTACCCCCGGGCACTGAGCGGAGTGAGCCAAGGAGAAGGAATCCAGAGACAGCGTGTGGTCGCTGTGTTGGTCCCAAGTGACAGAGAGACAAAGTGGTTTGAATGGTCTCTTTTACTGGACCAACGGTTGTTGGGGGAAATCAGCAGCTTTCGGGCCACCCGAGGTCCTTCCTCAGGCACGAAGCGCAGCCAGTTAGAAATATCAGGCGAAGGAAGCAGAGATTGGGGCATGCACGCAAGGCCAGGGGACAGAGCCGTGATCTGGACCCTCCGCTTCCCATCCCATCCTGAGCCGACCCCTTAAGCACGGCCGCTCCCAACTTCTCTCCTCCCCGGAGGACTCTTGTCCTAAATTTTCAAAGTGGTTGGAAGGGGAGGGAAGTTTTCCCACCCCTCGTGTAACTTTCTGCCCCTCTGAGAACTGTGGGCCTTTGGATTTATGTCACAGGTGTGCCGTGGTGAAGCAGTGTGCAAAAACTAGAGTGTTTGGGACACCAGTTACATCCGGTGCGACGGCTTCGGCCGTTTGTCTCAGGCTCCGACCTGGCCACCATCATCCAGGCTTTCATCACCTCCAGATTGGACTATTGTAACGCGCTCTACGTGGGGCTGCCCACGGGGACGGCTCGGAAACTGCAGCTGACGCAGAATGCGGTGGCCCGGCTTCTGGTAGGACTGGGCCGTTGGGAGCATATCACGCCGGTGCTCCGCTCTCAGCACTGGCTGCCGGTGGTTTTCTGGGCCCAATTCAAGGTGTTGGTTTTGGCCTATAAAGCCCTAAACGGCCTAGGCCCGACCTATCTGTGGGGCCGCCTCGCTCCCCAGGTGCTGGACCGACCCCTGCGGTCATCGGGGGTGCCCTACATGAGGTCCCCCGAGTCTTCCAGGGGGCATTTTTGGTGGCTGCACCACAGCTGCGGAACTCCCTTCCGGTGGAGGGCCGGTTGGCCCTGGATCTCCCCTCTTTTCAGGGAAGTTGTAAGAGCTGGCTGTTCCACCAGGCATTTGGCGCGGGAGATGGGTGAGGAGGTGGAGGGGGTTTGGGGGTTATTTCCTTTTCCTCCTTTTAGTGGTTTTAATTGTTGTTTTACGAATTGTAAGCCGCCCCGAGCTGCCTGTGGCAGGAGGAGCAGAGTAGTAAAAGTTTGAAATAAATAATAAATAGAATACAGATCCTGCAAGGACTCACAACCCAACCCCTGGAGCATGTTGACAATCACTTTTCTGCATCGCCTATCCCGACTACTTGTCTTTATTACGGCTAGGGTTGGCATAGATGCACAATTGTTCAGGAAACTTATGAAAAATACATGTTTCAAGGCCTGCAACAAGTGTTCCTTCAAAATGTGCATAGGTGGCAACCGTAATGACAGCGCTGTTTGCGCGGTCCAGTCTTGGAATAAGGTCTTCCCGACTCCCTCCAGCCTTCAGTCCCTCCTGAACCTACCTCTTCCATCAGGCTCGGGACTTTCCTTAGCTCCTCACCTCCCCCAGAGATTGCTCCTTTATGCTTCAGAATCCACCTCTCCCTTGTAACGAAGGGCGTGTTGACGTGAGATGCTATCACTCCTGGCCGGTCAGGAGTCACTCAGCCAAGCACCCGGGCAGCGGCGCGTTCCCGCGAGCCACGAAGCACCCGCTCATGGCCGCTCGCAGGGCACTGCCAAGAAACCGGAAGTGCGCCGTGCAGGGACGAGCCAAAAAAGTGTGTGCGGCAACCGTATGAACTGCAGCGGCCAGCCATGCCAGCAGACTGGGGACTTGGGGCACCGGGCGGGGGACACGGCCTTTGCAAGTCACAGGAACTGGCCGCGAGCGCTGGGGGAGCCCGGGTTCCCGAGCCCTCACGCCCAGGACAGCTCCATTGCAAAGGCCGGCTCGGTGCGCTTCCCCCTCCCTCATGCTCCGTGGCATGGGGAGTGCGTGGCACCAGCTGCAGGCGCCCCCCTGGGAGCTGCCCGTTAGATTCCCTCCCCACGCGCTCCAGCTGAGCGGCTGCTTGGGCTAAGGGGGCCAGAGACGCCAACTGTAGAGGACACTTATGCGAAGTACAGGTATTTCTCAGAAGCGTCCTCTACAATTTGCCCATCTGGCCACCCAAGCTGCTCACCAGCGGTGCCACTCAGCGGCCGCAGACCCCGCCTCGCAGCCTTGCTCGCTTAAAAACATCCTACGTCACCTGCATCTCCTCAGCTTCCTGGGTGTATCCCTGTCTCTCCCTCCCCTCCCCACCCGTTCTCCTTCTTCGATTGTAAAGCCCTCGGGGCAAAGACCAGTTTATAAGCATGACTGTTCCACGCTATTGCTGGTGCTATTAATCGGGGACCTTTCTGGCCTAATAACAATCATAATTATTAGTAGTATTATAATTAATAATATGAAGAATGAATCATTCATTAATAGCTAAAAAGCTTGCAGCGTCAATCCGCTTCTAGGAAAGGGCCCCCCAGAAGACAACAGCAAATGTGAGAGCAGAACCAGCCGTGCAGCCTCTGCTCCGCGTTCTCTCGTTTTCCATTCAGAACGGATTGCTCACGCAAGTTCGATTAGGGCTGAAGCCGTTCCTGGCACAGGAACAGGAAATGGTTAGAAAGAAGTGTTTGCAAATAATGTACCCAGGGGGCTGGTGAGTTTTCAGATGCTTCTCAGAATTTAGGGGGTGATTTGCATAAGGGCCTCGCCGGCTCCCTGCCTCTAGATCAAAGCCAGAGAGCCTACGCTTCACACTTAATGTTGGCCGGAATCAATAAGCGGATTTGAATTCTTTCATTCGCCTGAGGCTGTTAATGAGTTCAGTTGTTTAGCCCCCAGCTGCTAACCCAGGGAGCGGGGTGTGTGGACCTTTTCCATCCATGGGGCCACTTTGAAAATGAGTACAAGTTGGGGGCGGGGGGTGCTAATGGGGCGCGCTCATGAAGAGGAGGGTCCTGATCATGGCTCTGTCCCCTACCCTTGCGTGCATGCCCTCCTCTCCACTTAGGGTGGCCAGACAGGCACATTTTAAAGGACACATGAGAAATACAGGTTGCAGGGCGGCACTGGAGCCAGTGCCGCCCTGCAACCTGTACCTCTCATAAGTGTCTTCTAAAATTTGCATCTCTGGCCCCCCTATCTCCGCTCCCTTCCCCATAGCTCTGTCTTTCAGTTATTGAGGACAGGAACTGGATCCAAGGGCCGGATCCAGGAACTAGCTGCGGGGCACATTTAGCCCTCGGGACCGCGGTTCCCCCACCTCTGTGCTAACCCACAGGGCACTGGCTGCGTTGGCCAAGCTTGTTTAATAACAACTGCTTGAGACACGGGTATTTCTAAAGTAACACCTAGATTTACTGAGCAAGGTATTGTTTATCAACAAAGACTACCGCTGTATATTAGTCTGCATCATTTTTGTAGCACTTTCATTGTTCAGTCTGTATCTGTTTCACTCTCATGACAACCCTGCCATTATTAGTCCCACTTTACAGATAGGGGAACTGAGGCCGAGAGTGACTTACCCAAGGCCACCCAGTGAGCTTGTCACTCCAACAACATTTGAACCTTGGTCTCCCCAGCCTAAGGGTGTTTTTAGATATAACATCAACGGGTGTCTGAATGTGTGTTTTGACCTTGATACGAACACCAGTTTGGCCCCGTGTTCACCATGTGGCGCTGCTTAGACACACAGCCCATCTTGGGGCAAATCAAAGTTTTGCCAACTACCCGATCTCAGCACGCAAGTGCTGCCGCCTCGTTCCCCATGTTGTACCTGCTAACACGCCACGCAATATCATTAAACCCAATGTTGGCCACGTATTCAGCCGGAACACGCAAATTGTCCTTGCGATGCAATGGTGTTCACATCGCGTGTTCAACAGGGGGCCAAATTGGTGTTGGGATTGTTATGGTGCTTACACACAACAGCCAAACACGTGCTTAGGGGGTTTGACACCTGATCTTTCTTATGTCTAAAGATGCCCTAAACTCAACATCTTATCTACTAGGCTACACTGACTCTCCAGACCTAACTGATTTTGCCAAAAACGAGACCCTTGATTCATTTTTGGCCATGCTCTGTCCATGAAAACTCAGGTGTCAGACGGTGTTCGGAGACGTTTCTTCCAGCTACGCAATTTACAGAAACTACACCCCTTATCTTTCCCAGGCTGACCTACCCGCAGTGACCCAGGCCCTGGTGACCACGAGGCTTGATTTCTGTAACGCCCTCTTCTAGGCTGCCAGCAGTGTTTCTCCATCGCTTGCAGCTTCTTCAGAATTATTATTATTATTGTAAACATTTATATAGCACTAGCCATGTGCCTGGCGCTGTACAGAACATAGAAATAGAAGAGGTTCCTGCCTGTGGCAGTACAGCGGTTTCCTGGTTTGAACAGCCGCCATCAAATTACGCTCGCCCTGCGTTCTCCATCTTGGCTGCCTGTAGAGCAATGGATTGAGATTAAGATTGTGCTGCTGTTTTTCAGGGCCCTGAAGGGTCTAGGCCTTGGCTATCTTCAAGACCTGCTCCTGGAGCCTCGCCCGGTGGGTATCTGTGCTCAGAATCCACCCGCTGTTTGGGGATCCCGCCATCGTGCCTTAAGTCGGCGGACGATTGGGCCTTTGCTGAGGTGGGGCCCCTCAGTATGGACCTTGCTCCCTCCAGATGTCTGTCTCGGTTCCTCCCTCCTCACCTTTAAAAAGCACCTGAAAACTCATTTATTCTGTCGGTGTTTTCAGGGTCCGCTGCCGGTTTCCCTTAATGTAGTCTGTCCTCTCTCTTTACCTCCCCCTTTTAAATTGTTTTATATTTTTATGATTGTAAAGCACTCGGGAGTACCATTTCAAGGCAGGGGAGCACTATGGATAATATTATTAATTATTCACACCCAACCTACCTGCAGAGAAAAATCTATCAAAAAATCGGCTGCAAGTAGAGATTGAAACCAACCAGAGCACCCACCCCCATGCCTGGAATAACAGGGAACAATCTTATAAAAAGAAAAATCCAATTCTCAACCGGATAAACCAAACCCACGCTGCAGGGGGAGGAACTGGAGTCGGCTGCCAATCCACCCCAAGGGGAAATCTACTACTTATCATTTCTAGAGAGCTACTAGGTATACCCACTTACCCAGTGCTTTACAGTCACTGATTTTGGAGACAGCAGGCTTGCAATCTAAGATGGACAAGGATGAGGCAAACAGACACACACATTCCCAGCTTACAGATGAGGTTGAGACTTGCCCAACGCCACCCAGTAACTTCCTGGCTACGGTGGGATTTGAACACTGGTTTCCCAAGCCCACATCCAGCACCTTATCCACGACACCACCCTGGCTCTCAATTGTTCCCTGACCCCACCCACCCACCCACCCAATAGGGTGATCAGTTAGACTCTGTGCATGTGTCCCACCAGGCAGACATCCAATTATGGTCCCAGGCATCAGAAGACCCCCCCATTAGCCCCACTTCTAGTTGTGGACAACTTTGATGCTTCAGAAATAAAGGAAAGGGGGGGGGGGGGTATTTGGGGAGAAAAAAATGAGTTCCTCCCGTAGCATCCAATAGAAAACTTCTCACAATTTGAGTGTCCCCGATTTATCCAACTCTGTTATAAAACCATGAATCTTCTTAGCCTGTATCAGTCCCCGAAGACGTATTACGACTTGTAACTGTTGTCTCATGTTCTCCCTGGCACCATGCTTGTGACTCTAACCTCCCACCATTTCCTTTTGCTGATCATTTCTTTCCAATACTGTTCATTAATATGCTGCTCCTTGTATACTCTCCACCTTCGCTTTTGGAGAAAGCAATTGGAGCAGGGCCAACCCTAGGCATGTACGACATGTGCGGTCACACATGGCCCCGCGCCAGCCTGGGCCCAGCGCCGGGGGGGGGACTAGTCTGCGAATTATTAAAATTATGAAAATTAGGCCCCGCACCAAGCCTTCGCACATCCATGGTTCCGCAAATCCTTTGGCCAGCCCTGAATTGGAAAGGTTTTCTGTTTCTTCTGTATAACTGACCACAATCCGTGAGATAACTCTGTATAATCTGGATGCAATGCAACCTCTCTCCCTAGAATTCCCTGCTTTGCCCGACAAGATGCAGCTGTATAACGGAATCTTATCATTTGATTTCGGCAGCTCTAACAAAAGAGTCTGACCAAGTCTCATCATTACAAGCATAGCTGAGGTTCTTCAGAGATGGAGGTTTTAAAAGCTTCTGTACCCTTTCGATATCTAGCATGGAACTTGTAGCTTTCATAAGTCTCCTTTCTCTTTGGGAAACAATGTTCTTGAAACCTGGCCAGAACAGTATCATGGCTGTTCTGATCTCCTTTGGCAATAGAAGCAAAGCAGTAAACGTGATCTCTTTTACTGGAACAACTACGGTTGGTGGAGGCATGTAACCCCAGACCTGCCTGACAAAGGACCCTGGGATGTCCGAAAGCTTGCCTAGCTCCACCCACTGGAGTTGGTCCAATAAAAGAGATCACTTTATTACGTTGTCTCTATTGCCGATATTTGGGACCAACTCAGCAAACCCTATTTTCTCTACACTGATCTCTTGTGGACAGATTATAACTAGGGCTGAAATGAGATTTCACAAAAATGGCCAACTGCACTGACAAACATCAAAATCCCAGTTCCCGATACCACCTCAGTCGGATGAAGAACCTCTTCAGTGTCTCATCAGTGTCTCAATCGACATTTTGTTTCTCGATTTACTAATAATGAGCTGACCGGGATCCCATTTACCACTTGCTGTCAATTTCAAATCCGGACCCCATTTCTTCGATCTTCTCTGCACTCCATTTCCCCTCGTACTTCCTTGTCGCTCGCTGGCTGGCGCGCAAATTCCTTTACCAATCTACGGTCCGGTTGCAGATTGGTCAAAGCAAAAGGAACAACAGACAACAGCTATTCTGACCGGAGGCCCTGTTTTTTAAACTATGTTTGGGCAGGTGTGGGAAGGCGAGGCGACTGGCTCAGAAATGCAGTACAACCATCAGACAGAAACCAAGAAGTCAGACAGTGCCCTCAGCAATGCAGTAAGTGGTAAATGAATGACACGAAAATGGAAAGTCAGTAAACTGGGATGGTATCTCATGGTATTAAGAGAAACCAGAAATCGTACCGGTATCAGGAAGTGGTCAGGAAATCAATCCCAGTTCCCAAGATGGCAAAACTACTCGTGAGTAAGAACTTAGCGTCTCGTTTCAACCCTCATTAAAATGGTTGGCTATAAAGACGCCTTCCCGATCAAGCAATGTTTAAAAATAGAAACCCCTTCTGCACATCTGCCTTTAAAATTAGATATTTGCCCTCATTCATAAATTCTGTATAACTATTTCCCACTCTTCCATAGCACTATCCAATCAATTCAGACTTCTCTGTGCCCTCGCGTGTTCTCTGCCTACAGTATTGTGCAAACTCATCTATTCCATCTCTGTCATTTCCCTCGCCCCATTTGCCAACCTCTCACTAAGTCTTTGGGCGTTTTTAGACAAGATGCTTCTAGCGCAGGAGAGCAATAAACCCCACAAGTTACCTGCACATGTAAACTACTCTCCCGCGAGTCGTGAGGAAATGCCTGAATGATAATGTGCATCCAGAAACCTAGCTATCGAGGGTTTCCGAATGCACATTTGAAAACTCCTGGGGGAGGGGGACGCAATGCGCATGCGCGAGAGAAAGCTGCGCCGACATCCCGCTCCTCCCGGCGAACCCGATAAAGCATGCCAAATCCGCTAACAACCTTAAAAAAAGGGGGGAAAAAAGAAACGAAAGACCTGCTTGCTAACCCCCTGGGGTATGAGCCCCGCCAAAAAAAGCGGCTGAAAAAGGACCGATAACCAGGTTCTATCACCAGAAACAAACGGCTGAAACAACACAGGAAAACGCGGTGAGTGAAAAAAATGGCGGATGCGGCCCAGCCCTTTATTCCAGGGGAACAAGTCAGCATGGCAGCGATCCTGGCTGAAATCAAGGCAGCGAGGGCGGAAGCCCAACAAGACAAACATGAACTAATTGAAAAAATGAACAGGGTGAAATCCACAGTGGAAGAGGGGAACAAAAAATCAGAAAATATGGGCAAAGGCATAGACATCGCTGAGGAACGCATCTCAGGCTTAGAGGATCAAACCCTGAATGCAGACAGCGAAATAAAAAGAATCCGTGATCGTTCTACGCTCCAAATACAAAGAGCTAGAAAACAGGTCAAGGCGGAACAACCTCCGCATAATGGGGGTGAAAGAGGGCGCTGAATCAGGAGCGGTGCAGGAGCTGCTCAATCAAATGTTGACTTTAAACTTCCCTGAACAGCAGCACCTCCACAACGTAAAAATTGAAAGAGCACAGAGATCCTTAAGGCCCAAACCAAAAGAAGCTGATCCCCCCAGAGCTATCGATGGGTGATTTCAGACGTTGCAGGCGCCCGATTCACCACAGTGGGTTCCCAGCGGCGGCGAACCGGCTAACCACCCCCCCCGCGTGGGCAAGAGAGGCCCCAAACAGGCGTGATGGGAGCGGGACCACGACAGGGAATCGGACCGGCAGACCATGGCCTGGGGCAGCGCAACAGACGTTACACCGATCCCGGGCCGTGGTCAAAGCACCCGGAAGGCGCCGGGGCGGCTCGTCCCGGCTGCTGCTGCTGCTGTCCCTCCACCGCCTCCATGTGCAGCACGACCACTGCCTCCTCCTCCTGCGCCTCCTCCACCACCTCCTCCTCTTCCTGCCTTGCTCTCTCACCCTCCGCTTTCCTCTTCCTTCCGCCTCACTCCATCCCGCCACGTCCCCCTGCTGCCGTGTGCCCTTTAAATCTCCCTCCCAGGCCTGTGTTGTTGCTGGTTGCCCGGCAGTGACGCTGCGTGCTTTGTCCCCGGCTGGGAATCATGTTGCTTGATTCCGGCTGGTGGTTGCCGTTCAGTCGTTACTTTTTTTGTTTCCCAGTGGGAATTGCTTTGACCACACTTTCGGAGATGGTCCGGGCCGGAGTTCCGGAAGCGTGGTTATTTTTGATCCCTGGCGGGGATTGACTGTGGTGAACATTTGGTGCCCGCAAAACAGACGTTCAGGGCGCTTTGGCTCCACTGCGGGATTGACCGTGGTTCACTGTGGTTGACTGTGATCTCGTAACATCTGGAAATACCCATTGTCAAATTTTTAAAATTTAAAGACAAAGAACCCTTACTAGCCTCAGCAAGGAAAAAGCAGCAAAACATACAATAAAAGGGCAATAAATTTAAACTCCAACCAGACTATGCACCGGACACCACGAAAAGGTGAAGAGCCTGGTCAAAATATTTCACTGAACCCATTGACAGAGATCTAAAACCCCAATTGTGGCACCCAGCTAAAACGCCCACGCTTGTTAATGGACGGAAACAAATCTTTGAAAACACCATGGACTTAGAAATATTTCTACAAGCCCACAAATCCAGTCAACAGAAACCTGACTGAAATTAAAATAAATTGTAACAGGGGCTAGGAGCGGAACTCGAGGACACAACTCCTATGAGCAAAGATAGCCCAAACATTTCAGATCCCTTCTTGGCACCTACAAAATCATTTCCAGATAAGTTCCACATTGCTGTTACTTCGTCCTTTTCTGCATGCTCGTTTACTTATATTATATGTTGGTTGAACTCATAACTTAAAAACCACATACTTGTATGTTGATATTCTTAGAAATGCGCTTAAAACCTAATAATGACAGGGCATAATGGAGAATGTGTAGCCACGATGACCCTATATACAAAAATCTAGAGAAATCCAGGAAGGGGGGGGATACCAAAAAATAATGACAATGATTTCAGTCTAGCTGAAAAAACGAAAACACGCTGTTCCACTGGGCACGAGATGCCAGTTCTGCTGTTTATGTTAATATTAATGTTACTGTTTCATGCTGTAAAGTTTTTAAGTTGTGCCAAGCATTTTATAACGTTGCATTTTGAACTCTGTAAATCGAGATCAAGAGATGTCCACACCACGAAAAAGCACCAAAACTTTAAGCGAGAGATTGGTATAGGGCCAAATAAACCAAACACAGATAAATCCCAGTTCGCCCAATGACAGCTGGAACCAAATCCTCATTGAGATTGTTTAACCCTAAATGTCAAGGGTTTCAACCACCCTATAAAGCGGAAAAAAAGGTAACAAATTTCCTTCTAGATCAGGCAATTTTAGATCAGGCAATCTCTTTTCTCCCAGACTTTGAATCCTGGCTCACCTTCTTCCTCTCTAATGACACCCCCGCTCTCATTCTTGGTGATTTCAACATTCACATCGACTCACCCTCCACGCCCTCTATCTCCCGCTTTCTCTCCCTGACCTCCTCCTTCGATCTCCATCTCAGGACCAATTGCCCCACCCATACCGACAGCCACTCCCTCGACCTCATCTTCTCACAAAATTGTTCTCTTGCTGACCTCTCCTTTGATCCCTGCCCTAATTCTGATCACTTCCTCCCCTCCTTCAGCCTTTCCCACCAACCCCCCTCCTGCTCCCCCTCTCCGCGCCCCTTCCGCAATATGCAGGCCATTACCCCCATGGAGTTTGCCTCCTCTCTATACCCTTCCTCCCCTCCGTTTTCTCCTCCTCCCCTGACTCTGCCATCTCCGCTCTCAACACCTTTCTCTCCTCAACCCTTGACTCTCTTGCCCCCCTCTCTTCCCGCCCCGTCCGGCCCCCAAGCCCCCACCCCTGGCTTACCCCTAACATCCGCTACCTCCACTCTGCTACCTCCACTCCTTGCAGGAGTTCCCCATGTGGACGTGATGTTGCAATCCCGCGATCCCCAGCGCTGCCTTTGTCACAGAGAGGAATGAACGCGGGAGATTACAAAACCCCGCGATTTTCATGCATGTCTAAAAATGCCCTTTACATTTGCACTTGGTAGCATGCGGTATTTCCCAATTGATTGAGGCCGCATTCCTAAAGTAGCAACTCCATATTTATCAAGCAAAATACTATTAACAAAAACTATCACATAACACTGATTCTCTAGACAGGGGTGAGAAACCGTCTTCCCAATCTCTGCCCCCCCATGTGATCTTCTTTCCCCCCAAGTGAGGGGGGCAAGGAGCATGGGAATCAAGTAGGTATGGGGGGAGGGTGGGTAGGAATGGCATGATCCCCAGTGAAAGGGGGAGTATACACGCGTGAAGGGAGGAGAGCAGGAGTGGGTGGGATGGGGGTAGGAAGTCTTGTGGGAGGAGTTAATTTAGTAAGACAGTCTGTACTGGAATCGAATAGGAACTTTTTTATCCAGGTTTGCTAAAATAATTCAAAGCAGCCAAATTCATCAAACAGGGCGTGCACTGAGAGTATTTGATATTTCAGCTCCAGGACGCACCAGGCATAACCTGATTGGCTCCCTTCTTCTTCCCGACAGCTGTCAGCCAAGAACAGCGTGCTAGCCATGCCTCTATGGGGCTGGGCAACCTGGGGGTACAGGGGACCCTAGCAAATGACCTGACTCCGTGGTTCCCCGTTGCCCCAGTTTGGGGCCTGGTTAACCCATGCCATGGGCTTCACATTTCCAGGAATAACATGGTGCAGAGGCCCCCAGGTGGAGGGCACCATTCAGACAGACAGGTGAATCCAGGGTCGCCGGGAAACAGCATGGGGGCAGCATCTCACCCAGTGACTCATTTATTGTTGTTGTTTTTTAAGCAGAAGGAAATAGCTGATAACAATAAAAACAAGCAAATAAATTCCGCTAAGCTGAGTTTCCAGGAAGGCTGGGCCCGGTGGGGGTGCGGGGAGGTGTGAGGAGGTGGTTGCACACTCTTGTTAGTGACTTTCCACCCAACCTCTCTCTAACGGATTCTCACCCTTTGAAGCCAAACTGATAAGAGCAGCTCTCTGCTCACCTCTCACGTGCAGCTGTCAGCGCAGGGATTGAAAAGCCGCTGCTCTCAACGGAAAAACTAAAAATAACAGCTCAACCCCAGAGCTGGAGGGATCGCCAGGAAAAGGAAGGAAGGGGGAGCCGAGGGGGGGAACGGAGGGGCGGATGGGCAGCGTTCCAGGGAGAAAAAAAAGCAGCTAGTGCCAAAAAGCTCGGCCTGCCAGGATACGCGGCAGAACGAATCCCGAATTCGGTAGATTGGATCGTTTCCATTTTAACTGAAGCAAAACCTGTTGGTGAAACTGAATAATCGTTTCGTTGACTTCGCTTTGTTTGCTTCATTCATTCATCTGCTTTCTTATTCTAGTTATTTTATTAGATTTGATTATTTAGAACTCACCCTTCCCCCAAGGCTCAGGGCGACTGCCCCAGGCCTCGATATTTTCTCTCCTTCCAGGGACCCTGCAGTGGCCCCTGTTTTCAGCAGGGCAGGGTGTGGCAGTCCTGCTCCTTCCCTGTGTGACCCCCAAACACAACCATCTTTCAGTCCCCATGGAGCCTCTGAAGGGGCGTAGCCACTGGGGGCCCCACATTTTCTCTGCGCCTAAGCCTTGTGAATTCTACGGCCGGCCCTGTAAGGGCAGGTAGCAGAACAGATACATAAAATAAAACTGATTTCAAAAACACAAACTGGAAAAATATTGAGCATTTCTGTTTTAAAAAGGCATCCCAGGCCCTATCCCCACTTGCCAAATATCTGGCCAGATAACTAGGTCTTACGTTACCTCCGGAAAAATGCCCTGGCTTGGGCTGCAGTGAACCTCCAGGGGAAGGGAGTTCCAGAGGAGCATTAGCATTATTGGGTACTTTGTTGATTCGTTAGCACCGTTCATCAGCGCGGTAGAGCGTAACGGTCAGGTGTGGTCTTAGAATTTGTAGGGCCCAGGGCAAAGATAAAATGTGTGGTCCCTGCCATGGGGACGCCAACCCCCTGTCCTAAGGCCCCACTTCATTGGAGGCACCTTCTGCGGAGCCCTAAAGGTGGTCGTGCATGGGGCCCCCCTGGGAAAAAGAGCCCTGGAGAAATCAGGGGCCGCTTCAGAGGGCCCAGACGTAGAGAAAAGAGTGGGATCCGTGGTGACTGCCCCAGGTCACCCTGTGGTATGGCTAGCCCTGGCGATGGCTCTCGACCTTATTGTGGGCGAATACCACCCAAATTGTTTTTTGTTTTTTTTTTAAATCCAAAAAACCTCACCTTCAGAAAATCCAGGACCAGTGGCTGGGGAGGAGTGGAGAGGGGGGGCTGCATGAGGCAGCCAGGCCAGGATTAGCCAGAAGTGGGAGTCAAGAGAGACAAGGAAGTCTGCGGGAAGTTATCCTGCCCACAGTGGGACAGACCGTCAGAGCAAGCAGCAGGAGGGGACGTGGCAGGGGAGGCAAGTTGTGCAACATGGTCGTGTGGAGTCTAGGGTGGCCACCTCTATGCACATTTTTAAAGAACACTTATGAAAAGCAGATGTTGCAGGCCCTTCAACATTATTATTATTATTATTAGCAAGCATTTATATAGTGCCAGCAATGTACCTGGAGCTTTACAAATTAATGGAATAGACACGGTCCCTGCCCTAGGGCTTACAATCTAAGAGACGGAGGGAGGGGGGGGAGAGACATAGGAAGGGGAAGAGAGGGAGAGACAAGGGGTGTAACATTCACGAAGATGCGAGGTCCCAGGTGCACGCACTTGGCTTGGTTACATCGAGAATGGTGGCTGGCTGGTCCGTGGGGTGAGGATACGAGTACACAGAGCTCAGGCAGAGCGGAAGAGGTGGGTCTTGAGGAGGGATTTGAAGGTACGAAGGGAGGGGGCGAGGTGGATGTGGGCAGGGAGGGAGTTCCAGGCGTGCGGGGCAGCTAGGGAGAAGGGACGAAGGCGGTTAGGGGAGCAGGGGAGGCATGGGAGGGCGAGAGAGGGGCAGGGACGGCCTTAGGATCAGCAGGGTCCAGGGCAGGGGAGAAATGTGGGGCCCCAGTCTCCCGCCGGTTCAGGCAGCTCTCCCGAGCTCGGTCAGGGGGTGCTACCCGGGCCTGGCCTCGGGGACAGGTGGAGGGGCACTCCTCTCTGCCCATCCCCAAGCCCAGCCATTTGGGGGTCACGTACCTTCCCCATTCGTCGCTGTGGCGTCACCCCTCGCCATCCTGGGCCATGTGCCGGGGCAGCTCCCAGTGGTGGCTCCCAGTGGTGGGCTCCGCCGGCGGCGGGCACAGTAGCAGCAGATTCAATCTGCTGCCGCCTGCCACCACCAGACTTTTCAGGGAGTGTGGGAGAGACAGGGCCTCTGCCTCTCCCGCACTCCATGCCCCCACCTCCGCTGCCTGTCAGGGGAGATGTGGACCGACCGGTCAGTCGGCCACGTGGGGTCCACAGCTCCCGGCCACTGTCAGGACGTGAGCTGGGGACCCCAAGTGTGGGGCCCCCCAGGAGCAAGGGCCAGGGCGGCTGCCCTGAGCTGCCCTGGAGAGGGGACAGAGGAGGAGCGGAGTTCATGGACTGGAGCACGGAGGGAAATTAGTGCAGAGAGGTAGGGGGGAGCGAGGTTGTGAAGAGCTTTATAGGTGAAGACTAGGAGCTTGTGCAGGATTCGTTCAGGAAGGGGGAGCCAGTGAAGCGAAGAGAGGAGGGGCTGCACGTGGTCGAAGCGACAGATGAGGTGGATGACCCTGGCAGCAGAGTTCTGGACGGAGATAAGGGGAGAAAGGGGAGAGCGGGGGAGGCCAGTGAGAAGGAGGTTACAGTAATCGAGACGAGAGATGACCAGGGCATGACGTGTATTTTTCAACATGTATTTTTCGTAAGTGTTCCTTAAAAATTTGCATAGAGGTGACCTGCCTAGTTGTGGGCCCCGTTCTACGAAAGGAATGATTTGACGGACATGCATATGAGGTGGTTATCTCTAGTTTATGGGTCCCGGCAGCTGTTGGTAGCTCCCTCCTGAATCACTGTGGGCACTCCATTGGTTGGGACTCCCTGAGTTTGACACTCTGCAGGCCTGCATTTGACTCCAGTGTGTCTCAGCCTCCTGATGTCATTTCAGATTTCCTCATGGATCCCAAGTACTGGAGGGGGGTCTATAGCAAGCCCCACCCCCCCTGGAAACTTGTGTGGTTGCGCGGTCTGCATTATTCCGGTCCAGGCAGAGGGTCAACCCTGCTCCCTCCTCTCCCAATATCAATGAGACGTGGTTTCCCTTCTATACCCGGAGCAAATTGCAGAGCAGGCATTTCTAAAGTTCACGCACAAGATGAGGATTTCTAATCTGCTAGATTATCACGGCTGTGTGATTCTTTCCACTGCTGCCTGAGAGAGGAACGTTAGAGTGGGTGTTATCTATACAAGCTAGTCTCTTTGGGGCCTGAGCTGCAGGGTGAGGTCACGACAATCGAATTGATCTTCAAAGCCCACGCCTCAATTGATCTTCAGGAGGGACCCACGCCTCAAGGCGGCAGCCAGTTTTGCCAAATCTATTGTCCTCTCTTGTTTGCTGGGGGCCTCGGAAAGGTCTCGAGCACCTTGTTCTCACCGCTTCATCTTGGAGCAGTCCTGCTGAAGCCAGTGGGCCCGATCCTCAAACCACTTTGCTGGAACTACTCCAGAACAAGCGGTTTGAGGCCCTGCAGCCAGTAGGAGTAAGGGGGCTTCAGACGTCATGGTTACCTGCAGACCGCACCACTTTGCCGCCAAGTTTCCCAGTGCTGACATTTTTGATGGCATCTCAACATATTATGAATTGATTAGGCAGCTTGGCCATGGTCAGAGAC
>QEPC01009702.1:4202967-4239547 GCA_003113815.1 Sphenodon punctatus
GGAGGGAGGTTCTTGGGGTCAGGAGGGAGGGGTTTGGGGAGGGGGCTGTGGCAGCAGGAGGGAGGGGCTTGGGGAGGCAGCTGCGAGGCTGAGGGGCATTGGGATGGGTCATGCGGAGGCAGGAGGGAGGGTTTGGAGGGCGGGGGAGGGTTCTTGGGGGCTCTGACGGAGTGGGGCGCAGCAGGGATGGTTCTTGGGGTCAGCAGGCAGGGACGTGTCCTGGGGAGTCCTGGTTGGTAGGGACGCCGGGGGAGCTTTGTGGGCAGGGAGCCAGGCTGGGCCAGAAGGGGATCCTGGTTGAGGGGTTGGGGGTGGGCTGTGGTTTAGGGGCTGCTTGATGGGGGGTGCAGGGAGCAGTGCAGGCTATAGGGCCGGTTTGGGCTCGGACAGCGCTCCACGGGGTATCCCGTTGGGGAATGCAAACAGGCCATGGGGTGGCTTGTTGGCTGGGAGGGGTAGGGACCCTGCCTGCTGTCTGGGCTGGGAGGGGGCTCTTTCTGTGAAGTACTGACAGGCCATGGGGTGCCTAGGGGGCTGTGACGGGCAGATTGTTTGGTTGACGTTATGGGGGTGCCAGAGTGGGTTTAAAGGGCCGCTGGAAGGAGATGAGATGGCGTGTCATTTGGAATGGGGTAGAGAAGGTTATTGGGGTGACTCCCCAAGGTCAGAGAAGGTCTGGTCCGGGGACATCCAATGTGGGGTGGGGGGGGGTGTCTCCTTGACTTTGGGGGAGAACGCGGGAAGGAGATAGGTTTGCCTGAGGTTTTGAGAGCAGAGGCAGCTTGGACTAGGATTGGGTGCTGTTTGTATCCATTTAAGAGGGGTTTGGTGGCGCAAGAGGGGCACCTGTGTCTGTGTTGGGGCCAGGAAAGGGGATGGGGTGTAACCTTTTACGTGCCCATAACTCTTCACATACCTGCTGCGGTCGAATCGGTTATGGGGCCCCTGCCTGTGCTGCAAAACGGGGAGGAGAGTCGTGACTGGGGGAGCAGTTGTGGGGGTGGGCACCAGGAAGAGGTGCTCAGTGTGGAGGAAAATCCCCATCTGCCCAGTGTTATCCCTGCCTTTCTGCCCCTGCAGCCCTCCTTCCTGGGGTCGGGGAGGGGAACCCGAGTTCTAATCCTGACTGAGCTGGTTAGGTCAGAGAGAGCTGGCTTCCCATCCCAAAGGCCCTTCCCTCTTTGCTGTGCTGTCCTTGGCGGGAGGCAGCAGTGGAGAGGAGATTTCTGTCCCCGCCCACACGTTCATTTGATTTGGCATGTTTTCCCTTCCCTCATTCCCCTTATCTAGTGTAATGACGCAGTCGGCGGCCACGTCCTCCCTGCGCCCCGCCCCGATCCATCTGTGCCCTGCTTGCGCCTTTGGCCGGCAGGCAGGCTGAGTGTATTTCAGCCACAGAGATGCGTGGGGGTGGGGGGAGGAGTTTGTTTGTGGATAACGCGGGCACCCCGTTTGCTCCTGAAATACAGACGACCAATGTCCCCATCCTGTCAGTGACACACGCAGTGTAGAATGACCGAGCTCAGGAATTGTAAATTGCGCTGGACAGAACAGCCTGTTGTTGAATGGACTCCGAGTCGGATGGCGAGGGGTCCGCACTGCCCTAGTAGACGGAGGCGCTGAATCCAGCATTGGCCACCCCAGCATTACACAGCGTTTCTTTTACAAGGATAATATTTGTGTATAAAAGTGACGTTTGGGGGCTAGACAAGACATGTGGAAAGGGTACCTCGTGACAGGTACGTGGCTCTCAGGGTTGAGAACTTTGGTCATCCCTGCCTTCAATCACCCACCCACGCAAAAGCTCAAAAACCCCACTCCTGACGTCCAGAAGGAACCATGGCCATAATTCACCACCCAAGTATTTATATAGCGCCAGCAATGTACCTGGCACTTGACCGTCATCGATTATAAACAGATCCCTGCCCCAAGGGGCTTACAATCTAAGCAAGGCAAGGGAGGGGAAGAGAGGGCGAGACAGGGATGCATCCGCGAAGTTGCAGGTGCGTGTGCTTAGCTTAGTTACAGGGGGAGAAAGGGACCTTTAGGAAATCAGGAAGGAGACTAAGGGGATGAGGAACCAGGGAAAGCCTGATGAAAGAGGTCGGTTTTCAGGAGGAATTTGAAGGTTGGGAGGGAGGGAGGGAGCAGAACAAATGTGTTCTGTTTCTGTTCTCAAAACATCTGCCTCGCTTCGCCCTAGAAATAACAGCTTTTCTGCGAGACGTACATTGAACCCTGTGTCACTTGCCCCCAGAAATCACTCGTAGATCCTTCAAGATTATTTCCAATAAATGCAATTCCTTTTTTCTCTCCTTTCTGCCTTCCACACCATCCTTGTAGCACTTCTTCTTGTCTGGTGAGATCATATTCTTGAGTAACCTGGAGACGTGTTGCACCTTCTCCAGGGATCGAGTAACCGTGCTCTGCCCTTGACTGGCATCTCCCGGATGGTTTACACCCCTTACTAACCCCTCTGTAAATTGGAAAGGAATTCGTACTTCTGCTTTAGAGGGGAGCTCTTCCCTTCAGGTCCCCTTAGGCTTCTCACCTCCAGACAGAGAACAATGCAGGCTATTCCCTTCCCTGCTCTCAGGGTGGAGCCAGTGGCCAGCTCAAGGAGCAAAAGACCAGATTCAGGAAAGAAGCTCAGTTCCCTTGTGTGGTCCTGCAAAACCTGACGGGTTTTCTTTCTGAACTTTGCTTTTAACCTCCCTTCTGACATGGAAAACCTCTAGTTAGTGTGGAGAAAACGGATGCAGCGGGTCTCTCACACCAACAATTTTCATGTAAAACGCAGCCTGAGTCATTGGTGTTTTTGCAGCGGGGTTTTGGCTTTTTAATCATCCCCCATTTATTCCAAACCTCCAGCTTTGGAAGCCAAGCCCCAGTCTCCAGAGTGTGTCATTACTGTAGAAGGTTCAGGCTCTCAAAGTGTTTTTTGGGGGAGTAACAGGATGCATCGTGTGCTAAGCTGAGATGCAGATGCTGTAGCCCGCCCTCATTAACTGCCGGTGTTATTTTGGTTCTGCGTGTCAAAATGAGCATTGTAATGTTAGTAGCTTTCGTTCGTGACTTTTTATAGGGCAAAATCTTCCTGCTTCTTAATAAAGGTGATTGCCCTCCTGGGAAATGTCCCGGAGGTGAATAGGAGAGGTGAGGTGTGGGAGATTCAGCCCCAGGGAGAGAGTGGGGGCTAAGGTTTCTACCAGGTTGTGCCTGTCCCTGCATTCATGTTTGGAGTGGTTGCCTCTTTGACTGCTGGATGGGCGTAGAGCTCTCTCACTCGTCTCTGGTTGTGCACAAGAGTCAGGCTTCGTGTTTGAGATGATCTTCCTTAAGCTTTGCTCCGGTTGCTGCTTTGGCATTTTTCCACCCAATGCAGAGTTGTAAGAAATACCCATCGGGGCATCTCCTTTTGAGATTTCCCCTCGGCAGAGCCCTGCATTGCTTAGCGACTGAGAGTCCGGAAGAGTTTCCCAAGCATTGCTTTTCTGCGTGGGTCACTGGGCAGGGAGATTTGGCAGTTATTGTTTCTGTTCCTCCAGAGAGGGAAAGGATTGCATGTGATGCCCGTAGCCAGTCCATCCCTCCTGCGAGCAGAGTGCATGTCCGTGACCCAGGCTGGCAGCATGTGAGGACACCTACGTCATCTGGGTGGGGGAGATTGTAAGGCCACTTGCCCACATTACTGGGGCCGGCAATTCTCCTGGTGGGGAATCTTCCCAGCTGGGAAACTATTAAGCCAAGTTCTACGCGTGGGCACAGGCCATCAGCACCTTTTTTTTCCTACGAATGTCAGGGCTGGATTTCGAGCCCTGACATTCTTGGGGCGGGGGGGAGCCGCTAGGCACAGCTGTTGATACTTTCAGTCCCACGTGCTGAACTCAGCGTATGTTTCCTGTCCAGGAGATTCCCCGCCAGAAGAATTGCCGGTCCCGGTAGTCAAACCCACAGGCCATTTCTTGGCTTTGGTGTAAGCCAGTGTTTCCTGGGAATAAACTGCCAGGTGTCTTGAATGAAAGGCAATAAGGATGCTTATATTGTAATCTGGGGTGCGGGAGGAGGGCTGGACCAGGGCAGGGAACTCTTTTATTTTTCTGGGAACCATGTTGGCCAGAAAAACCGAGCCATACCAAAAAATGTAGAGAAACACACCTCACCCACAAATCTCCTGTTTCATTAATATTTAATCCGTAGCCCGACTTATTTCAGGGCATACCTAAAAGAATTCTTCAAGAAAATAATGGCAAGGAATTTTCAGGCTAGGAGTAAGGAGCTGCAGGGTGTGGCCGGCAGGAATAGAGGGATGCGGTAGTGGAGGCACGGGGATGGTGTGCTGGGACAATGCAGGGTCAGACTCCGATCGTGGGTCTGGCTCATGGATCTAGCCCCTGAACACCCCCTTTCTGCTGCCTTCACCCCCTCGTGCTCTTTCAGCACTTGAGAACAGCGGTTGGATCCAGCCTAGTGGAAAGGGACCCAAGTAAAACCCCAGGATAGCCACAGATTGGGGGTTTCCCCTGCCTCCCAAATGTGTATTGCAACTACTAAGGGGAGACGGTTGGTCCCCAAATTGCCAGTCCAGCATCTGCTTTTAAGGCTTTGTGGTATCTGGAGCCAGAATGTTTGGGCCTGCAGGTGGCTAGCACCAGTTCCCCAGGTAAGAAATGTGGGAATCGCAGTGCTCCGATACTGTAGGTGGCACGGGTGTGTCAAGTCAACCAGTGACTCTTTCTGAGAACCCGTTGTTTTCCCCGTCCTAGTCATGAAGCTTGTTCTTCTCTGGAGCTCGCTTTCCCCCTCAGCTGCTGTGTGTGTGTGTGTGTGTGTTGTGTGTACAGTTCGTCCTGGAAATGAGATGTGGGGGAACCATACCATGTGACTGGCCACGCCTTAATCTTTGGCCTGCCGTTCAGATGCTAAAATAGCCTAATTACCCTCGTGCTAATGATTTATAATTAGCCTCGCGGCTCCACCGTTCCAGCTGGGTCATAGGGGAAAGAGGTCACAGCTGATTCGTGCACACTGTGACTCAGAGCAGTCCCGCAGAGAGGAGTCACTCAGTACTCCTCCCGGGCGTGCACCGTGTCCTCTTGGTGTCTCTTGCCAGCGGACCCAGCTCAGCTTCTCCTTGAGGTGGTTGTGTCTTTGCGCCGGCCTTTTGTACACAGTGTCCGTTGTTAGCCTGTTTCCCAGCCCTCGCAGCGTGCAATACCGTCTTCCTTTCCTTCTCGTAGGTCTTTCCAGCAGACCTGCCAGGCACATCGAACGCAATGGAGCCACAAAGTTCATCAAAGCTGAATCCCAGGAAGAGACGAAAAGAAAGTCCGGGGCCCAACGGGGCCACGGAGCAGGATGAGATCCCTCCCAAAATGGCTCGGTGCTCGTTTGTAAGTAAATAAGAGGCCTCTGATTAGAAATATTTAACCGCTGGAAAGAAAGTGGAATTGCCACGCTGATTAGATCAAGGCTAAATGGGCACAGGGAAGGGAGGAGGAGGACGAGACAAACCATTTCCTGCAAAGCTGGTTTGATATCTTCCCACATCTATGCCAATAAAATGTTCTCTCATACAACAGAGACTTCAAAAAAGCAGCCACGGTTTCCAAAGCAAGTTCAGTTAAGCTTCTTTGGAGCATGGCCAGGACTGATGTGTGGAGTGGCTTGTGTGTGCATGCATACATATCTCCACACAGGCAGATCTTGCGTCGCAAGCAAAGGCTTGAAATAAATGGATTTCGCATTTCTTGAAAGGGACACAGTTATGATTCTTTTAAAACTTTTATTGGTAGCAATGGAAGGCCAGGTCAGGCCATGCAAAACATGCTCTACCTCAGCTCTCTCTCTCCACTCCTTCCCTCTCCCCCTCTGTTCAAGCTCGTCTCACCAACTGTGTCTCTGATATCTCCGCCTGGATGTCTCAACGCCAACTCAAACTGAACATGGCGAAAACGGAACTCCTGATCTTTCCTCCCAATCCTTCCTCTCCCTCTTTCCTGTCAATTGCCATTGACGGGGTCTCCATCCTCCCTGTCCCGCAAGCCTGTAGCTTGGGCTTCACCTTCGACTCGCACCTCACCTTCAAACCCTACATTGGCTCCGTGGCCAAATCCTGCTGCTTCTCCCTCCACAACATTGCCAAGATCCGCCCTTTTCTGTCTGTCTCCTCTGCCAAAACTCTCATCCATGCCCTAGTCATCTCATTCCTCTACTATTGTAACCTCCTCCTCGCTGGCCTTCCCCGCTCTCACCTTTCTTCCTTTATCTCTGTTCAAAACTCTGCTGCCAGGATCATCCACCTAGCCCGTCACTTTGACCATGTGCAGCCTCTCCTCTCCTCTCTCCACTGGCTCCCGCTTCCTGAGCGTATTCTGCACAAGCTCCTCGTCTTCACCTACAAAGCCCTTCACAACCTCGCTCCCCCCTACCTCTCTGCCCTGATCTCCCTCCGAACCCCTGCTCGAGCACTCTGCTCCTCTTCCATCCTCTCCCTCGCCCTCCCACGCCTCCCCTGCTCCCCCAACCGCCTTCGTCCCTTCTCCCTCGCTGCCCCGCACGCCTGGAACTCCCTCCCTGCCCTCGTCCGCCTCGCCCCCTCCCTCCACACCTTCAAGTCCCTCCTCAGAACCCACCTCTTCCGCTCCGCCCTTCCGAACTCCTGCTAACCATCCCCACCCAGGATTATCCCCCACCTGTTATCTGCAAACTCCCAATTTACTGTAAACAAACCAAGAACGGGTGCCTGAGTTCTCGCATCCTCATGGATGTTGCATCCCTTATCTCGCCCTCTGTTCCCCCTTCCCTGTCTCCGCTCCCCCTGTCTTTAGATTGTAAGCTCTCGAGCAGGGACCGTGTCTATTTTAATCTCTGTAAAGCACCAGGTACATCACTGGCGCTATATAAATGCTATAATAATAATAATAATAATAAGCATGAGAAGTTCCCTTGATGTCCCTGGCATGCGTTTAGGGTGACGTACAAGTTGACGCGCCCTCGGGAGAGGGTGAGATAAAAAAAATAACATAAACCACAAACATTGATAGGTTTAGGGGCTAAATTATCAAACTTGAAAAGTTTTAATAAAAAAAGAAAAGAGAATCTAAGTCCAGACCTGAAAGGAATCGTGGATTTTGCCTGCCCTTCCATACCCCGCGTGGCCCTGTGGTTGGCCAGAAGCGCCTCGCTGCGGGGACCCTCTGTTCGTTTCGCTCATAAGACAAGGGCTCGCAGGGGAGCGGTCTCGGCTGCCGCGCCGATGCAGTGGAACTCCTTTCTGCTGTCAGTTTGTTTGAGCTCAGATCTGAGTGTCTTCCAGAGGGTGCAAGACCTTTTTTATTTGAAAAGGCATTTGGCAAGAATATGGGATTAGGGTGAGGTGGTGTGGGGGATGGGAGGGAGGAGGGTTTAAGGAGTTTTTTAAAATTAGTTTTAAATGTTTTTATGTATTGTAAGCTGCTCTGAGCTTCTGGGAAAGGCAGCATATAAATTCAAGTAAGTAAATAAATAAATTTCAGCCGTAGCACTAATAGTGTCAAAATGGCATAATGACCAAAATAATTGAATTGAACTACCCAAAATAGGCAGCCAACGAAACAGAAAAGGAATAGCATTTTTAAAATTATCTGTTTTGTTGGTTTCAGGTGGACTATAGCAGAAATTCAGTGGATTTGTTTGTATAAATAGTGGGGTTTTTTGCTCTAATTCCCTTCATGCTTTGGCCTTTGGGTTATTTTCCAGGATCTCTTTAACAGAGTCATCTTTTCCAACACGTTCCTTGTTTTTCTAATCCTTAACAGTTTTTAAATCTAAACTCTGCCCCCGAGAAGCAAGAGAGAGAGCCGTTGCTTTTGCTCCCTGTAAATCCAAGGAGCCGGCGGGTGTTTCGATAGCGAGACGCACACCTGCCTTTTTCTCTTGCTGCCTTCCCTAATGTGGGTGAAGGATGGGTTTGTAAAGCCCTCTCGGCCCCTGACAGGATTTTATCCTGCCCTGGCAGAACAGTGAGTCATTCGTCTGTTTGATGGTGTATCGCGCTGTCTAGAATTGCTCCTTCCTGATCGTCCTCGCTAGGGCCGGCCGCCACCCTCTCCCACTTCCGTCGAGATCCAATCCTTCAGCAGCATTGACTGCGACATGCCATAGCTTTGCTTCATGGAATGAGTAACCGCGCTAGCATCTCCCGGTGGCTTGGGAACCTTAACAAACTAAGCTTCGCAACATCCCTGCTAATTGGGTAGGAATTAGCACCACCGCCTGATGGGCAGAGCCCAAGACGTGACTTGCCCAGGGATGCTTAGTGACTCTGTGGCACAACTGGGGGTAGAGCTCAGTTTTCTGTGACTCCCATTCTGTTCTTTAACCATTAAGCCATGCCCCCCCCCCTCTTAAAATACCCCCAGCGACAGGATACTTGCGGATATCCCCGTGCACGTCTGTCTCCTCGTGCTCCCCAAGAACCACCTGTAACATGGGCTTAGAAAGCCCCGTGTGCCTCTGTGCGAGCGACGGGCATGGTCGCTGGTTCCTAGGATTGTCACCCCGATACAGAACGGTTTCAGTCCCTCTGCGCCTTGGCCCGGCTAATAACCAGACCGCCGGCCGGCACTGCACGCCTTCAACCCGGCGTATTTTCTCAGCAGTAATCGGAGTGTCGATGGCCGGCCGTTGACTCTATTGAGGAGCACGTGGTGTGCCTTAAGGAGGTGTCTGCAGAGGCATAAAATCAAAGTGTAGCTACCTGGGGGCCGGGGCAGAAATTGAAGCCCGATTAGCTGCAGCCGTTACTGCACATCGCATGCTCACAGACGACAATTTGGAAACCACCGGGCTTCATGCTTTGTCATTCCTGCATCTCTTTAGCCTTGCTGTGGGCTGCAGGACAGAATTGGGGATCAGACCTGCTTAAACCGCTTGTCCAGGCACCCACGTGCAAAGCTAGGAGCAGTTTCCCTTCTGCAGCCTCTGACCCTAGAATCCCTGCGACCTCTGGCCTCCCTGGCCAAGATGGTGTATTATGAACCGGAAGTTCAGCGAGCTTCCCCCCTCAAAGCAGATTTCCGAGGGCGTTAGTTCACGCCAGCGCAGCAGCCAGGCACGGTACTTAAGGGATGAGCTTTATCACAAATCTCCAGTGACAGCTGCAACACAGCCAGGAAGGTTCACAGGGAGCAGGACGTGCAGCAGGGAGGAGGAAACGGCTCCGGAGCCTTTGACAGCTGTACTCGACTTGACAGTATTAGCATGATCGTTAACTGGCAAGATGGTTGCTGGCCATGGAGTCCAGAGGGAGAGGGGGAGACACCCATCGCTGGGCTGTACCTTCCTTCTACTGCACGAGAGCAGGAGTCTGTAATAGACGCTTGTGAGGGAGAGTCAGAAATTGTCATGAAACTTGGATGCAGCATTCTCATGCTAGCACAGATCAGTTCTGCAGTAACTTTTTAATCACTGTAGTCGAGCGCTGGGCCAGGGTTCAAATTCCATCTTAGCCATGAGCGCGCTGGGCGGCCTGGGGAGAAGTCCTTCTCTCCCAGCCTGAGCCTCAGTTCCCCATCTGTAAAATGGGACTGTATGTATCTCTGTCTCTCCCTATGTTCCACCCTAGATTGTAAGTCCCTTGAGGGCAGGGATCTATCTGTCTCTAGCCATGATTGTTCACACATTGCTGGCACTATACCATTATTATTATTATTATTATTATTTTATTATTATTATTATATTATTATTTATTAAATAATAATAAATAATATAACCAGACTTGTATGAAGAAGCAAGGTCCTTCCCATGATAATCCCATCATTAAGCACTATTGCCTTCATACCCTGCCATGGATCATGTCTGCTCTACATCATTTAATCATTTAATTTACATGGAACAAACAAGGTTGTACAAATGACATCTGTACAAGATTCCTCAGGGTTCATCTAGTCTGTCTTCCCACCCCCTGCTGCATCAAAATGGGGTTAATTCAGTCTAAATCATCTCTGCCAGTTGTTTATCTGGGTTTTTAATGGAAGACAAGTCCACGAATGGCTCTTAGCCAAGTAGGTTGGGGGATATAACCTCTGACTTTGGGATGTGAGCAGCAGAGAACGGGTCACTCCATTATGACCTGTTGGATACGTCTCCCAAGCGACTGAGAATGGCCACTGTTGGAGACAGGATGCTGGGTTCAATGGACCGTTGATCCGACCCAGTCTGGCACTGCTTATGTTCTTATTGTTTAAGGAGTTTAAAGGATAAGGATTTCCTCGCCCAGTTGTTCTGATGATAGAATAATAAGCAGAAGGGCAGAATAATTATAGGAGACAAAACTAAAGTAGCATCGGCTATAAAACTATCTGTCCAACTGACTATTCCATACAGATCAACTCACGTGCAAATGTCAGCTTCTCACCAGGCCCGTTGTGGCATAAAAGGATGTTTCTAATGAAATGGAGCGTGTTGCTATGGCAAATCCCTCTTTCCCCGTATGATTTGGGATTAGGCCAGAGCCAGCCGTGTTCCTTGGAATCTCACGGGGGAGGCTGAGCGCGTTTCAGATCCTACCTAGGCTAGGGAAGGAGTCTTCCTTCGCAGCTGTGGTCCGAGTGCCGATCACGATGCGGGCTGTGTAGGATTGTTCCCTCTGACCCCCACCACAACCAGACTGGGTGATGGGCTACGTGGGCTCGGATCCGCAGCAGGGAATGCTGCCGCTGGGCCAGTTAATCACACAGTAGATAGATCTAGGCCGGTTGATTTGGTGGTTGGTACTGGGGAGTCCTACTTTTGGGAGCTTTCCAGCGACATGGAGCCGTAGCGAGTCACCGGAGCTTCCCGGAGCTGCCTGAGACAGGATGGGTGCAGGGTAAAAATGTGTGAAATAAATAATGTATTTTCTCTGTCAGCCAGAAATGATGATTGCCCCACAGGATGATGCGATCCTGTCCATGTTGCCTTTTAATGGGTGAGGACTGCAGCCCTAGTAAACTGAGACTATTGTCTGAAAGGTCCAGAGAGAATCAATGTATTTAGTGCTTTTGTTGTTGTCGTTGTATTCTAGTTCCCTTGTTTGTCCTGTTTAGTTTATTCAGTGGCTCCATGGTACACTTTCCCTTGGTTTTCTCCCCAAAACTAATCTACTTTCCTCTCTGATTTATTAAGGGATTGAGGGAGCCAGCTCCATTCTCCGATGAAATGGAAGTTGACTCCAGTAAGCCATATGTCCGAGTAACTTACGAAGAGGCAATCAGAGGAACGCCATGTAAGTAAAAACCTAATTGGAAGCTAGTTATAGAAACAAGTGGGATCTTTTTATAACGCTGTCTCCGTGCTTTGCTTAGCTGGTGACTAAGAGAAAACCATTTTGGAAAAATGTGGGATGGATTCCACAGGAGTCACTCAAAATTCCGAGGCTTCAGAAAAGCTGGAGGATAGAGGTTTATAAAATCGTGAGTAGTGCAGAAAAAGTGAATTGGGAGTTATTAATTAGCCTGTCACATAATAATAGAGCTAAAGGACACCAGGTGAAATTAGCAGGCAGCAGGCTTTTAAAAAAGAAAAGCAGTTTTGCAAAATGCACAAATTAGCCTTTGGAACTCATTGCCAGTGAATGTTGTGAAGGATAATAGTATCGCTCATGGGTAGGGAACCTTTTCCCTCCCAGGGACTACTTTGGAAATTGGTACACGCCTCAAGGGCCGCATGGAAGTTGCGGGTGGGGGCACTCGGGGTGGGGAAAGGAAGAGAAGGCGGATCCAGGCCATGGATCTGTCCCCTCTCCTTGCGTGCATGCCCTCCTCTCTGCTCCCTTCCCCTGAGCTCAGTCTTTCACTGCTTGGGGTTTTTGGGGGGGCGGGGACCTAGGCACTGGCGGAAAGGGGCCACATAAAATCTTCCCCACCCCTAGTATAACTGGTTCTACTCTGAGAAAGGCTATTGACACTTCCTATTGAGGCTGCCTGACTTGCTTCTGGATCAGATCTGGTCAGATCACAAGAGAAGACGGTTTTGCTGCCTGCCAGCCTTGCAGACTCTCAAGCTGAGGCCTTTCCAGCTCGTGCACCATCAGCGAGAGAGTTTGTGTCTGGAAGCTAGCTGGCAGTTCTCCTGGAGCAGGAGCCAGAAGCCAACTCCTCTCATTCTTTCTCCGATATGTTGGCCCCGGCCGGATGATACGTGCCAGAAGCAGTTGCAACATATTCTGGTTGGCCAAGGCAGCAGGTCTGCCTCTCGGTTACTCAGGAGGGCGAGACCTGGTGATTAAGAGGTTGTGTTTTTCTACAGTTGCTTTCCACAGCCAAGCTGTACTTTAATCCCTGGAGAGGTTTCGTTCCGTCGTCGTATGATAAAGAGAGCGCCAGCAGCTCCTGAAATCTGCGGCTGCTGCTCTCTGGATTGCATTCAAAGTGCAACGTCTTACTCAGCCTGTCATCGTGTCACTTTCATAGCTACTCATAAGTAATAAATCGCCTAATCTTCTCTCTGTAAATAGTCATCAAGTGGTGAACAATAATTTTAACTATTTTTATAGCGTCCTCCTCCCCCGCCATTCCAGCAAATGGGGCTCAGACTGCTTCACCAGCATAAAATACAACAAACCGGTCTAAGGCTTGTGACGGTCAGCCCTGAGTGGCTGCAGGATCAGAGCCAGATAAGCCCTGGGGGTGAGGGCTGGGAGTGACTGTCCCTTTAAGGGAGTGGGCTGCCTCCATGGGCCACGCCCCTCCGTGGGGATATAAATGCAGGCGGCTCTGTAGTGAGGGCAGTCTGCGTCTGGCCAGGATAGGCCACCCTGGCACAGAGGATGATTTCAGACGAGACGGGGCGTCATTCGTCCCGTCCCGGAATCACCCAAATGATTCCCCGCCGGGATCTCTCCGGCACGTCCAACAGACGTGCCGGTTGATCCCGGCGGGGAATCGGGGAGGGGGCGGGGCCGCACGGCACAACATGCGGCCGCACAGCCCCGCCCCCTCCACGCTCCCCCGCCGCCCGCCCACTGGGGAGATGGGCGGGCGCCGCGGTCATAGAGCCCGCCCGATTTGACCACGGCCCGGAATCCCACCGGGGATTCCGGGCCGTGGTTGCCGGCCAGACGTTACTTTTTGTTGGTTCCCGCCGGGAATCTCTTTGACCACGCTTGCGGCGATTGTCCAGCGGGGAGCCCCGGAAGCGTGGTTGAAATTGACGCCATGTGGGAATTGACCATGGCGAACATCTGGCGGCCGCCGAACAGACGTTCAGGGCGCTTTGGCCCCGTGTGGGTATTGACCGGGGTTCGCTCTGATCTCGTAACGTCTGAAAATACCCAGAGTTACTGGAAATGATAGGAAAGCTTTTTTCTCTGCTGACCTGTCCGGTAGTTTCCTAGGGAAGCGAGGGAACCCCTAGCGCATGGCATAGTTAGCACTCCTCTGGCCCCCAAAGCTGGTACCTGCATCGAATAAGCTGGTGGTTGGGAAGTGGCCCTGGTGAGAGAGGTGGGTTTGCATTGGCCCCGGAGAGTGGCCGTCTGGGAGCATTCTAAGATAAGTGGCTGAGCAGTCCTGTCTAGAGAATAGAAATAGACCATTCATTATCGGATTGGGAATAGGTAACGCGTGGGGTCCCCCAAGGGGTCTGCCCTGGGTATAACGCTTTCATCGGTGCGTTGGGCCGAAGGGGTCGGGAGTGTTCTTACCAAATTCACAAGGAGAGGAGGGGAGTTGAAAGGAAGTATAAAGAGAAGCCCAGAAGAGCATTCTCCGGAGGATGGAGAGGAGCAGTTAAGGGCACAGAGCTAGGAGAGGTTGCAAGCAGTAATCAAGCCAAATTCCACAGAAATCCTGATTGGGAAATAAGTCCTCGGTCCCAGGCAGTGAGACAGGACTAGCCAGCGCTCCCGCCAGGAGTAATGTCTGTTTCGTTCTCTTCTCATGCGCAGTGGACAGGCCGGTCCGGGTTTACGCCGACGGGATCTTTGACTTGTTTCACTCTGGACACGCCCGGTCCTTGATGCAGGCAAAGAACCTCTTCCCCAACACATACCTCATCGTAGGAGGTAAGGCAAGCTCTGTCGATGCTGGCAGGCTTGTGAGGGCAACGTGCCGTGCCAGAGGGAGGCTAGGTCCATTCATGGCTTTCAGCAAAGTAGGTTTTGGGGAGGTAAACCCCCACTGTCGGGGGCTGGAACAACAGGGAATGGGTTGCCCATTGTGTGACCTGTCGGGTACTACTTCCAAGAGACTGAGATTGGCCACTGTTGGAGACAGGATACTGGGCTTGATGGACCATTGGCCTGACCCAGAATGGCACTACCTGTGTTCTTAAGGGACCAGGGATGTAAAACCAATGTCTAGGGCAATGCCCTGCCCCATCCTTAGTGCAGATAAAAAGACCTCTGCATTCCACTTTGGGTGCTGACTCGTGCTCTGCCTTATACCTGTTCCGAATTTCCTACACGACCGATCCTGGTCACGTGGGAGTCGTATACGCATGACTTGTGGGTAGCCAGTGGCTGCTCAGCAGCTCCTCGGGAAGCTGTTGGTGGGAGGTCCCGCCAGGGGGGGAGCAGTGGCTGGTGTTGGGGGCTGCTGCTGCTTCCTGTTCCCCCGGACGGAAGGGCCAGGCACGGAGAGCTCAGCAGCGATTGGCGGCTCTCTGCTGCCTCCCCGCTCTCCCGCCTTGCCCCCGTTGGCGCAGCGTGACCGCTCCGTGCGGCTGCCGGGATGTGGATTCAGGCCTGGGGAGTCGCCGCCCCGTTGCTGCAGAATTAAAGCGTCTAATGCACGTTGCGCCGGGTGAGCGCTTCCAGCGAGAGACGTTCCTCTAGCGGAGCGTGCGTTTGCACCCTTTCCTATCTGCGTGCAGGAGCAGCCGGTGGAGAATGCAGCGGCATCTCTTCGAGAGGGTTCCCTTCAGCCCCAAACCCTCTCACGTTTGTAGGGTCGCCAACCAGGCACGTTTTTAAGGAACGCTTCTGGAAAATACACGTTGCAGAGTCTGCAACCTGTGTTTTTCATAAGTCCTCTGCATTTGTCCTTGGGTTGGAGCAGAGGACGGTCATTGGAGGGAGCTGAATCCAGCTCCAGCTTCCTAGCCCAGCCCGAGCCTGGCGGGGGGGGCGGGATGATCGGCCAGTGACCCACGCTCTTCTCGTGCAGTCTGCAGCGACGAGCTGACGCACAACTTGAAGGGCTTCACGGTGATGAACGAAGCGGAGCGCTACGACGCCGTGCAGCACTGCCGCTACGTCGACGAGGTGGTGAGGAACGCCCCCTGGACGCTCTCCCCGGAGTTCCTGGCCGACCACAGGGTAAGAAGCGGGCGGAGCAGACCCTGATTGGACCGGCCTCTCTCCGTTCTTGCCAGCCGGTTCCTCCTGAAATCCTCAGCTGTTCAGGTTGCAGCAGGTCAGGCTTCCTGCCGAGCAGGCTAGAAGCACAGGCAGACGTGGTAGCCTAGATGTTGGACTTGAACCCGGGAGGCCAGGGTTTCGGATCCTGTGTTAGACGTGAATTCTCTGGGTGGGCCCTTGGGCGAGTCGGTGTCTCGGAGCCTCAGTTCCTCCGTCTGTAAAATGGGAATGATAATGACCTGCCTTGCAGGGCTGTCGATTTTATAAAGCACTGTGAGAGCTACGCCCATGATAAATAGTAAATAGCCCCCACAGGATAGCGGGTGCCAGAGTATCTCGGAGCTTACGAACCTTGCAGAAGGAGCCAGATTTGACAGGTGTAAGATTCAGAAGTTGCCGTGAGAACCTATACTTATTTATTTTGTTTTTAAAATACCCTCCTGCCACAGGCAGCTTGGGGCAGCTTACAATTTTTATGAAAAGATTTTTAAGAACCATAAAACGCAGTAAAACACCGGAGGTTAAAAACACACCCATCCCCCACCAAACGCCTGGCAGAACAGCCACGTCCTTGCACCTTCGTTGAAAGGAGGGGAGGTCCGGGGCCACCCCAGGCCTCTGCCACAAGGGAGTTCCGCAGCCTCGGTGCGGCCATCGAGAATGCCACTGGCTTGTAAAGAGAGGGGCTTGGTTGGAGCTAGGTTAGTTTGCAAAACTGCAACGGGGAATTCTTCAGCAGCGCTCTCTCATGCTGAGTACGTTCAGAGACGCTGGATGAGAGAGAGGCCAGAGTTGGACAGTTGCAGGCAGGCTGAGATGCCGTCAGGGAGAGACTGATTGGTTACAGAGCTTAGCAAGGAAGTTTAGTTCTGTGCATTCAGCAACTTGCATGCCTTGGCTGGCAGCTCCAACTTTGTCTTGGGTCAACAGCCCGTTTTAGAGAAGTTGCTTTGAAACTTGAAACGCTGTTTTCTCTACTCTAGATGCCTTCTTGTTAGGCAGGTAACCGCGAGGTTCTTAAGGACAGCCAAGAGGTTGCTAGTCAAAGCTGGAATTCCTAATTGATTTGTAGTTTGGGCACCAGCAACCCGGCCTTCTCCATTATGCACCCATTTCACAGATAAGGCAGCTCCTGTGAATTTCTTCTCAATTTTATTCTCTCCTCTTGGTGTATTTCATTCCCAGATCGATTTTGTTGCCCACGACGACATCCCATATTCCTCTGCGGGGAGCGATGACGTTTATAAGCACATAAAGGAGGCAGGTGAGCAGAGCCCGCTGACCACGGCTCCATTGGTTTTTGGCAATAAAGTGGGCAGATAGCGTCTCGGGAACCATGCGTAGCTCTCAGGCACCTGTCGTGCAGCTCTCGCCAGAAGTGGCTGCCTCAGGAGCAAGTGAAGCAGCTGCTGGACCCTCCTGGGGGCTACGAGAGCGTGCCTTGCACCATTGTTGGTGCTGCCCAAACGTGCCAGAGCGCCTGGGAGCCAGCGCTTTGATGTGGCGGGGAAGCCGCACTGATTGGTGGGGGTGGGAGCCACAATGTCTAATGTGGGTTTGGGGCTCAGGGAACTTTGCCCACCCCTGTCCTAAACTCACCTTAACTCTGCCGCCGGTGTTTAAAGTGAGGTAGGAGGAGGTAGCCCCCCCCCCCCAGGTGTTCCTTATCAGCTCCCATCTGCAGAGTAGCTTCCCCCATGGTGACGGGATCCTGTATAAACAAGGATAGAGCTAAGGCAGAGAGTGTTGTTTACTCTCAGATAAGAAGTATCTGAAATTCCGGGGAGCCAGTCGAGTGCCCGGTTGGTACCAATTAACCAGCCAGGCTCGCGGTTACCTAAAATACCAGCTGTTAACTTGACCGAGTTGCCGAATTTTCATTTTTGCCAACTGATTTTTAATTTTTTTTTCCGTTTTACCGACCCATTCCAACTTACCGTTTCACATGTTTCTGCGCGTTCCTGACCACTTTCCTACCTTGGTAAATGGTAGAAATGGGAAATTAGTAACAGGAAATGATTGGAAGCAGTATTTCAGTAAATCAGACAGCCTGTCCGGGACGGCACTAATTGGGTATTGGCTAGTGCTCAGTGTTGCCCAGTCAGATGGCGCCAGGCACACCCATTTTTGTGGATTCTTGTTTCCACTTTAGTGTGCGTGAAGCCACTTAACACCACAACTATTCACATGCTTGTTAACCCCCTGGGGTCATCTCTCCTTGGGTAATTACTCCACATTCATGTGAACGCTTGCAAAGTGGGGTATCCTCACCAAAGTACCTCCAGGGGGAAGGAACCTGTCTGAGCGTAGCTTTGGCATGATAAACATAGCAAGGAGGGACACATAACGTAACATGAATAAATTATAATCTTATTTTCAAAAACAGAGTATGTTTTAGATGCGTTTACAACACAAAAGAATCTTTAATATTCTAATAAGCATGAATGAAAAAAGTCCAGTCCATGTTCAGAAAAGTGATTTCTAATGAATATTACTTTCATAAAATTAAGTCCGTCACTCCTGATATTCAAAAGACGAATCCAGCATTCGTATCCGGTAACATGTTTCGACCTAAATAGGTCTTCATCAGAACTTCATGAACAAAATATGTGACCTATAAACCCAATAGATTTCAAAAAGCTTAAGACAATTGTAAACATATCAACTTCAGAAATGTTAATCAATGTATATGTATTGTGAACATACAACCTCCATTAATATTAAATAGGATTATATTATAAATAAAAAACTCATGATGAGTTGAAATAGAGATATCAAAATTAATAAAACACCTATAACCAAAAATAAAAAAATAATAATGAAAAGAAACCCTCAAAAATAATAAACACCAGATCTCCGTGATGAAAGGACATAAACTTCCGACGTCAGTGGGCAAATCAAAGCATCAGGAAAACAAACAAAAAGATCTCTGTCCTATCTAAGATAACCAAATCAAATACAATGTGTGTGTTTGCCTAAGTCTTTATCAAAGATATCCTGAACTGTATGATTGCCACGGAAAAGTCCTTCATTTATTTTCCTGTAAAACAAAGGCGCCACTCCAGAGGAGGAGAAAGTCGGTGGGAAACGTGAGTGGCGGGATTTTCAAGACTGCCTAGATGAGTGAGACGTGTACCCGCAAGTCAGTGGGATTTCAGCTCCTTAGGTTAGGGAGAGGGGATCCCACCTCCTGCAGGCTGAAAGGCCCCATCCTTGTAGTCACAGCTGCTCCAGGAGACCGTCCGGTCATTATGGGGCAGTGTCTCCAGCAGGCTCTACGCAGGGACCAAGCAGGCTCCTTGCGGGATTGGGGCCTGATGTTATTGGGTGGACAGGCAACACGTGCTCTCTTGGGTGACTCTCGCCAGCCCAGGGAATCTTCCCCTCTGCTTCTGCATGACCTGGGTTCTCTCCTCCCGGCCGCTAGGTATGTTTGCACCGACACAGAGGACCGAAGGGATCTCCACGTCCGATATCATCACCCGCATCGTCCGGGACTACGACGTCTACGCCCGACGGAACCTGCAAAGGGGCTACACGGCCAAAGAGCTGAACGTCAGCTTCATCAACGTGAGTCTGAATGTTGCGATTGGAAGCTTCTCCAGAGTGTAAGGTGTGGCAAAGAGGCCTCGATCCTCTGTGCAATAGAAACCAATCTGGAGGGTGAAACAGGGATGGGATTGATGCTGGGAGTAAGAGATCTTTTCCAGGTTTCTTCATGCTGAATTGAATCCACCCTGACAAAATGGGAATTGAAAAATGTTGGGGAGGGGGGTGGTCTATCAAGCAGCCCACGTTGTCATTCTCACGAAGCCTCTTTTTTGGCTGGAATCGTGATGATCTCCGACATGCAGAGGGGATCTCAGGACAAATGTCTTAACTGCCAAATTTGCTTTGCCTCCTGCATAAATCCAAGCTGCTGATTCAGCAGGAGAGAACATGCATCAATGCTTGGCTTAGGCTGATGGGAGAAAAACATATTTCAGCAATTCCAAATATCGTCCTGGACTGGTCAGACTCCTGACCCCATCTCGCAGATAGACCATGTAGATGCTGGTTCCTAAAGTAGTTGTGTTTTTTTAAAAAACAAACAAACAAAGAGGCTGCCCAAACCCTGATGCGGCTAGATTGGCGCTCAGTGACTTTGCCGTGTGAAGTACGGCAAGGGGGGATCATGGGTATTCCAGCTTCCCTAACCCCTCCCGGTGTGTTGGTCGCTTCCACAGGAGAAGAAATACCACTTGCAGGAGCGCGTGGACAAGGTGAAGAGGAGGGTGAAGGACGTGGAGGAGAAGTCGAAGGAGTTTGTCCAGAAGGTGGAAGAGAAGAGCATCGACCTCATCCAGAAATGGGAGGAGAAATCCCGAGAGTTCATCGGCAACTTCCTAGAAATGTTTGGCCCTGAAGGCGCCCTGGTAAGGAAACCCAGACGGTGAGTCCGGACGGCTCCCCCATCGGTGCCTTGGCAGCATCACACGGCGATGCTCTTTAATCGCCATCCGGCTGGGTGCCGCTTGGCCCACACTAGGGCGCCATCTGCCGGAGGGGAGACTTGTTAGGGAGGCCAAAGGTAACTCGGTCTCCAAGCTCGGTTAAGCCTCATTCTCTCCCGAGATGATTCCGCTCTCCCGGCTAGGGCCGACCATAGCGGTGGTTTTGTGCTAAGAAACACCCTGTGCGTTCAGCCCCCTTTCACACCCGCCTAAGGGCAGCGTTGGGTGGTTCTTGCAGCTTCATGGGGGTGGGAAGATATTCAGACCCGACCCTGACCGCGCTGAGCTGGTCCCGCTTCTCTGCTTGTGCCGCGCCACGGCATCATGGCCCTCCATAGGGGGTGGGGCTAAGACGCTCTCCTGCCCTCACATGACCTTGGCAGGAGGCAGGACTGCGCCGGGGCGGGGTCGCAGAAAGGGGGCGGGGGGTTCTTTGCCCCGCCCTCTTTCTGCTGTGCTCCTCTGGGGGTCCGGAGAGCAATCCCATCTCAATCCCAGCACCAAGGAGACGGGCTAAGTATAGTGTTCTTGAGGGTTGGGGCATTTTTTTTACAAGAACACAGGGGTGGGGGAACCTCAGGCCCAGGGGCCAGAAACGGCCCACAGCTAGTTTTTCCTCTGGCCCCCGGAAAGCACTGAAAGACGGAGCTCAGGATAAGGGAGCAGAGATGAGGGCCTGCCCAGAGATCCGTGGCACAGAATCCCCATCTGGAGACTCCTCGCTCTTTCTGCGCACACCCACCACCACCCCAACCTCTCTATCGGCCCTTGGAACTTGTACTGATTTTTGAGGGAAAGAATTCTTTGCTTCTTCCGTGCGGCATAGTCCAGGAGTCAGGTCCCAGGTTCCAAAAGAGACTGGGCTGGATTTAGGAGCACAGGCTTTAGATTCTTATAAACCCGAGTTCTGTGTGTAAGCCATGTGTTCAGATTCAAGTTTTACCTGTGGCGATGATTAGCATGTCTGGCTTTACACCCGTCACAAACCATTGGACACTCAGTGATTCCCTGTGATAACGGCTTCTTAAAGGGCTAGGTCAAGGGTGGGGGAGCCTTTTCCCTCCCAGGGAGCACTTTGAAAGTGACTATAAAGCTCCGAGGGCCACGTAGACGTTGGGGACAGGGATGCGCTCAGGGTGAGGCGGGTCCAGATCATGAATCCGTGTCATGGTTTTGTCCCCTCTCCTTGTGTGCATCTCCGCTTCCTTCCCCTGAGCTCCGTCTGTTAATGGTTGGGGGCAGGAATGGGATCCAGGGGCCCAGATGAAGGCACTGGAAAGGAACCGAATAAAAACGAAGCGTGGGCCGCGTTGCCCTCCCACCCCCCAGGCCTGAGGTTCCCAATCCCTGGGCTTAGATAGTTGGGTTTGATGAAGGGAAGATGGGGAGCTTCCTTATCTCAGGAGGGATAGACCTCTCGAATGGCCCCTGGCAACGCCCAGCTGCTTTGGCTAAGGAGCAGGTGGTTAAGTATCTAGCAGCTGAAGAAGCTTGCAGCATCAATGTTGAGGGACACAACAGGCCATGCACCCCCCTCCCTCCCCAAAACAGGGGCACCTCCCTCAGCCTGAGCACAAAGCGTATTTGCTTGGGTGGGACGGCAGGGTGAAATACTCCCGAGTTCTGTTCCCCAGGGCACGTGGTTTTGCCACGTGCGGGATTCCAACACAGTGTTGGAAGACCAAGGTCTCCTGCTGCCCTGGCAATGCCCCCACCTTTCTCCTCCTCCCTGCTTTCCTCCTCTCTCCAGAAACACATGCTGAAGGAGGGGAAGGGGCGCATGCTCCAAGCCATCAGCCCCAAGCAGAGCCCCAGCAGCAGCCCCACGCACGACCGCTCGCCCTCCCCGTCCTTCCGATGGCCGTTCTCCGCCAAGTCGCCCCCATCGCCCCCCACCAACCTCTCTCGGAGCAAGTCCTCGGCAGTGACCTACGACATCAGTGAGGACGAGGAGGACTAAGCGGCCTCGGGGCGCGCACACGACCCTCGGGATGTTGCAAATCGCTCCTTGTCGGACCCCGCCTCAAAGTCCAAGGCGACCTGCAGAGTAAGGAGAGCACGAGCGTGTGGACAGCGGGGAGGCCTCCCAGAGGCACCGTTCGCTCTGCACAAGGACTGTCGCCTGGAAAGCTGATTGTAACTGTCTCCTGACCACACCACGCTCCCCACTTTTATCATTTACATTCTAGCGGTTTTGCAGGGGAGAGGGGACAACTGACCTTTTTTTTTTTTTTTTCCCCCTTCTTTTTTTAAAGAAAACATTTTTAAACACAGTAAGCAGCGCTCAATTGCTTGCCCCTGCTAATCCTCGGAGGAGCAGGGAGAACGGGTGGGGAGGGGGAATGGTTCCAGTTTAAACCTTTTTTTTTTTTTTTTTTTTTTGGTCTTGTCTGTCCATTTGACCTACTACAGCGTTGTATTGCACCGAGACAGTATCCCGCGTCTCGGCGAAATGTCTCCCGTTACAGACCCGCCCGGTCCCCAAGGCAACGCAGGAAGCTTAGTGCAGGAAAGCTGTTTTTAAAAAATCCAGAAGAGAGTTGTTTGTCCAGCACGAGAACCAGTCAAGAGTCTCTCTGGAAGTCCACGTTGCGAACGTCCAATTCCCCACCATGCTAGAGCGTCGTGCTCGTAAAGCGTCGAGGCTTTCACCTCGTGTGGAATAGATGCCCTTTAAGAAGCCCAGAGCAGTATTGAACTGGTCACACGTGTTCTGTCAAGCATGTGAAATCGGCCCGCTGAACGGTAACCTTGAGCTTTGATTTCTGCAGGGAAGCTCTCGTAACCAAGAGCGTCCTTCAGTCTCGAGCTAGGAATTCTGAGCCGCTGTGAGAGAGGGGTGTCTCCCAGCACATCTTGTGCAGTGTCGAAATAACATGCTTGTTGCCAGATCTGTGTCGTCGTTCCCCCCCACACACACACACACACACACTCTCTCTCTCTCTCTCTCTCTGCCTCCCAGTTCCTAGCATGTAGCATGCTGCTCTGTCGAAGCACTTTTCTCGGTCTCTAAGTGGGATAAACTGTTCCAAGCTAAAAGATGAAGGAGCTGTCGTCTGTTCTTTTTGGCAGCAGGCACATGGGCAAAAAATTGGGGGAGAAGGGGAACACGGAGCCCCCCCACTTAGCCACACCCTGTGACCCACAAGAGCCCCCGTTTCCTGTCCCTCCAGGCCCCGCGGGGGGAAGGGAGTGGGAGAAACAAGCAGGGGAGAGCACTGTCTCGTGCCTGTGCCTCCCACTCCCTGTCCCTCCCCCCTGCAGTGCACACCACCCCTACTAGGACGCAAGTCGTCTTGGGTGGGACCATTCCCCCCCTTGATGTCTGTCTAGGTTGCTTGCACCTCTGGCGTGGCAACGAACCAAAATTTCTCAACGTCTCCCAAACGGCCGTGTCCAATTCTCTGCCCGCGCTGTCAGGGCACCACATCCTTGGTGTAAAATCCAATGGGAATTAAATGCAGCCGCTTGTGCTGCTTAGATTCTCCCCTGGGGAGCGCTGCGATAGCATCCAGGGGGAACTCCACCCTGTCACCGTGAGACAGCGCGGGGCAGAGAATTGCTCCGCTCCCAGGAGATCCTGCCGCTGACGGATGGTTTTGCTCTTTCGCGCGTCCCTCAGTCAGATCCTATCGCTGGGGGAGGTTCCCCGGGTTTTGTGCACGCAGGTCAAGGCTGCTGTGAAGCTCGCTCTCGCAGGCAGCATTGGGGGGGCGGGGGTTGGAGCCGTCTAGCCGCTGTGAAGCCCCCGTCTCTGCTTGTTTCAAAGAGCTTCCCAGTTGCATCATCCCAGTCTTGTTGCTGCGACGGCCTTTTAAACCCGCGGCCTCGTCTCTTCCCTGGTTTTGAGACCGGTCAGAGCTAGCAAGGGGAGGGGCTTGCTCTCCGAGATCTGCAGTTTATCGAATTTGTTTTTCCGGGCAGGGATCTGAGCCACTTCAGAGAGAGATTTTGCTACTTAATTTTTTAACAAATTCATTTATATTAAAATGTATATGCCGCCCCATCCTGCCTCAGGCACCTGTAAGCAACAGAGGGAGGAACTACGTTGTTTTACAAAGTGACACCAATAATGGGGGAGGCGCAAATTGGCTTAATTTCCTCCTGCCTGAGTGGTAGATGAGCATGTACCTGTCCGCATGTACCTGTCCACATACACGCCTCTGCACATGCTTTATATAGATATTTATAAACTTAGGGATATTTCTTCATCCCGTGGCAAACATGAGAACAGGCCAACTCTAGGGGGCAGACGGTCACTCTAAGCTTGAATCATGTTGATCCCTTGCATGGCAGATAGTGTAACTCTGGATGCTTACCCTATTCACGGTGTCTGGTCTGTCCTCACGGCAAGAGAACGACGCCCTGAGCTCCATGCAAGACGTAGCCTTGTGGACCTTTTTTAACAACCGCACGCTTGGAACGAACAGAGCCACGTCTTGTAACTGCCCAATGCCGGACACCACCTTGCACTTTACGAATAAACGGACACTGTCCCCAAGCTGGTGGGTTCATATCATGGCGTTAGGACCCCTGGCCATACCGTGTTTCACAGGGGATGTTCATCGGTTTTCATGTGCACAGTTTGGCGCCAGAACCTCTCAATCACGCCATCGCAGCGGAATCTCTTGCAATTTTATTTTTTTCCAATGGAGTATTGTTGCCGTGTTCTATCTTGTGAAATGCAGCCTCCATCAGCTGGGTTCATCAGCGTGTTTTCTGTGAGGAAGCAGCTTGAATGTTTCTCCAGAGCTTCTCTCGTGAGCCTGATTACCCCCGTGTGTGTGTGTGTGTTTGTCCATTATAAGAGCAAGCAGAAGGGATCGAAGAGGGTGAGTTAGGATTGAAAGCTCCTGAACCCAGGAGCAAGAGTAAAGGGGTGAGATCTAAATTGTTGCCTTCTCCGCTGCGAAGGTGATCTCTGCGGAGAGTTGGCAGGAGCACGGCAAACCCTGGGGAGAACCACTTAATCCATCTTGATTAGTTTCTGCAGGATGGTAAGAGATGCAGCTTCTAGCCCATGATGATGTTGGACCTTAGATTCTGAAAGCAAGCCAGCACCGCGAGGGTGGTTTCATACGCTAGGAAGGATGGCCATTGAAGGTAGCAGGAGGTGGTGTCCAGCAAAGGCTGAACTTGAACAAATGTTCTAGCTTGCCATGGCTGTAATCTTGGAAGTCTCAATTGCATTCAAGCGGGCTCCTCAGGAAGGTAGATAAAATCATGGCGAGAAAGAAGAAACCATCTTTTTAAAATAGCCGAGTTCTCCAGCTCTTCAGGAAAACGACTGAAATCACGTCGCGTCGTAGAAAATGCCTCTTCTGCTGATCTCCTTCCTCCCCTGTAACTTTAAGCGAGACAGTGACTGACACATCAAACACATTCTTTCCTTCCCCCGGTTTCCAGTGTTAACCCCTCTCTATTTAATAGGACATGTGGAATAGGCGGGGAGCCAGCCGCCTTTGGGCAGCCTACAAAGTAAGGCCAGGAAAGACTATTGAGACTCGAGCTATGTTGAGATCTTTAGAAGAGTTCCTACAGCAGCCTGGCAGGATTACTGCATGAGGGTGGCTTCGGTGATTCTTGAACCGATCTGCCATGTGGTCATTGCAACGGTAAGTAATGGTGGTGCTTCTCCGATGGATCACCTCAATGATAATCCGGGAAATCACCACTGTGCAAGAACCCGGAGTCCCCAGAAAACATTTTAGGAGTTTTGATGTTCCATTCACACCTAGGTTTCTCCCGTCTTCCTTGTTTGACCTGGAACAAAATCTCATTTCTGCACTGAAGGAAGTGGATCCCTTCCTCTCGGTGCACTCCTCATTGTCCAACATGTCCTTCCTGTGTCCCTATCCTTCCGAAAAGCCATACATATTGAGAGTGTTCTCAGCAATATGTTGTCCCAGGGAGCCTAGCAAACTCTTAACACTTGGCATTTTTATAATCAAACCCTAGTTATTTCCTTTTCTCCTGCCCCATTTCCTAGAGCTGCTGCTCTTTGTACAAACCTCAGCCAGAATAACTCTGTGTTTTTTGTTTTGTCATCTTGAGAGAGAGAGAGAGAGAATTTGTCAAGATTAGAAATGTTTCTAAAAAGTTTATTTTCCAGCACAAATAAATGGGAAAATGAGGTCTTGGAATGACCATTTTTAAATTTCCATGATGTTATTTTGAAATGCAGTTTTCCACTTAGCATTGGCTTTCACCCCATGGGGTAGAATTGATGTTAGACGGTTTGAGCTAAGTAGCACGGTGCTCTAGACTGGGAGAAGGACTCTTTAGAACCCTCTTACGGAGACCTCATTGGCGCAAGGAAGCCGAGGACTGGTGAACAGTCCTTATTGCTTGTGGCACGTCTTTCCTTGAGCCGTGTTAACTGTATTGATTTCTGCCCCTCTGTGCGTTTTACTGTTTTGTTTTGAGTTGGGTTTTGGCTTTTGTGTTTAGCCAAATAAATGCAAACTAATTTTACCAGACGCTTTGCCGGATTGTGCCAAATGTTTTCTTGAACAATTTTGTGGGGTGGGGGGTTGTGCATGACCTGGATTTCCCGTCGCTTTACCGGAAAAGAGCGCCCCTTCTTGAGAAGAGGTGAAAAGTGCCGGGCGAAAGAACGTTATGAGACTCGGGGTGTTAACTAACGGCACAGCCGCTGCGCCACGAGTGTGCATGTTCCACGCACCCGTTTGCCGTGAGTCTTGAGCCTATCAAACGAATGAGGCTAGAGGGGAGGAAATGCCCTAGGATGCAGCAGGGAGGTGGGGGAGCTGGGGTTGCCATTTCCCCTCCCTTCCCCTCTCCCTCAGGCGCTCTAGCAACTAAGCGCAGTGGGGCTTCCTCCCTTGTGATTCACTTGGGGGGCGGGGGGGATGCTGCCGTGAATTGAGAGATCTCCCAAGCACAAACCCAATCGGTGCCGATTTGCCAATCCCATTTGTACCCAAACCAGCCCCCAACCTGGCTCTCCGGTCCCCCACTTCAGCAGCTACACCCCATTGCTTGCCCCTCCCTGAACCTCCGCCAGCTCTTCCGCGGTCTAATTGGCAACACGTCGGCGCACGTTAGCTCGCGTGCCGGGCTCCACGTTCTCTGAACTGACGCCATGGTTCGTGGGTTGCACGGTGGCCTCCGATTGGGTGATCCCAGCCACCAAATAGACGACCATGCAAACTCCCACTCAGCGGGTTATTATTGCCCGTAAATCCCACAACCAGGGACCCGCACTCGTGGTGTTTTCCCCATTGCTGCCAATGGAGACACCGCAGTGAACCTGGGTATGGTGAGCCCACGTGCAAGGCCACCAGGAGTCCCAGTCAGAGAACTCGCTGCCTTTCCCATCTTCTCTCTTGATAACGGAACTCCCACCGACCCCACTTCTGCCCCGTGTACAACTGGCATCAAGCTGCTGAGGAGACGAGTCTCGGTAGCCCTGTTTCCTAGCTTTGCCAGTTCCCTAGATGCTCTCTTTGAAGCCTTTGGGGCTCCACGGTTGTTTCTTCATCAGATGCCAGCCTGGAATTCCCCCCCCCCTCCCAGGAGCTTCCTCTGCCCCCACCCTCACCTGCCCAAAACGTATTCGCCCCTTCTCCCTTGCTGTCCCCTGGAACTCCCTTCCTGGATACTTTTGTTCTGCTCCCTCCCAACCTTCAAATCCCTCCTGAAAACCTACCTCTTCCCACAGGCCTCCCCTAACTCGGCATGAGGAGGAAGTTGCCTCCTCTTCCCTCTCTGACTCGAGTCGTGATTCCTCGTCACTAAGCTGAGCATGTGCACCTGAGACTTCTCAACTTCATGGATAGATCCCTGTCTTTCTTAGATTGTGAGTCCCTCGGGACAGGGACCTATCTCTAACCATTGATTGTGCAGTGCCAGGTACATTGCTTGCTCTATATAAATAATTAATTTACCTCCCTGGGCTTGAACAGAAAAGAGGTGCCAGGGCAGAGTGGCTAAGGCACCCAGTTACACTCCAAAAGGGTGGGTTTAGGTCCCGTTTGGTTTCACGCAAGATGGTGGCCTCCAGTTCACTCACCTGCTCCACTCCACTCCACTGGCAGTAAGGTAGGATCTTACACTGACCATACTACACTCCTGTACCGTGAGCTGTAGAAACCAGCATGGCTGGACTGTGACTGTCCAATGGGCTCGGGAGACATTTTAGCAGAACGGAGACACTGCACTTGCAAAATAGCAGCGCGGTGTTTGGAAGCGCTAGCAGCGGGGACACCTGGCTCTTTTCTAAGCTTTGCTGTTGCCAGCGGGACTCTAGATATGCCACTTCAATCTGCCTCTGGGCTAGCTTGGTCCATTTAATCCTGGGTGAACACCGCTCGCCGTTTATGCGAAGAGCATTGCGGTCTCGGAAGCAATTCAGGGGGTGGTGCTGGCCCGGAGGGGGGTGTTACCTACACACACGTGCTTTGTGCACTGTCTCCTGCCTGTGTAGGAGACCGAATCTGGCTTGCGCACTCTGGTGTTAGAGTAGCCCTGCTTGCCTAAATAAATGCATGGCTGAGGCCCAGAGCAAGGCTGTGTTGAAGGCTAAACGGTGAATGCAGTTTTAGGCTGCGTTAATAGACGCCTCGTCTCCAAGTCAGCAGAGGTGATCATTCCACTCTGTTCAGCACTGGACGGGCCTCCCCTGGAGTGTTGTCTCCAGTTTGGGGCACCTCATTTTAAGAAGGTCCTTGACAAACTGAAGCGGGTTCAGAGGAGGGCGACAGGATGCCGGGTCTGGAGAGCTAGTCTTGTGAGGAAAGATTGAAGGAACGGGGGTGGGGTAGAGAAGATTTAAGGAGAGACATGATGGACATCTTCAAATATCTGAAAGGCTGCCCCCAAGAAGAGAGCAAGGGGACTGTCCTGAGGGCAAGACTAGAAATAATGGGCTCAAATTACAGGAAGGATGCGTTTGGTTAGATATCAGGGGAAACTTCCTAACGAAGCCGTGCGGCAATGGGAACAAGTTGCCTAAAGAGGCTGTAGGCTCTCTCCGTCGCTGGAGGTTTTTAAAAAGAGGCCGGACAGTCCTCCGTTGGGGATGTTGGAGACGTCATCCAAGCAGGGGGTTGGACTAGATGAACGTCCCGTCGAAGCCCCTCTCACCTCGAGCATGCTACGACTGGACGCCGCACCTCCTGAGTTCTAGAGTCCACAACAGTCGGGACGTTTGCCCACCTTTTTCTCCCTCCCCCCTGTCGGAATCAATGACTACTTGCTACAACAGCAGCGAGGGCCGTGTACGCATACCTGGATCAATTTATTCTGTATTCAGCAGCACCCAACGTGGAGCCCCACCCGTAGACAAGGTCCCTGCACCAAGGAGCCGGCTGGTGGCAGATCTTTGGTTCATCCCTTTGGTGTTCCACCTCCTGTTGATCCAGGCTTGGTCCCCTCCTCTTTGCAACTTGCTAAACAAAGCGTCTCCCAATTTGCTAGGAAGAGGTTCGCACTGTCCCGTGAGATTCCGGAGGGGACGCGTTTTTGGACGAAGGGTAGGAAGGTCTCTGTATCCCATTGAGCTCGGAATTCAGACGCCCCTTCCTTTGTTCCTCTTCAGGCCTTGGCTTCTACCTCACACTCGGGAGAGCTGACAGACTGGTAGCCTGATTTGTTATCCCCTCTTCGGTAGTACATCCTGGTCAGCACCGTCATGATGAAGGTCTGCAGGATTAGCAGCTGCATGTTCATCTCTTTTTTTAAACAAACATAAAAAGACACGGACGTGGCATTAGCATTCTGCAAGGAAAGACTCTCCCTACACACGCACGCTCAAAGACGGCAAGAGTAGAACCACACCGGACAATTACTGGAAGGTAGGACCGTCGACAGTAATTATGGTCTGATGGTCAGAGGATGATGCAGCCTTCTGCTTAGTGCCCCCTAAACCTCTACCTGCAGGAACCTAGGGAAGAACAGCAGGGAGGGGCTTCCCTCCAGAACTGCCTCCATCTTGTCTGCTTCCTCTGAAGTGTCTGCTCCTGTCTGCTGTTGGAGACAGGACACTGGGCTAGATGGTCTCTGGCATCTCTTCTGACGCTGCATTGACCTCAGGGGGGAAGTGGCGATTCAATAGCTACTTATATCATTTCAGGAGTAACCAAAGGCCTTTTTTTAAAAAAAAAAAAAGATGTTCTTTCAACAGTTGGCTCAATTCCATGAACTGTGTTAAGTTCTAGCATGGTTATCCCATTTCTTCCCCACCGTTCCCACAAGCAAAGCAACCTTCTCCAAGAGTGCCAGAGCATGGGCTGTTTCAGGGAGCTGCGTTACCGGATTACAGATCTTGTTTCAAGAGGCTAGTCCTCATTGCTGTCAGAAAAGGCAACGCCTTTGTGCTTGGCTTAGCGTGACAACCCCAGAGGGCTGCCCCCGAAGGGCGGCGACAAAAGGGCACTGGCCGTTTTGTGGCCACTGTGAGGCCGGTGCGAGGTCTGCAAGGAACCACCCCGCTGACGACCTCCACGCCACACGGCTTCTTCCGATGCCCGCCGGACACTGCCCAATCGCTCCTGCGACACCCACTGGCCTGATCTGCTGCAGTGACTGTTGCCGCCTAGGAAGCCTCCCCATATTTCCCTCGCTCCCTCACCCCCTTCTTCTCTCCTTCTCACCCTGCTTCTGGCTCCCCTGCTCCTCCCTCTCCCTCCTCCAACAGCCTTTGTCCAACCGGCCTACCCCTTATTCTCGCCCGTGCCTATTCCCCTCCACCGCCCCTCATCCGATCCCTGCACACCCAGACACTCCACATCCCATTGTGGCCAATGTGAGACCCATTCCCCCTCCCCCTATCCAAGCCCTGCAAACCCAGCCGCTCCGCATCCCCCGACCCACTTCTTCCTCGCCGCCTTTCCCAATGCCTGCTAGTCATTCCCCAAATACTTCTGCTGCAACTAACCTGATTGTAACCAAGCCAAGCACACGCACCTGAGACTTCGCATCCGCCTGAATGTTTGTTTGTCTTCTCCCCTGTCTCTCCCACTGTCCCCTCTCCCTGTCTCCCCCTCCTTGTCTTTTAGATTGTAATCCACAGGCAGGGACCGCGTCTATTTCTATGTTCTGTACACCGCCAGGCACACGGCTGGCGCTATACAAATGTTTATAATAATAATAATAATAACAGCTCACGTTGGCTTTGCGTTGGGTAAATAGGGTGTTAAAGGATGCCACTCAGCTTCCGCTCACTAAACGTCTTTCCAGGCAATGCAACATTATTGTTGTTGTTGTTATTATTATAAATATTTATATAACGCCAGCCATGTGCCTGGCACTGTACAGAACATAGAAAGAGACACGGTCCCTGGCTGTGGCTTACAATCGAAAGGGGTTAAAATGCTCTTGGCTTCTCAGCATTAGGCCTATTTCCCCCCATTCTTTCTCTTTTGTTTAACCCGGGGCTGGCACTCACGTTGCGATCGTGCTTTGGAGGAGAAGGGTGGGGAGCAGGCAATCTGCCCACCTTTGGCCAGGATGCTGAAGATGGAGGGCTGCAGGGCTGTCAGGATGAGGAGAACCTGGCACCGGAGACAAAGGAAGGAGATATTGACACGTTACCCAAACGGTGTTTGCAGCGTAACTGAAACGAGATGCTTCTGGGGACCCACTTGCACCCCCAGGAAAAACTAAACAAACCTTGATCCTCAGCCGAGCGGCAGCCTGGCTAGCGTCTCTTCTAGTTTTGAGTGTTCCCATTCCAGCCTCCTCCCCCTGCTCTGACTTGATGCAGGAGAAAGGCCAGTAGCTCCTCCAAGCTTCCACCTGCTCCAACACCTCGTCTCCCTTGTATCGTCCCCGCCCCCCTCTGCTTTGTCAAACACTTCTTCCTTTGATAGCTCTCTCCTGCTCCTCTGTGCCTTGCTCAGCCTTGCTCTTCCCATGCCTCCATTCCTCTCCTCTGAATAACCCCCTTCCCAAGCAGTCTAGAAGACTCCCCCGCCCGCACCCCGGCACGCACCAATGGTTTTGAAGCAGTCTGGACCGTTCAGGCCTTCCTGTGGTGGCTTCGATATCCCCTCTTAGTGTTCCTTATTGCTGCTTTCTTACAAGGAAAGAATTACAGTAGGGGCAGCAAAAGGAGGACTAGGCAGCCAGCGCTGGGGTGGTCCGTGCCACACAAACAGGGGAGAGGTGAGGTTTGGGCCCAAATCAATCATTTTCTATGAAGACGTTGAAGGTCCCCCGGTGAATAGGTGTGAAATTCTGATTCCACGTGGCCAAGAAACACAGAGGTAAAAGTGAATCAATGTTACCTGGAAACAAACAAACTTGCCCCCCATGTTTTGTTCGGCAAGGTGCACCCTCGCTTGACGGAAAAGGATCGCCAGCGACCAGAGACCAAAAATGGTGGCCACACCGAGGGCTGTGTTTATCCAAAGAGCCACGCTCTGAGCTGAGATCTAGGAGCAGGAGCAGAAAGGTTTTGTGTGAGAGCGCGACTGTCACGGGGCAAGGTTCAGCATTCTGCTGGGTCTGTGTGTGTATGAGAAGGACCCCCTTGCCCTGATGGGGGTGTCTCTGGGACAACGAGGACACCTTGAGAACCCCAGTAAAAAAAAACCAACAACATACCCAGCCCGCTTCCTAACCCTGCGGCAGCCCCACGGAAGCCATCTCCTACTGAAGGAAAGAGGGGGAGCTAGCTTGGAGTGGATCGGTTCTTGGAGGATAGGCCCAGCAAGGCTAATAGCCAAGTAGGTTTGGGTGACGTTATTTCTTAGTGTCAGAAGCCGGGAGTGGATCGCTCTGTTGTGACCGGTTGGGTACTTCTCCGAAGCGACTGAGATTGGCCACTTTCGGAGGCAGGTTCTGGTTCGATGGACCCAGTAGGGCACGTCTTACATTCTTAGCTTTATAGGTTTAAAAGGCTGCTACGAAAGGAGAAGGGGGAGCCGCTGTTCTTCATTCTCCACTGAGAGTAGGACAAGAGGCACTGGGCTTAAGCTTGCTGGAAGGTAGATTCTGTTTAAGTACCTGGGGAACTGTCTAGCTGTAAGAGCATCCAGGCACTGTAGCAAGAGATGCTGTGGAACCTCCTTCGTTGGAGATTTTTCAGGCACCTGACACGCATGGTTTAATTGTAGTCATTAACTGGACTAGATGACCTTCAAAGAGAGCTGGTGAATAAGGTGTTGGTCTTGGATGTCAGAGTTCAGGGTTCAGATCCCAACTTAGCCCTCAAACAACAACACCCCACACACACCGGCCACTGTCTCTCTCTCGGCCTTAGTGCCCTATCTGTAAAATGGGAATAACAGGGAGCCGTGTTCGCTCCACTTGGCAGCAATGGGGGAAATGCAGCTAGCAGGATCCCTCGCCTACCTCGTGGGCTTGTTGTGAGGGGGAACTACATACCGGTTGGAAATAATTCTTATCCTCTATAAATACTAAGATCCATGCCAGCTCTGTGATTGCGTTGCTGCTGCAGAGAGCAAATTCACAAGAGTGGAAGAATTGGGAGCTACCGCTTTTCCAGCTTTGTGGGGGGGCAGGTCTATGCCACAAAATGGCGCCTGTCATGGAAATGTGCCCAAGATGGCTGCTAACAAGAAGCAGAAGCCAGTGGGTGTGGCTAGCTGTATAAAAGAGAGGCCAGCCTGGAGGAGAGGTCAGTCTGTTCCTGACCGTGAAGGAGGACACATCTCCTGAGAGGCTACCTGGAGGGATGCTGACCAGGAGGGACCTGAAGGAAGGTGACCCTGGTGTAGTAAGGGAATTGCTGATACTTAGCCACTGGACTGTGTGTGGCTAGGCTGAGCTGGACGCAAGCTTATGTATATTGTTGGCTGGCCAGAGGTTGGTGCCTGGCCTAGGAAAGGATTATGTGTGATAAATAAACTGTATTTTAGGCTGAAACCCCGTCTGCCAATCTCTTGAGGCCTTGATCCTGCATACACTTACCCCATGGTCAAGTGGGTCCCTGTGACAGTAAGTTCCACCCCAGTGTGGTCTCTTTGCCTCGATCCTTGTAAGATGTCTGCTTGCATAGCCTCTCTTTGACCCACAAAGCCAGCGGGAGCCGCATGTGCAGTTCAAGCCGGCAAAGCCCCAGTCTGATTTCTCAAACGGGTCAAGTCCTTTCAGCCCCTCGCGACTTCAGGAAGCAAAGGATCATGGTTACTTACATCAGATGGGTCATAGTTTCCATCTGCGGCCAGGGCTAACCCCACGAAGACCCCAGCCGTCTTGAGGAAAGCGTACTGGAAGGTCCCCAGAAGCAGGAGTTTAAGCTTTCGCCTGTGACAGCGGGAGAGAGAGAAAAATGTTGAAACCCTTGGGCAAAACAGGCGCAGCTGTAGAAAACGCAGTGAAGTCATGTTAGCCTGAAAGTCCAGCCCCAGCACAGTTACGAAGAGGGTTCTCTCCTCCCTTGTCCGCTGTCCTTTCAGGCTAGGATTGTAAGCTCCTCGGGGCAAGGAGCTTGGCTTGTAGCAATCGTGGTGGTTTGCTATAGTCCTAAAAATGCTGCTCTATAAACAAAGCGCGACACCGATTCTGGGCCCTATGCAGAAGAGGGCAGAGTCTGGTTTGCGCTGGCCAAGGAGGGGATGGATATACACATTCCCTGAGTGGCGACTCCTCCTAAGAAAAGCTTTCTACGCCAGGGTGGCCAGATGTCTCTCCCACTGGCTCCAGCATGCCAGGGCAGGAACCCCTCCCTTGCTGGCTTCCACCTCTAGGATATCTCAGCAGCTGATCTCGGGAGTGGGGAGGAGCACTTCCCTGCTGCACTTGAGGAGCTGTATCCCATCTCCCCAGGGCACCAGTCCTGCTCTGCTTCCCAGATGCAATCTCAGAGAGGCTGGTCCCCACCCCCCTTCCCCATGCTGTGATCCACCTCTTGTCTGTCTGCCCCGTCAGTAGCCTTGCCTGTGCGCACCCAACTCGCCAAGCAGAGCCCCGAAGCCGCTGAGCCAGGGCTGTTAGAGTGACTCTGAGTGTGTGCCAGGGACCGCACCGATCAACGGGAGCAGAGGTGAGGTTGCTTTCATATCAACCTCCCTTGTTGCTGTGCCCCCACAGAGCTCAGCCCCCAGGAAGGCAGCAGTCACGCAAAGATTTCCATTCCCCAGCCATCGACTTCAGCCCAAAGCAGACAGAACGAAATTAGAAAAAAAGATCCAGTTTTACAGCTGCTAAATCAAGACCATCTGGCAGGGCAAGGGGGTGTGTGGATTCTCTGGCTCCTGCAGGCTTCAAAGCAAAACTGGATGACCTCCGAAAGGGAACAGATGGGCTTGAACTAATATCTACTGCCCTCTGGCTGCGTGTGGCCCCTGGAATTAATTCAGCTGTCCTCCTATGGTACTAGGAGGGCAAGCTAGCTTCCCTTGTGTGACATGGGCCATTTCCAAAACCCATGGAGCCGTTCCCTTGCGAACGCCCATCTCAGTGCCTTCCCCTTTCAGTGCCCACGCTGCCTCCCCCAGCCTAGAGCTGAAACGGGTGTCGCATCCTGCATTTTCAAATAGTCTTTCGGGTCCCTGAACAGGACCCGATTACCGAGCTGGGCAGGCACCCAGAAATACCAGGTCTTGCCGTTAGCGAGTGCCCAGTTTACTATTTTATCAATCAGCCAACGGTAAATCGGTACAAGAACTCTGAGAAATTGGGACAGTACGTTGGGGAAAAACAGTACCAGAAGTTAGAAAGTCGAGACCAAACCCCCCAGTAAATCAGTACGTTGGGTAATCCTTTGGATATGAATTGAATACCCAATGTTACTGGCTTGGGTTGAGTACAGCAGTGTTGGCACGTTGGTTTCCGGCCCCTCTGCCCTAAGTGCATTCTTAGCCCCCAGCGAACAAGAACCCTCAGCCCCTTTCTGCCCCACAGGCACCTACGAAATACAGACTCCCTCCCCCTCCTCCAAGAACTATGAGCAGAGATGAAGAGCCAGAGTCTAGTAGCCAGAACGGTCACTGACTGACACCCCTGCCATCGTGCCAGGGCCGGCAGCCTTACTTGGTCATGGTGATGCGTGGGCAGCACGGGCAGCAACAGCAGCAAGGCCCTGTGCTGATCACCATGGGCGTGTCCTTCAGGGCCTTGAGCACGGCCTCCTTCCCCCCAAAGCCTTCCACCATGATCAGCATCAGCAGGTAGAAGCAGATGGCAAAATACCTGCAGGCAGGGAGAGGAGGAAGACAGGAGGGCCTGGGTCACCCAAACTACAAGGTTTGCCCTGAGCTGTGACACCTCCCTGCCTCAACCTCAGTTTCCCCATCTGTAAGATGGGAATAAGACGGACCCACTTTCACTGCTTTCTCCCTGTTGACGCCCATGGAGGAAACAGAGTGAACAGGGTCCTTGACCAACCTCACAGGGTCGGTGCAAAGCTGGGCTGTGAGGGGGAGGGTCCTCTGAACTGCAACACCTAGGGGAGCTGCACCCCACCAACTCCTTTAAAAGGCTTCCTGCTGTTCGCTGGCAGCTGCCGAAGGCCGGCATTAAAGGCTGCTGGCCATTGAGCAGGTGAGGGAAGAGGGGTGCATGCTAAGTTTGTGTGTCTTTTTACATGTCTTGTATATGGGGAGGGAGAGGGTTTGGAAGGTTGGCTATGGGGCAGGGACCCAGCATTGGGGAAACTGTGAACGCAGGTCCCTAGCTCTGGGGTGCCAGGACTCCCCTGAGAAATGGAGGGATAGAGTGTGGGGGGAGGAGGGCTTATAATCATCATAACTTTTATTTTTATATATAGAACCCCCCCTGCCATGGCACTCGAAGAACAATTTAACACTGCTAGTCGTCTTGGGGGGGGGGGGGG
>QEPC01009702.1:4248873-4261374 GCA_003113815.1 Sphenodon punctatus
CCCCCCCCCCCCCCCCGTCCCTTTCCAAATAATTCCTAACATTCTGTTTGCTTTTTTGACGACTGCCGCACATTCAGCTGAGGATTTCAATGTATTGTCCACAGTGACTCCCAAGAGCCTTTTTCTGAGTGGTCACCCCTAATTTAGAACCCGTCGTTGTCGTGTAATGTATAGCCCTGGCTGAGGACAGGATGGTCCCCTCTGTGTTCTCCCTATCCCAGGTCTCAAGGGGAAGGACCAGGTGCTGCGCATCACGGACAGACACTTCGAGCCATACTGGTGCCACAGATGCCAGTATTACTGCCCGCCGCGCACCTTCCACTGCCCCTGGTGCGACGTCTGCGTGGAGGTGAGGGGGCAGCGTAGCCGCTCGGCCTCAGGGACCTATCCAGCCACACGGGATCCCGTACAACACGGGGCTTGGAGCAGGCTCAGGGGGAAGGTGTTGGGCGGGTGATAACCTGAGGCAGGAGAAGGCAGGACCCGCAATTGTGTATTTTTCACAAGTGTGCCTTGAAAATGTGCATAGGTGGCAACCCTACTTTGAAATAGGATAACATCAATGGTGGGGGGTGGGAGTAGAGAGATTTTTAAAGCAAGGGAGAGAATGTGGGAACATTTTAAAAGCCAGACTCCAACCTCAGGTAAGAAATTGAAGAGAGGGGAAGAAAAAGTTCTTGTGAAGGCAGCCAGAGTGTTGGGACAGGGCGCCCTCTAATGGTGATGCCATGTACTAGCCTCTCACTGCTGCTATGGGGGATGCTGTCCCTTTTAGCTCAAGGGGTAAAGGCTCAGGCTTTTCACGCTGAAGGTCGTGAGTTCTGGGCCCAGGCTGGGGGGGTTGTTAGACACCAATTAACTACAGGCCATTTGGGGAACCTGTCCCACTTCCAAGCCCCCCCCCACCCCAATTCCTGCATCCCCCTTCTCCTGTGTTCAGTCACAAGGGGGCTCGAAGGCCAGCTTGGCCTGTCTGCAGGGAACGGGGACATGCCCAGAAATACCTTCTGACTCCTGCGTCTCCCCCCGTCTCCCCCCTGCAGGAGTTCGACCATCATTGCATGTGGCTTAATAACTGCATCGGCTTCCGAAACCTCCGCTACTTCCTCAACTTCGTGGCCTTCCTGTGCGGCTACAACGTGGCCGTGCTGGGCTCCTGCGTCGCCTACCTGGCCCTCAACTCCCTGCAGCCCTTCGGGGTGGAGAAAATCTGCACGTATCCTCCCCGGCGCATCAATGGCAGACACCCCCGAACAGGGCCTAGCATGGGGCAGGCAGCTCCCCGTGCGCTGCCAGGGAGGCAAACGCTTCCAGGACACGGATGCAAACGCCGTGTTGCAGCCCAGCCCTGCATTGGTGTCTGAGGCCCTGCAACATGTATCTTCCATCCGCGGCCTGGAACTGTTTGCCCCGACAAACCCCAGTGTGGGGCAGACCGTTCTCACACAGCCCCCCTCAGGAACAGACCCACGGGAGGGGGGCGGGGGGGCATTTTCCAAGCTGTGTCAACTCCACTGGTGTGTAGCATTCGTGCATGGACCCGCCACAAACACCCCTCCCACACACACTCACACTCGCTCACACTCACACACGTCACAGAGGGATCACGCCTACACAAGGGGGGGCAACAGTCTCCCCTCCTCCCCCGCTGTCTATCCCCCTTGACTCCCCCGCTCCCAGCCTGGTGGTGTCCATCCCCGCTGCGCTCTACCTGCTGCCCCTGCTCATCCTGGTGAGCTCCAGCTTCATGGTGGCGGCTCGGCACCCCAGACGGCTCAAGGTACCGCAGCCCAGGCGTGTGTGCGGAGAGATGTCGGTGCATGTCTGCTCGTACACATGCATGAATGCACGGGCATGTGTGTGCGTGCATATGGAGACTGGGGCCTGTCTGTGTGCACAATCCAGTGGGTGAACCGTCTGAGCACAATGTGTCCAGTGTGTGTATGTGTGTACATTTTGAGTGTGTGTGTACATACTGTGTACATATTGTGTGTGTGTATACAGTGTGTGTACAATGTGTACCGCGTGTGTGTACATACTGTGTACATATTTTGTGTGGGTATACAGTGTGTGTGTACATACTGTGTGTACATATTTTGTGTGTGTGTGTGTATACTGTGTGTACATATTTTGTGTATGTGTATACAGTGTGTGTGTGTGTGTACATACTGTACATATTGTGTGTGTGTACATATTTTGTGTGAGTATGCAGCGTGTGTGTGTGTACATTGTGTACATATTTTGTGTGTGTGTGTATATACTGTGTACATATTTTGTGTGTGTGTATACAGTGTGTGTGTGTGTGTACATACTGTGTACATATTGTGTGTGCACACATATTTTGTGTGAGTATGCAGTGTGTGTGTGTGTGTACATACTGTGTGTACATATTTTGTATGTGTACATATTTTGTGTGTATCTGTGTGTGACAGTGTGTGTGTACAGTGTGTGTACATATTTTGTGTGTCTGTGTGTGACAGTGTGTGTACCTTCAGATGAGCACTCGCACTCCCATATGCGATTCCCACAGTTCCTGTCCTGTGTCAGGACTCGCGGTCCAGCCGCAGCTCCCTGAGAATGTGGGGCGTCAGGAAGCCCCAGTGAGTCTGATCTAGCAGATTGGAGCCCCCATGGGTCTCAGTGCTGCCCCCTGGAGAACGGTGAGGGGAGCGGCTCACATGCAGTGCTCACCCCCCCCAGGCCTGGGGCCCGCATGGGGTCGCCCCACAGCTCCCAAGCCGCTCCGCCTCCGGGCACCTTGCATGCCTCCCGATGCGGGTCCCTTCTCCACAGGCTGAGAGAGAACGGGGGGGGGGGGCAACCCCTCTCCTGAAAGCGCTCCAGCCTTGGAGCTGGGACCCTTAGCTCCCCCCCCACATCGCCTCCCCATAGTGCAGCCCCACATTGGCCACGGACTCCCCTTGGGGGGCAACGTCAGACCCAGCTCTTCTCTCTGCAGGTTCCCCCCGCGCTGGGCAGAGGGAGCCCCTTCGGCCGGGGATGGGCCTGGACGTGGTACTCGTCCCTCCGTGCCCAGAGGCGACTAAAGTGAGTGATGAGCCCCCCCTCCCCACCCCCATCAGCCCATTGTCAGCCTCCCCCATAGTCGAGTGACCGACCAGCCTCATCCCAGCCTGGGGGGCAGGGGCAAGGGGGGGGAGCCCCCATGGGACTGGAGTGGCCACCCAGGCACATTTTGAAGGAACACTTATGAAAAATACATGTTGCAGGGCCCTGCATTGGTGCCTAGGTGCTGATGCCGGCCCTGCAACATGTATTTCATAAGTGTGCCTTCAAAATGTGCCTGGGTGGCCACCTGCATGGGGCAGAGAGGGGCTGAGAATGCAGAGGGGAGATCTAGGGCGGGCAGTCCCGCCTAGGGGCTTCGGGAACGATACCCTGAGCCCCATGCTGGATCCGCCCCCCCCAAGCCCCCTTGGCTAAGTGCTGTGGGTGCCCCTGCAGCCCCCCCCCCCCCCGATGGGACGGACGTGGACTGGGCGCTCAGTGCCAGCCCTGGCTCCGCTCCTCAAACCCCACGGAACACCTGGCCCCGTGATGACGCTCGAGGACGGGAAGTGGGACTCGGTCTCATCAGGCCCGGGGGTTGAACGAACGGGCCAGGGTGCATCAGGTTCAGATCGGGCCCAGCTTGAGCCTAAATCTTAGATCCGAGCAGCGCTCTGCTCCGATCAGGATTAGAGCCCCGTCATGCTGGATGCTGCAGGCCAGAGACTTGTAGTCTCTGCCCCAAAGAGCTTACAGGCGATGGCACGGGGCAGTGAAGGGGGCAAAGCTCGGAATATGCAGGATCAGGGGTGGCAGCCCATGGGGGCAGTGTGACCACAGAAGACCAGTCCATGCCCCCCAGGAGCCTTGCGGGGCCTGGCAGATCCTGGGCTCGGGGAGGGGCACTAGCTCGATCTAACCCTCTCCGGCTCCCAGGTACATGGTGAGAGCATCCAGGTCAAAGGCAGCAGCAACGGCGACCCCAGAAGCCAGGAAAGCACCCGTGCCTCAGGCTGCTGTGCCCCGAGTGGCCCTGCCCAGCCCCGCCCCCCACGGCTTCCCCCAGGACCTGCCCGGAGAGGAGAAGGTGGCCAAGGCCTGGCGTTACGTCCTCTCAGCCGTCAGGGGGATCCGGAAGGGAAGGGGCTCTGCGGGAGCAGCAGCTCCGGAGCAGGCTGCCAGGGAGGTGAGTGAGATCTGCCCCCTAAACCCACTGCACCCCAGCCAGGCAGCTTGGGTTTCCTCTTTGGTGACTCGGTGCTTCCCCCTGCAGGTGGGTACGACGGTCACCTGCTGGCGCTGGCTGCACCCAGAGAACAGAGCAAGCGTGGAAATTGCAGGTGAGCAGAGCCCTCCAGCCACAGCCCAAGCAGAGCAGGGACCTCCTCTCCCTGCAGGCGCCATGATAAAAAGGCCACTCTGAGAACAGAGGGGAAGTGGGCACGCAAAAACTGGGGGAGGCGAGTCTGGGGGTAGAAGAACGGTCTGGCTGGGTCAGGCTCATCGCCCCCCCTCCCCCGGCCCAGCATCCTGTCTCCGGCAGTCACCAGCATGAGAAAAGGGCAGGAGAAGCCACGGGGCCCTGTCAGCTAATCCTAGAGGCCCAAGGCCGCCCCCCTGCCCCAGGCTGCCTCCCCGACCCTCCAAGCCACCGATGGGCTTTCTTTCAAACCCAGTTATTCTGTTAGCCTCCACAACATCCCAAGGCAATGAGTTCCACAGGTTGTTGTAATCCTGCTGCTTCGCAGCCCATGGGACCCCCCCGACATGAGCTCACACCCGTGCTGCTATCGAGGGCCTTTCTGTTGCCCCGTCCTGGGCTGACATTCCGGACACCGGGGAGCAATCTCCAGCTTGTCGACAAGGAGGCAGCACCTGACCGTTTTCCCCTTGTGCGCACGAATCTGCGGCTCGCGACCCCGCCGTTTTAGTTGGACCTCTGCCTCGGCCCAGGGAGCAGCATCTAGCGCGGGCGCGGTGGGGCACCAGAGAGGAAAATCTTTCTTTTGATGTTTTATTGACTTTTCTGTTCATAGTGTGCTTGGACTTCGTCTTAGTTGTAGGGATAGAAATCTGTTTTCATTGTTGTTAAATCAATGTAGTTGTTCCTTGATGCAAGGTCCGGTCAATCTTTATTCGTTCACCTTTCATACAGTTTGATCTGTTCAGAAAGAACGGCTTGCAAGGTGCAGACAGCCCAGATACAAGTTCTCAGGGTCTAGAAACAAAGTATGAAGCAGCAGGCATCATGCTCACCTTCGCGGTATCGGTGCCGGGATTGTCCAAAAAAAAACCAAAGACGGAGAGAGTCAGTCTCCGCTTTTCACAATTGAGTAACAGCCAGGAAGGTCCAGTTAAAATTGCGCCTCGCAGGGGGCGTGCCCTAACCGCCGTGTCGCGCCAGGATAGGAGCACCAGTCTCTTTTGCGCGCTTCCGACCTCCAAGTACTGTGAGGATCGGCGCTCAGAGACGCGACGTAGATATTCGTTCTATTCTCTCTTGCCTTTCAAGCGACCAGTGCAGAACACTCACCTCTACCCACAGGTTCCTTGCTCCACCCACCAGAACAACAAAGAAAAGAAACAAAAGAAAAGGGCGCTTTATTTAAGGACTGATTTACGGCTGCCAGGCTAATTCTACATTTCACAGCCTAGGCATAGACCAGGGCCTATTCCAACCGCGCCAGTAGGCATGGTGTGACGGAGAAACCTATACAAATCACCTGGTTAAGTGTGTTTGTGGTACAAGGCAAAGACTAAATAATCTTTACCAACCACACCAATAGGTGTGGCTTGTGCCGAGCTGAAGTGATACTGTAGCAGGGCCCCACTTGACCGTGGGTCAGTGTTGTCAGGATTAGGCCCCAAGAAGACTGTCACTCACAGGGTGAAACTTCTTAACAGTTTATTTCCACCCCTTAGTCCCAGGCCAGGCACCAAACCTCTGGCCAGTCTCAAACAAGTATAAAGTCCATCCCATAATCTGTAGCCTAGCCACACGCAGTCCATTGGCTAGCTATCCTCACTCGCTCCTTGCTTTTCACATCAGGCTTCTCCCTTCAGGGCCCTCTGGGTCAGCATCCATCCAAGCAACCTCTGGCAGAGATGTTCGCTCCATGACAGTGAGGAGCAGACTGACCTCTGCATGGGACTGGCTCTTCTCTTATAGCCCAAGCCACGCCCCAAATGTAGTCACTTCCTGTGGTGGCCATCTTGAATTCCTCATGGCAGGCACCATTTTGTGGCATAGCCCTGCCACGGGTACGTATTTAATTGCTGTAACGCCTTCTTAAAGACAGAAAGTAGGCTCTAATAATGGGAGCCCAGAGCGGGGCCCCTCTGCTGGTCCGTCAACTGGGGAAGTTGCTGCTTCATTGGATCTGTCCCTACTGCAGAGGCTTCAGATAGAGGCTTTTAACAAGATAATAGTTTCTCTAGATAGAATAGAGAGCAGGCAGATTAGCAAGCCCACTACAAAATCTAAAACTTCCTTGGTCACTTCCAAGGTGAAGGGAAAATCTAAAATACCAGGAAAGGGCAAGGTGGCAATTAGCAAAAAGCCTACACAAAAAGAGAAGTCTCCAATAACTAAAAAAATCTGCTTGGAACTTCCTCAGAGGAGGAGGATTTTGTCCTAGAACGGGAGAAATCTCCTGAGAGTACAGAGTCAATTTCTGATCAAGGGGGACTCGGGAGACATCGCCCAAGATATTTCCGCTCCAAATAAACCAGCTGATATTCAGAGTCTTTATTTATTATTATTCAAATCTATTTATTATTAAAATCTATATGCCGCCCCCTCCAGCTATAAGCATCTCGGGGCAACTAACAACATCTTTCTGATAGCCATGAAGGAGAGGAGGATAGACCAGTGGATCAGGATATGGCCCGTTTGGACGCAAGCAAAGATTTGATAGCAGATCAGGGAAGGCTTTTCCCAGCAGATAACGCAGATGGCATGTATTTAAAGGCCAACAAAACTCTGGAATTAAGACAAAAACACAAAAGATCAGAGCAGGAGGAGGATTCCCCAGAAGATTCTCAGCGTGAATATATGCCCAAAATTCACTCAAAGGGCAAAGGTTTAATTTTAGATATAGCTTTCAAAAAGATCCTTTGAAAGGAGTGGATGCAACCTGCAGGGGTACACAAATTATCTAGAATTCAGGAATAATTGTATCATTTCACAACCACAAAACAAATTTATTCCCGAACGCCCCGGGTAGACTCAGCAGCTGCTTCTCTCGCAAGACATTCTGTATTTCTCGTAGAGGGGGATGCATATCCCAAAGATATTACCAATGGAGGGACAGATGCAGGTCTCCGTAGGGTGTATGAGGCTTGTTCTAATATAGTACGCATTTCAACAGCATTGTTGAGATGGATATTGAAGTGGTATGGTTTGGGGAAGAATCCTGATTTGTCTGGGACTGGGGTCTGTCTTACAGATGCAGCAATGGATACGTTTGTGTGGTCAGCAAGAGGCACGGCTTCTAGCATGGTCGTGTTAGGAAATGAATGAGTTTGCTGTACCTCAATTTACCCCAAACGGGATCGAAGGTCGCCAATCAACAAGCCAAAGTATGTGGGTACAACTCAATTTTATTGGACAGACACTTAACATCTGGCCATGGCAGCGTTACCAGTTACGAACCCCAGTGACCCAACCTAGGATATTTTACGTGTCAGAGGCCACGGTCCGAGACGCAGGCTGGTTCAGAGGAGAAGAGGAGGGGACCCAGCAGGCAGCTGGGCAGGAGTCTCTGGATCGTTGTGAGCGATGGTGAGGGTCAGAGGCCCACGCCGGCTCACGGCAATCAATGCTAGTGACCGCAAGCGCCAGTGACAAGAGATAAGGCCCCGGACGTTTCCTTTTATAGCTTTATTTATTATGAATACATGTTGCAGGGTCCCCTCTTTGAACATGCTGGGTGCGGAAATGAGCCGACCATTCATCTCTCTCATCTCTTGGAGCAGAGCCATTAAAGCTGCTTTTGCTTTGGGGGAATATTTCTTCTCTACTGCTTAATTGCCGGTCTGACCTGCCGAGGCTCCCTCCCTCTCCTTTCAGGCCTTCTTCCTTAGAGATAGTGGCCGTCTGGGGTTGTTAGTGTGGCCTTGGAGATCCATTCTTCCGCTAGAGTGTGAGTTATTTACAGCTTTATTCTCCTGGACCTTCTTGATTGGTGCCAGCCTGAGGCTTATGCATCAAATTACCTGAACTGAATTTGTTCAGGCCTCATCCTTCCTGTGTCTGTGACCATGGCCAAGCTGCCTAATCAATACATAATAGTAGCACGTAGAGATTTGCGGCTACATTCTTGGAAAGCAGATAACCAACCACGCAAAGAACTTGTTAGTAAAGCTGTTTGGTGTTTCTTTGGATCAGGTTGAACCGTGTCTATCTTGTTCTCTGTAAAGCACCAGGTACATCACCGGTGCTGTATAAATGCTTATAATAATAATAATTAATAAGCATCAAACAAAAAAAAGATCTCTCCGTCAGTTGAATGCCTCACGTTCCTTTTTCGTCCCTACAGAAGAGGAAATTCATACTATTCTTCCAGTAGTTACAATAGGAAACGTTTCGAACTCTCCACAAGGTGAGGACGAAGAGGAAGAGGATTCTAGACCGAAACAGCCCGAGGTTCGACTTTCCAGAGGAACAGGCAAGCGCAGAAGTCTTATTCTTCAAAACACGAAGCATGACGTCAAGTTAATAACTACAAGGTCAGTTCAGCCGGGACTCCCAGATATGGGTAGACCTTTTTTCGTGCAGAAATTTGGAAGGAGTCTGTCACCGACAGGTGGGTCCTAGAGACTGTGGAATTAGGCTACTCAATCGAGTTCTGGAATCCCCTCAGGAACGTTACCGCTTTCCTCCAGTATCGTCAAAGATCGAAAAGCATCAGGTCATGGTACGGGAGATAAAGAGAGTATCAGAAATAGCAGCTATACAGAAAGTGCCAGAGGACAAGATAGGTCAGGGACTGTATTCAATTTTGTTCCTAGTACAGAAAAAAGACAGGCTCTTGGAGGGCGGTATTAGATCTAAAACGCCTCAATGGATTCTAAAAGTTCGCAAGTTCAGAGTGGAGGCACGAGGAATGCTCTGTGCGATGATCTCTCCAGCGGGTTGGCTAGCGTCGCTAGGTTTAAGAGATGCGTACCTACACGTAGAGACCAGGCTGGAGCACAGGAAGTGGCTTCGCTTTTCTTACCAAAAGGATCACTGGCAGTACGCCTCCTTCCCATTCGGTCTAGCCTCTTCTCCAAGGGTGTTTACAAAGGTGTCAGTTCCTCTCACCGCAAATCTGCGTCTCCAAAGGGTGCAAATCCATCCTTACTTGGACGACATCTTAATTCGAGCTCCCACATGTGAGCAAGCGTCTCGAGATGTAGCGCTGACCATACAGTATTTGGAGTCTCACCGTTTCCTGGGGAACGCAAAAAAAAAAAAAGCCACTTGGAACCAACACCATAACTAGAGCATCTCGGAGTTTTAATAGACACCAGCCAAGGAAAAAAGTTCATAGCGCAGCAGAGGCCGTTGAAAATAAGGGAATTGCTCAAGAAAGTTCTGAGTTTACACAAAGTTCCTCTACGCATGTTGACTTCTCTTCAGGGTCGCTTTATCTCCTGCATTCAGCACGAACAGCGGGCCAAGTTGCATCTACGCCCACTGCAGACCTTTCTCAGACCCTGGCAATGGGAGATCATGCTGAAAAAAATAATATTTCTGTCTCGCCCACAATATCTAACGGATTCTTTCAGGTGGTGGCAGGATCCGAAGAGGTTCCAGGACAGGTGGCCCCTCCAGGAACCACAAAGGTTAACAGTAATAACAGATGCCAGTCTTATAGGTTGGGGCGCAGACCATGACGCCAGGTGTATCCAAGGGTCTTGGTCTTGGTCTTGGTCTTGGTCAGAGAGGGACCAACAGCAAGTAATGTCTTGAGCACTAGGGGTCCGAATTTCAAGTCACCCACATGGTAGGGATGGGCGAACGCAGTTCAGAGTTCGGACCGAACTCGGTCTGTTCAGTCGACCGAACCGAACTTCCGAACCGAACTCGAATTTCAAACCGAACCGAATTTCCGAACTCCGTTCTGTTCGCCCATCTCTAGTGGCAACACACACTTAAAAACCTGGTTTTGAATGGCCGAACTTGGTTCGGAAGTTCGGAATTCGACCAAACTTGGTCTGTTCGGTCAACCGAACCGAACTTCCGAACCGAACTCGAATTTCAAACCGAACTAAACCAAACCGAATTTCCGAACTCGAATTTCAAACCGAACTAAACCAAACCGAATTTCCGAACTCGAATTTCAAGCCGAACTAAACCAAACCGAATTTCCGAACTCGAATTTCAAGCCGAACCGAACTGAACCGAATTTCCAAACTCCATTTTCAAGCCGAACCAAACTGAACCGAATTTCCAAACTCCATTCTGTTTGCCCATCCCTACCACATGGCTGCTCAACTTCTGGCGCCTCCCATAATTCACAGATTTCCAACTTGGAACCTGAATCTTGTACTCAGGGCTTTGACTGGTCCTCCATGTGAGCCTCTGGAGGACGTATCTAATTACTATGTGTCAATTAAGCTAGCATTTTTAATTGCAATTACTTCAGCAAGGAGAATTTCAGAGTTAGGTGGTTTATGAATAGAGTCACATGTATGTATTTATTTAAAAAGGAAACAGTTTTAAGGTTAGATTCTTTATTACACAGACAGCAGGAAATTGTTTTGCCTTTGTTCTGTCCAAAACCAACCCATCTCCAGGAGCGCATATGGCACTGTTTGGATGTTCGTAAGGCTTTGAAATATTATATAGAGCATGTAGCGAAATGCCAGTAGGGGGTGCTATACAGCTGAGACACCCATCTCACTGCGTTTCTCCTGATCTCTGTCCTGGGGTTCCCACAGCTGGCAAACCCCCAAAAAACCCTTTTTGTTCCGCTGCCACCACTTGAGGGTACTTCAGAGGACGTTCACACCCCTCAAGATATGTGAACCCCAAAAAGGCATAAGCCTCACAGCTTCCCAAAAGCACTCCTCTTTCCTGGCACTCTGTTCCTGAGATTTCCTCCACTGTGTTGGAGGCAGATCCCCAGAGCTACCCACAGGAAGCTTCCCTTGGTTCCCAAAGCTGTTGGCCCCTAGCCAAATAGGTAGATTTTCCCCTTTCAAGCCTTAGTAGCAAGGCTTGGCCACCCAGCCCACAGGAGGCGTTTATTGCGCAGCCAATAACACACACACACACCGAGTAGGGTAAAAAGAAAACTTAGTCTTAACTGGTACATAAGTCAAAAAGGAATAAAAGCATAGAACTAGGGGTGATAACCCTTTGAGCAATCAAAATCAGTATCTGTGGACATGGTAGCCCGTTTAGAAAGCGTCGTCCTATAAACTGTAGCTAGCAAGTACTCACTGGTTCTGATCAGTTCTCCATAGGTGATGGTTTTCCTATGGGGTCCAAGTTCTTCTTCTGGCTAGTCCAGAGTTACTGTTAAGCCATGTGCCTCCAGACAGGGAGGTCACCAGCCTAGCAGCAGTTCAGTTAGTCCAGAGAGAGAGAGAGAGAGAGAGACTGAGAGAGAGAGAGCCAAAAATGCCTGTGCTGGTCCTTTTAAGGCATCCTTGACCTTCGTTCTCATTTGTCCAGGAGGGTCAGCTGGCTTTAACCCAGAAGCCCCTCTCCTTCTAGGATTCGCTCATCTTACGTCACCTGTCTCAGGTGTAGAGTTCTCCCCCCCCCTTAGGAATTCCAGGAATGAGGAAGTCCTGAACATGTGCTTGCTGCGGCCTGGGCGTAGGCTGAGCCAGGCTGGCAGTTTCACCTAAGGGGGTTCAGAGGGAGTTTGTGTCAGGGCAAGGGCATTTTGCCACAGAGCATACAAAGAGCTTCAGGAGAATGTCAGCCTTGTTTGTGCGATTATAGATCACAACGATGGGCACCAGGGCATCAAAAATCACTATAGCCCAGTGGATCACTAGGTGTATGAAGGAAGCGCATGTGGCCTCGGGACTGTCTCCACCTTCTGGAATAGTGGCCCATTCTACGAGAGGAGCAGCCATCTCGGGAGCTTATGCAGCTAGGGCACCTTATGAGGAGATTTGTAAGGCTGCTACATGATCATCATTACAATGGATGTTTTTACACACACATTTCTCCTGCATGTTCGCTATTACATCCTGAACTTTCTGTGTGTCTAAATCACTCACCCAGATCTTAAACATCCGGCTCTTTGAACTTCTGCGCAGAACTTCTCCCAGAACTTTTGTGTGTAAAAAGTTCTCCTGGTAAACTGCTTTGCTCCAGGCAGCTGCGGTCACTTGGTTTCCATGGCAGCCTGTCACGTCTACAGCTGCGGCTACTTTAGGCTGCATCAGGGCAGTGCGTGTGTGAAGAATGCATCTGGAACTTACTTGTGGACTTGTAAACCCAGAAGATTGAAAGACCAGCGCTTTAAGGTGTGTGTCAAAATG
>QEPC01009702.1:4290582-4310840 GCA_003113815.1 Sphenodon punctatus
GGGGCACGGCCCGGGGGGGGGGGTTCCTGTCCCCCGGGAGAGGCCGCTGTTTGCTGGGGGGGGGGTGACCTTGAAGCGCGGAGCCGGCTCTCCCGGGTGCGCGCGGGCCCCTCCCCGGCTACAGCGGCTGCCTGGGGCCGGCTCTGAATGGGCCCGGCCTCATGCGGGGAGCCGAGCCCAGCAGCAGCCTCTCCCCGCCGGCCCCGGGATGGGGAGCCCCCCGCCTGCGCGCCCCCTGCTGCCCGCCCGGGGCCGGAGTCTCCATCCCCCCCATCGGCTGCCGGAGCCGCGAGTGCTGGTCGGGGCTGGGGCTGGGATCCGCGTTCAGCCCGTGGATGGATGGGGGTGTGTGTCAGTGCAAACCCCGTGTCTCTGCCGGGCGGGTCTAGGGCCGCTGCAGCCGGCGGAGACTCCTCTCCTGCCAATCTCTCCCCGCGCCCAACGCCTGGCCCCTGCCCTGCCTCCTCGTGTGCGTGTCCTCCCCTCCCCTCCCCGCAGCTCGGTTACTTAGCGCTCCAGGGCAGGAGCGGGATCCTGACTCTGAGATCCCCAATCCCTGCCCTGCTCAAGCGCTGGCAGCACCCGTGTTTATTTGTATTTAGTTAAACCATTTCCTGGCCTGCCCCTCCTGCCCCAGGCCGCTCAGGCCGGGGTACAACCGCTCAAAACATCCGCTACGACATAAAAGGAGGGGAATAGCTCCCCCCACCCCACAAAAGCCACCGTTCTGCCGTCTGGGGCAGGAATTTCTTCCTTCATCTGCCTAGCGACTCGGCTAAGCTGCAGGAATCCAATCTCCTGCATTTCAGTTTGTTTAAAATGCTTTTTAATGTCATTTAAGATTTCCCCTGGTTCCAGGTGAGAGGGCTGGCTGAGAAGTGTGTGTGTGGAGGAGAACATGCCCTTGAGGGAAGGGATGGGGGGGTGTGGGTTGGAGCCTTCTCCCATCCCAAGTGTGGCCTGCAGGTTCCCAACCTTCAGCTTTTCCCTTCCCCAGGTAGGCTGCGAGGGGGAGGACGCCCTGTTCCAGGCAATACCTGGAGCACAGATGCAAGTGTCAGGGTTGGGCTCTTACACATATCACGCTGCCGCATTGGTTCCCTGCTGCACACACCCTGGTGTTCTCCTCTTACACAAGGCGTATGTGCGTCTGCCTTGGTTAGAAGTTGCAATGCAGTGTTTGCTGTAGGGTTGAACCAAAGAGCGGTTCTGCTGCTTGTGAGAACTTGTAATTTTAGCAGCCAGGATCAGATTTCCTGGTACAAATTCTTGGGGGGCGCAGAGGATATAAAAATCGAACCCCTTGTGCATGCACCATTGCTGCCACCCTGACTCTTCATGGTGGTAATAGCACTGCTGCTCTTCTGGTTCAGGATGGCACCCATGTTGCACATGCACAATCCACTGCTTTTAACCGAATGGTGCCTAGGGGGCTGTGGGGATGGCATGGGGCAGCATGTGCCCTGTAGAACCCTACACAATTCTTTCCCCCGCCACTATCAAAATGGCAGGGACACTATTGCTGCCATTGTGGCTAAGGGCCGTGGCCACTTTGCAAATGTGCAATGAATTTTTATATTTTTTCCCCAAGACTTTGTTGAAACATCGGGCATCAAGGTTCTCTGGTCATCCAAGACCAATGAGGAACTGGAATTTTGAGGATATTTCTCATTTTTGAAATCTCATTCCAGCCCTAAATTTAGTGCAAGACTTGATCCTCCACATTCTTTACACAGGCTCAGGGACCGCCTCGAACTAGCTTAACCGATCTAGGGTTCGTTGAAGGCCTGAGGTACACTCATTGGCAAATGCTTAAATGGTGAAGAAACTTGCAAAACCATTCAAATAAGTGAAGTCCTGTGCAATCAAAGGGGCTGGCACTTCCACAGCCTGTATATACTGGAGAAAGAGGACACTTAAAAGCCTTGTTCTGAGACTTCTCCTTTATAATGGAGCTAATGCAATTGCATTAAGTCATTAACTGCTGTGGCTTTTGAAGTCTCTTGTAGGAACCATCAGGAACACAATCAACCTGCAAACTGGGCACCAGTACATGACTGGCCCAACATAGTGTCCCTATCTCTTGGAAGTGGAGTGTCTGTAGAAAGACGCTATCGAGAGAAATCTCCTCTCCTAAATAAGATTGGTGGGGTAGCCTTGTTGGTGTTGGTTAAATACTGCCCAATGGGCTGCACATGGCAATTTGGTGTCAGCGGTTTACAGGCAGCCAGTATTGAACACCCTTGAGTGAGCTCCGTATGAAGCACCAGTAAGCCAGAAAACACGCTGCAGCATGTTCTTGCATTATCTGGGTACAGAGCAATTGTGGTCTTAAAATGAAGCAAGACTAGCTGGCTTCTAGCTTGTATGTTCACCACAGAAGCAACATTTATGTTGGGAAAATCCCTCTAAAACCTCCGCTGCGTGGGTTTCACTATCTTAATGATGGATGGGCCTGCTCTTTGGTTCTGTTCCTACATGCCACTTGGAATGACTGAAATAGCACTGAACCTGGAGGGGGCTGAGCACATCTGCAACTCTCTTGCTAGAAGGTTCTGATAAAATGTGGGGTTCCTTTAGCAGTTATCTGGTCTGTAGCAGCAGAGCACTCCTATGGGTGCGACACTGAACTTATCTAGCATGGGCTCTGCTAGCGATGGAATCTTGTACCGCCAGCAGGCTGCTTGTGATAAGGGTTGGTGTCTCCAGAGGTTTCTGACATGAGGGTCACGGGGAAGGCTGGGATAGGTATTGTTCTGCACTTCTTGCTTGGCCATCTTCAAAGGAGTCCTTCACCCAGTACGCCTAACTTAGCAGTGGCACAAACCCACCACGCTTGGTGTCTGTGGAAAACCTTACTGTTTTCCTGTGCTCCTACATGATCCTTGCCTTCTGTCACCAGAGCGGAGCTTTGTGCTGTCTAGTTGCTTGGCAAGGGTTTGCATACCGTGCAAAACCCCTCATGCATGCAACGCCTCCACCCCATGGAGGAAGCCAGCGGAGGCCGTGCTCTGTGCTGACTTTTTACCTCGTCTTCTTGGGAGGAGTGTGTGAATGAGTTCTTGTTCAAAGGAGAGGGCACTGGTAGCTCTGTGAAGCAGTAGCATGTTAACACACGAGCAGCTTCCTCATGTGACTTCAGTACAGCGGAGCTGGTGCAGATTGCAGCTTCTCTCCAAGAATCACAAGGCATGGTTCAAGTGATCAGGAAAACGTACCAGTATTAGTAATGGCTGTACTTGAGCATGCTGAAAGCCAAAGGAACACCACACCTATACTTACACAGATGAAGTTGATTTCCTGTTTGTGGTGGTAGGAAAGTATATTTTGGCTGTTGGAAATGCATGCATAATACGGTACCGTGGTGGTCAGGCTATAGGACAAACACTGGGGAACATAGCTGACCAGTTGGATCTGTTGTACATTAAAAGTCATATTTTGGGCCCCCAGCCTTTCAGGAGTTGCTTTTTTGACACTTCCAGGCCTTGTATACTAGTCAAAACAGTCCATCTTAAGCTGGAGATGCTGCTGCTTCCATTGGGCCAACTTCTGTCAGTGAGATTGCAAGCTTTAGGGCCTGCCCTTGCACATGTATTCTGGGACTCCTTGCATGTCTGAGGAAGGGACCTGTGTAACCCTAAAGCTTGCATATTTGGTCCAGCAGTAGCTGGTCCAATAAGATTTCTGAACTCTCTCCATCTTATAACCAACATGGCAACTCGACTCTCTTCCCTAGAAATCTAGGTACAAGATTTAAATGAAGTGGTGGGCAGTAATCCCCTTGCAATGGCTCAGTTAGAGAGAGCAGCCAATGGTCCTTCTTTAAAACCTGAATTGAGTAAAAGCTTAAACAGGGAATTGCTGTTGCTTAAACTCCTGAACTGTGATTAAAGTACAGCATATTAGTGGTTGAATACAAACTATTAAAATATAAATAACATAAAACTAGCAATTTTAATTATCTCTCTGAGAGAAAGCATCTATCATAAATAAATATTTGAAGAAGAGATTCTTGTAGGAAAAGGTTCTTCTTTTCCCTGAAACTTGGACACCAAGTTAGCTTGAGAGAGAGCCCTGTTCAAGCAGGGAATTGGGAGTATCTGTCCCACCTGTGGTGCTAGCTCACTTTCTGGGGTTTGTACAGCAGGTAGGACTGGGAGGGTGCAAATGGATAAACAGCAGGGGGTCAGGAGCCTTCCTGGTGGCTGGCTGGGCGCTCCTACGCCTGCCACGGAATCAAGAGTACCCTCTCCTGGGGGCATTGCAGGCAAAAAGGTCTTGCTGCTGGTTGACAACGAGGGTGGGTATTAGAGCTGCAAAAAAATAATGTTCTTGGGCACATCGTGCTGACTTGAGCTGCAACTTCCTTTGGTGTCTCAAGTAGCTAACCTTCACTTCCTTTAGCTGCTTTACTTGCATCTTCCCCCTGTGGCTTTCTGGCCCCAAATGTATGCAGCCAAAGGCAAAATGGCTACCTGTTAAACTTGAGCAAAGAACCTCCTGGAGGAGATTTAATTGATCTATTAAACTCACATACCCTGCCCCCCTCTGACCACAGGTGGCTCAGGGCAGCTTACAACAATAAAACAAATGGACAATAATTCAATTAAAATACAACATAATATAAAATTCCCCTTCCTCTTCCTCTCCACCAAATGCCTGGTGGAACAGCCGGGTCTACAAGCGACGAAAGGTCAGTGGGTCCGGAGCTAGGTGAGCCGCCTCTGGGAGGGAGTTCACAGGCAAGGTGCAGCCTCCAGACTGTCCCCAAGGGTAGCCCCATGTCGAGCACGTTGCAGTAGTCTAGACTCAGGGTAACAAACCCATATTGAAGGCATCCAGGTTTCTCTGCTGCTTGGCTTTGGTATTTGGCTGATTGCAGATATGTAAAGTAGCCCCAGCAGTTTGACTTTGTCTAGTTTGGGATATTGGTGAACAAAGGTCAAGTTCCTCCAGTCAGATAATAAAATATCTTCACCCAATAAAGCTCTAGCTCCGGCAGCAGGAACGCCAAGGTTCAGTCTGTAGGCCCTGGTCCAGCCTGACGCTGCAGTGCACAACTTGTGCCCTACAGCTGTTTGTCTTCACTTGCCAGCTCTTAGAGAGCCTGCGACTGGCTCCCCTTCCTAGACTTTCTTCCCATTTCCCCCTTTTTAAATGCTCCTAAATTGGATTAAGGTGCTTTTTTGTGAAGCAGCGTTGGAAGAGATGCACTAAGCACCGTTTTCCAGAGACTGTATGCTGCAAGCACTTGTGTATCTTGCTAAAGTCAACATGGCAAGGAAATGATTGCATGGCATGTGTCAAAGTCCTACTTTGCCTTCAAAGTGTCCAGTTCTTTTAAAATCCCTAACTAAGCAGTTGATTTTGAACTTCCACCAATGCAGCAATAATACTGTGTAAAATGCTATAAACCCACCTTGGTGTAACACAGGACTTCATAGACACTAAACCGTCACAAGGCTGGAAACATCAGAATTGTCCATATTCTAACTTAAATGTAGCTGCATCCCTGCCAATAGACTTCAAATGGCATTATCACTGTGCTTTCTAGGATATCTTTTCTAAGGCTCCTTTATGACATTACATGGGAGGGGTGGGGACTTCTGCAAATCACCACTGAGGCTCTCTAATCGTGAGAGGATGTGCATAAGAATGCACCAATCCCCTTTTCGAGCATGAGAGCACCCATCTTTCTAAAGGCTCTGTTTGGGTACCTGGTCCTGCGTGGCTGTTGTGTGCAAACAGGGTGTTTAGTGTGTTCTGACACACTAAGCCTCGCCATTAGAGAGCCGTGGTGATTGCAAAAGTTCTTGCTCCTCCCATGGAACGTTGGAAAGTAGCCTACATGTGTCTTTACTCCTGGCCTTGCCTTGGAGTAAATGAGCCTGAACATGGGATTTGGATTGATTATGATTAGCAAGCACTTATGTAGCACCAGCAGTGTACCTGGAGCTTGACAAAGTAATGGAATAGACAGTCCCTGCCCTAGGGCTTATAATGGGGGGGGCAGTGGGTAAACAAAGGAAGGGGAACCGAGGGAGACAAGGAGTGACATTCCTGAGGATGTGAGGTCCCAGGTGCATTTGTAAGCTTCTGACATCTATAGTTGGATACAACTTTAGGAAGGGATGGCTTCTTGAACTAAAGATACAACTGTCACTTGTATAAAAGTCTTAAATGTACAACTTGTCTTTCAATTTAAAGGTTTTTCAAGTACGTGAAGAGCTCAATTCAGGAAACTATGGACCATGCTAGATCAGCAATCTCCAACTTGGTAAGATTGAGATGCAGAAGCAGCCGTTTTCTGGTGACTTACAAAACACTTGTGAAGGCTCCGCCAAGAGCATGGAGTGGCTGCTGCCCTGGATGGGGTAGGGAGGGGAGGAGTGAGACTACTTCAGCTGAACTGACCTCTGAGATTCAAGCTTGCCTTGCTCCATGAAGTCACTTAGTTCAGCTTAGATTCTTGGCCAAGATTTAAAGAATTAACCTGGTGAATGTTCGCTTGGTAAGACCCTCTAAATGGGCCTGACTTCAGCAAGTTAGCCCCCAGGCTCTGGAGGCAGGGCCTCATTTAGAGGCCCCACGTGAGGGGGGGGCTACAGGCATGGGCAATAGGCTAGGAACTTTATATTAGATTTACAGAAGCAGAGACTTAATACATTCAAATGTAAGAATAAATAAACATTGATACTGTATTGCTGCTTACAAATAACATTATTTGTGCTATCTTAACCAAGCCAGAAGCAAACATGTGACTAGACAGAAAATAAGCTGTTGTAGTCTGAAATAGCAAAGTAAAAGTCCTAGAAGAAGCTTCAATCCTTGACCCAAAGTTTCACAATAAACATAGCTTCCTCAGGGGTCCTTGCTGAATTCTTAGGGTGCTATCCTTGAATGACAGCAGTAGTTGCATCAAAGTAGTAACACACAGTTAGTTTTACAGAAGCAGACAAACCTGGCATAAGGTGGAAACACCAGATATGTTCACAACACGCTATTACCAAATGGAGTTTCAACAATTAGATAGGGCCCAAAGGCTGTGTTACTCAAAGACTCGCCCACATAGAATGGTACAATGGAAAAAATAACCAATCTTCTTTTTTATAGGAAGGAAAATTCTTAATAAAGAGAAACTGATTAAAACACAATTCCCATCTAAGCAGAAAGAGTCCCTTACTGCACCCAAAGCCCCAACCTACTAAAGTTAAGGGGAAGATAACAATAGCCTAACCTCTAGAACCGTGGAGAGTAATAGACTGTGGGATTTAATTTGCCTAATGGCTCTAAGTTTCTTGGGAAACTCCCCTACTAAGTGTTAAACTGGCCAAATAGCTGCATAAGTTACCTCCTCCGTGATTCGGTAGGGAACTTCACAATATTAAAGCGGAGAAGAACCTGATCACATGGTGTTCAGCAGCCAATCACAACACACCTAGCTCATAACTTGTTTCTCAATTAGAGGATCCAAGTTTATTATTATTATTATTATTATTCTAAGCACTTGTATAGCGCCAGCTGCGTACCTGGCGCTTTACAGAACAATAAGATAGACGCAGTCCCTGCCTACGGCTTACAATCTAATAGACACGGTGGGGGGAGACAAGGAGAGGGGAGGGGACATAGGCAGACACGGGATAAATAGCATTCAGCAGATGTGACGTCTCAGGTGCACGTGCTTGGCTTGGTTGCAGTTGGGCAGGAGTCTGCGGAGAGGGCAGACAGTAAATATTGAGAGGAAAGTTCTAGCAGGCGTTGGGAAAGGTGGCGAGAAAGAGGTGGGTTTTGAGGAGGGATTTGAAAGTGCGCAGGGAGGGGGTGAGGTGGATGTGGGGAGGGAGGGAGTTCCAGGTGTGGGGGGCAGCAAGTGAGAAGGGACAAAGGCAGTTAGGGAAGGGGACAGAGGAGGAGCGGAGAGTGCGTGCAGGACTGTAAGGAGATTAGGGCTGAGCGGTAAGGGGGAGCCAGGTTGTGAAGGGATCTGTACGTGAACACCAGGAGTTTGTGAAGGATGCGTTCTGGAAGGGGGAGCCAGTGAAGCGAGGAGAGGTTGTACGTGGTCAAAGTGACGGGCTGAGTGGATGACCCTAGCAGCAGAGTTTTGGATGGAGATAAGGGGGGACAGGGGAGGCCAGCAAGGAGGAGGTTGCAGTAGTCAAGATGAGAGATGACCATGGCGTGAATGAGGGTTTTGACTGAGGAGACGGCGAGACGGGCAAATCCAAGCAATGTTGTGGAGGACAAAGCAACAGGACTTGGCAACAGAGTCGATGTAAGGTTTGAAGAAAAGGTGAGTATCTAAGACAAAGCCCAAGCTACAGGCTTGGGGAATGGGGTGGATGGCTAAAATAGCAGAAATGTTACTTGTAAGCAACAATATCCATGTTTGTTCTTGTATTTGAATGTATTCAGTCTATGCTTCTGTAAATCTAATATAAAATATATTAGGACTTTTGTTCTGTGCAGTGCAGTTGTGGTAAGTTAAACTACTCCCTGTACATGTTCTATAAAACACATGCCCATGTACCTAACTCAGTTGGTGTAAGCTATGCCCATATTTATCCCTTGCCACACAACCTATGCCCTGGTCACCCTGAGGCTTGGTTTTTGTAATTCCTTCTCGGGCTTCCAGTATTGCTTCTCCATTGCATGCAGCCTTGTTCAGAATGTGGCAGCACAGTGGCTTGCTTGTGATCACGTTATGCCTGCCCTTTCTTGCCATTGGCTGCTTATAGAACAACAAACTAAATTTTAAGGTTGCACTGCTGGTTCTTGAGGCCCTGAATGTTTTTAGACCTTGCCTGTATTTGAGATCTGCTCCTGGAATTCACTTGCCCCCACTAGCTCCCTGTGCTCCGAGAACACCTGTTGTTGGGATATCCCAATCTCCTGGCAGCCAATTGGGTCTCGGCTTTGGCAGAGCGCTTGGTGCGGAATTCACTTCCTCCTGATAGGCCTGTGCCTTAGAAAAAGCACCTAACGGCTCTTCTAATCAACAGTTACTACATGCAAGTTACCCTTTATGTATCTGTTCCTCCCCATTTTAACAGCTTTTAATGGATTTTTAAGGTGTTTTTTACATGTTATGAAGCACTCTGACCTTTAGTGGGCAGGAGGTGTAATAAAAAATTTATTATCGAATACAACTCTTGTTCCTTCCAAACGTAGTTTAGCGGGGTGCCGCTGTCGTACACCCGTTTCAGCCTGGCTCGACACATGGATGGAGAGAACAGCCACGTGGAGATGAAGCTTGCCGCTGAAGATGAGGAGGGAGGTGAAAACGGAATGGTGGACGGTGTTCTTCCCCATGTAGAGAGACCCAGGAGTAATGGCAGGAAGCAGTGGTGCATGATTGTTGGAGCAATCCTTCTCTTCATAATCGGTAAGACCAAGGGCAAGACGTGGAAGAAACGACACAGCTGTGTGTCACACACCACTCTCGGTGCTCTGGCTGCTGACAGCCAGTTGGTGGCACAGATTGATTTAGAGACCTAGAAAAGCCAGTTTAATCCTAGAATGTAAGACGGGTCCTCTAATCGGATGTCTTGCTTGGATGCAGAACAACTTGTGTAGATTCTGCTCAGAACAGTGTCGCTTATTGTGAAAGCTCCACGCACCTGTGATGTCTTCCAATAGCGCTTTAAATAAAAGGGGCCTCTGCTTTGAGGCAACAGAATAATACTCCCATGACATGCCCATGCCTGTGGGACATTATGAAGTAGATCTAGCAACTGCAGGACTTGGAGCAGAGGAATAGCAAGCAAATCCAGGCAAATAGAATGGTAACGGCAATCGCATTGAGGAGAACACTACAAAACTGGAATGAACCGTTCTTAGGTCCCGCATTCCCAAACTGGTCACCTGCAGGACTCCTCCTTGAGACTTAAGTGATCTGAGCGCAGCCGCAAAGCATGGAAAATCTCTGAACAGTGTCACCTGAGGGTCCCACCTGACAGGAACCTCTGCCATACCTAAAACTGGGTCAGCCGTAACGGTTTATATAGATCCAGCAAGGTGCTGGGCAGTCATTAGATGGGTCCCTGCCCTGAGGGGCTTGAAATCTAGGAATGATAAGAGGAGACAGGGAAACACGTAGGAAGCTGAGATGTCTCAGGTGCTGGGACAGGCTGCATGGAATCATGGCTGTGATTTGGCTTTGACTAATGCCTGCTATTGGTCCTTAGGTTTTTTGATTGGCTACTTAAGTTACCGAGGACGGGTGCAGCTGCCACCGCCAACACCACAGGAAAACATTCCTCCATCTGCCTTGATAGATGATGAATATACTGAACCTGAGCCAGAGCCAACACTTGACTGGGGTGACCTCAAAAAGCTGTTGACGGACAAGCTGAGTATAACCTTTCAGGACAAGATCAGGTAGTGTCCCCTTGAAACTCTATGTAAATGTCTTAGAAGGAATATTCTTGTTGGGACAACAATTCAAATAACTGAAGGCTATTGGTGCTAACTCCTTACTCGGGTGTAGTGAGGGAAAACTGTTAAGCTCAACATGGGCTCGTAACTGCTGGGATAGTGACACAAACGTGTACCCATCCAGGAGGACATCGTATCCCTCCTATGAAGCTGGTTCGGATGGAGATGAGAATCTTGCCTACGACATCCACGAGCAGTTCAGCAGCTTCAAACTTGATAAAGTCTGGAATGATGAGCACTACGTTAGAGTGCAGGTCCAAGGCAGGTATGTAAAGGAGTATGGCAAGACTTTTGCTATATCCAAAAGCAGAGGAGTTCTAAATTGAAAAAGTATTAGCTCTCAAAGCTTTATCGAAGCCATTAACCCACATTTGCCTTTCAGCTTGGATAACTCTGTACAGTGGAGGTCGTGGTCTTGTTAGCTACCAAATTAGTCCTGTTTGAGACCTCAACAGTTCTTGCTCCAGTAAGACTGGAGACAGCTTGGTGTTTGGAGTTACTTCCAACAAACATGTGCAAAGATCAGAAGTCCAGTCAAGCTGGCAATTATAAAATCTCCTTTAAGAAATAGGAAGCGCTGCCTTGTTTAAAATGGCCTTCAGATCATTTGCTGTTCCTAGAGCAAGCCTGTAAGTAACGGCCCAACCCTGTGTACTCCTGCAATTGCATGGCCAGATTCTAGTTTCTCCCTGGTCACTCACTGTTGCATGTTGTACAGTCTGCTGGTCACCTGGCATACTGCATCTTTACCCCCAACATGGGAGTCCCAGTAGCTTTGCTCATGGCAGTATTGTATTTCCTTGTCTGTCCCAAGGATTCCTGTGAAGTGGTCGGTCATTGCCACATCTATTCCAGTAAACTAGCTTTATGGGTCAGAATTGGCACAAGACTTGGGGAGGGGGTTGCAGTTACTGAAGCAGATATCAATTTTGCTTAGGAATTCTTACAGCTGCAGGACTTGAGACCAATACGAGTAGATAGCAAACTGAGCTAATCTGTACCCGCTCTGGTGGGAAGTGGCCATGCTGAAACTGTAATATTCTGTTCAATAGCTCCCCAAACGTAGTGTCCATGGAGACCTCAACTGCGGTAATGACAGAGCTGGAAAGGCCCACTGCCTACGTGGCGTACAGTGGAAAGGGAACAGCTGTGGTAAGTTGTCTAGCTTAAATATAGCTATATTTCTAAACTTTGTGTCCGAGAAATGTTTTTACCAGTTTCTGTCCAAGGCCAGGTAAGTTTCAACCAGTAACTTGTCATTGGGCTTAAACTGCAGGAGAAACTTGGCCTACATACTCTGAACCGTTTCTAGCGATAAGTGTTCGGCTGTGAAACAGGCTAATGAAGGCGGAGTCTTCATCCTAGGGAGCCTTTTGCAGGATTATCCAAGCCTTTGAAATGGCTGTGGGTACAGCTGGTTCTACTTTATTTATTTTTTACTCCATTTTTTTCTACCCTGTACTCTCCTGCTTACAGAGCAGCTTGGGGTGGCTCACAAAACATAAAATATATAATGTACAGTTTAAAAATTAAAATATTAAAAGGGCAGGACCTCCCACCCTACCAGTCTTCCTCTCCAAAGGCCCAGCGGAACAGCCAGATCTTACACTGTCTTCAGAAAGAGGGGAGGTCTAGGGCCAGGTGGGTCTCCATGGGGAGGCGATTACACAGCCTAGGAGCAGCCACAGAGAATGCCCTCCCCATCAACGCCACCTGGAAACCCAGGGGACTTTGAGGCTGGCGTCCCCAGTTGACTGCAGGGGCCGTGATACAACCCAGCGACTGAGGCGGTCCTGCAGGCAGGCAGGGCCCAGGCCATTTACAGCTTTATGGGTCATTACAAGCACTTTGAATTTGGCCAGGAAGGTAATGGGCAGCCAGTGCAGAGAACTGGCTGAATGTGCTCACGGCGACCCGTCCCATTAAGAGACAGTCTGCTACATTCTGCACCAGCTACAACCTCCAGACCATCCCCAAGGGCAGCCCCCCATAGTGCATTACAGTAGTCTAATCTAGAGGTAATAAAGGCATGGATGATGGTAGCCAAATCAGTCCAAAACATACAGCCACAGCCAACATACCTGATGCAACTGGCAAAATCCTCCCCTCAGCACAGATCCAGGCACAGCTGTATGTCGAGGAGCACCCCCAGACTGGCAACTCGTCCATAAAGGGGGGCAGACCCTGTCAATGACAGGAGCTGCCCTTCCTACCAACATCTCCATCTTGTTGAGATTCAGCTTCAGAGGGCTCACCCTCATCCAGTTCTCCACAGCTGCCAGGCACTGAGACTGCTGGGTCTGGCTCTGCAGAAAGCGGTAGAGTTGTATCGGTGTACTGACACCACATGCTGAACCCTCTCATGGCCTTGCCCAGAGCTGCATAGACACCCTGAACAGGAGGGGGGGTGGAATAGAACCCTGCGGGGACTCCACACGTGAGGTCCTGGCGGGAGGAAGTCCAATCTCTGAACCACACCGAGTTCTCCGGGCCAGGAAAGAGCTGACCCATTCTGCCTGGCCCCACAGCTCTACCACCAATATCTCATGGTCAACGATATCAAATGCATTTGACAGATCTAATAGAATTAAAATAGAGGATCCGCCCGGAGCCAGTTCATGGCGCAGGTCGTCCACCAAAGCCCCAAGTGCTGTCTCCATGCCAAACCCAGGACGAAAACCAAACTGCAAAGGATCAAGAGAACTGACCTGATCAGATGCAGCTGAAGCTGCAGAGGAACCTTGCCTAAAAAGGGGAGGTTAGCGACTGGCCGATAGTTAGCCAGGGAGTCAGTGTCGAGATGGTTTCTTGAGTAGAGGCCATACCACTGCCTCCTTGAGGCGGCTGGGCATGCTGCTTTAGGGAGGCATTGATAACCCCTGCCAGCAGCGGCCCTATGTCTCCCAGCCAGGACAGGCATGGATCTAATTTGCAACAGGAAGCCCTTACTGCCCCAAGGGCATCTGCTGCATCAGCCGACAACACCCACTGAAATTGATCCCATGAAATCTGACTAGGCAGGGCCTCCACTGCCTCAGGTTCACCCACTGTTATAAGTGCAGCGTTGAAGTCCTGGTGAATCCAAGCCATTTTTATCCACAAAAACAAAACCTGTCACAGCAGGCACTGGGAAATCCCAGTTCAGGTGGGGAGAGGCTGGCTAAGAAGGACCAGAAGCTTCTTCCAGTCCAAAAATCCAGTTTTAGAACCATTCCATCCAGTCCTTCACATCCAAGAAAAGCATGCTGGCATAGCTTGCAGTAGAGGCATTTTGTAGTAGGTTTTCTACCATGTTACATGGGTGACCTCTGTCAGCTGTTGTGGTCAGAGAGACAAACTTGTGGCAACCTAGGATTTCCCTTTTCCCATCAGGATTAAACTCCACAACTTCTGGCCGTTTGTGACACTCGCATAAGATGGCACCTTTGTCTGCCTTGCACAGCTGACGGCTCCCCAGGCTGCTTCTAGTTTGCTCCACAATGGTGCGTCTTCCTGACATGCTGGCAACCCTGTCTGTTTCCGCAGCCATCTAGACCTGATCATTAGCACTTCAAAGTCTGCCCTGGCTTACTGGCCAACAGCTTCTGCACTTCAGTGTGGCGATTTCCAGCTAAGAAGTGGTTACCAAGTTAGAATCTAATCCTTAACTTGACCAAGTATCGGGTCCCTGCTCATGCACAGCAAATATTAAATGACCAGGGACCCTGCTGCCTCTTCAAGTGCCCCGCAGTAATCCCATCCCTGCTATTTGCTTCCAGCCTCTGCCAGTTGGAGGCTGCTCCTTGACTAGCTTCACTGAATACATTGATAAATAGTTCTCTGAACTTATCCAAGCCTCTCAATCTGGTTAGCCTATTGGCCTTCACAGCATCCTCTGGCAACAAGTTCTGCTTTCATGGAGTGAACAAGTACTTGACTTGATTTCTATTGAATCTGCTGCCAATTTTATAAGGTCTCATTTCCCCCACCCCAAGCTCTAGTACAGAGGCAGGCAAACAGCACCTGTACTATAGCTTTCACCAGCAGTGACTGCCTGACAAGGCATGTCCATGCAGCTGCTCTTGGGAGTAAGAACTCAAGTCACCATTTCCATTAGGGGCCATCGAAGATGAACTGCATCAATACTGGTGCTGGCCAAACCCCAGGGGAAGCCAAGCCATGATTAATGAAATGTATCTTGTGGCTGTGGTGGTATTCTGGTGTATGGTTTTTGGCATGCAAACTTGGCCCATTGCACTCAAGCTTTTTGAGGGTACATACTAGCGATGGGCATTCAGATTAAATCATGGATTCAGATCCATTAGACTTGAATCTATTTTCCAGATTTAATTAGATTCAGATTAGACCTATCTAAAAGCCATAAAAATAAACTGCTTGTGCAAGTGTGATGGCCACTTGGCTGTTCTGCAAATGTGTAGCCTTTTTCCAAAATGGTGGCAGGAGTTGCTGCCACTCTGGAAAAGGGCAGCTGGTTTGCACACATGCAAATGGTGGCTGTGCTTTTCCAAAACGGTGGCAGAAGCTGCACATGGGCAGAGCAGTCATGCAGCCATTTTGGCTGTACACAACTTTAAAACGTTGTTACTAATCCACATAAGTGTGGCCTTTTACAGACGAATACATAATCCCTACCCCAGTAATTCTCTACACCACTCCATGATGACAAACTTGCATTTCCCCTTCTGTCGCCTAAGCTGAGGCGCTGTAACCTGTGCACGCAGTTTGACTCTTCTGCCACTTTATTGCCCAGTATTAGCCATGCCGAATCCTTCTGTCGCTCCTTGCAGTCTGCTTGGACATGACTGTCTGTATATAGTATCTAGCTCCCTTTTCCCAATGAGCAGCACTGGTTCCAGTACAGGCCCTTAAGACACCCCCTCCCTCTTCTCCATTGAGAGAACTGACCATTGACTCATAACCAGTTACTGAGCCATGAGGACACTTTCCCACGACTTTGTTTCCTTTAAGGGACCTTGTCAAGTGCCTTCTGAAAACACAAATATTGACTGACTTCTTGCCCAAGCATCTACAAAATCTAACTGTTCCGTAGCTTTCCTTTTTAATTGACAAAACAAGCTACCAAGCCTGCATGCTCCCAGGCTGCCTGGTGCAGAGGCAATAGCTGTACCAGTCACTGAACTGACACCCTCTTTCTATTCCAGGGTCAAGCAATTTATGCTAATTATGGTCTCAAAGAGGATTTCCAAAACCTACGAGGAAAAAATATCTTCCTAAATGGGTCTGTGGTCCTTGTCAGAGCTGGAAAGATCCCCTTTGCTGAGAAGGTGAGTAATGTGGCTCTAAACTCCTGTGCTGAAGTAAAAAATCAAACTGTGCTTGGAGCAGCTGGTGATGCTGCCTAGCACTTGACTTCGAACCAGGCTACTCTGCCTCCTAGGCTTATGCCAAGCATGATTAAAAGCAAAATGTTGGTTACTTAGTATGTTTAAATGTGTGCATTTTTAGTAAACTAGAAGGCCAATGGGTAGAAATCTGGCCAGGGCAGATAGCAAGGACTGCTATTAGCCCCCTTCCTGCACTCGACGAAGCCTTTAGCCAACTGGTGGTTTCAGCAACCTGCTTTCACAGGACACTTGGGGATTGTCTAGAGTCAAACCCAGGGTTGCACATAGCAGTTCCATGCCAGGTGCAAGTGCCTCTGCATGAGTTAGGTGTTAACTCCCATGACTTCCCACATGCGGCAAAGTACTCTTGTGTATTTGAAATACTCACTCAGCACATTCAGGTTTTTGCTCCCCTTTGTTTAGGTACACACTATGCAAGGCTTCAGCAAAACCAGCTTAGTATTGGTTCTCACACACTATCTAGGTCTGATTTTTGACAACCACTTGGAGTCGTAGTTGACCAGAACAAGAATAGTCTACCTTGACATGTTAGCTCAGGGCTGGCCCAATTTGACTGGCTCAAAAGGGCATTAGGGGTGGTAAACTATGGCATTTGCTGATGTAGCAGTTGGAACAGCCCTGTGGCCTTGAAACTAGGACTACCATTGACAGCATACAGAAACTATAGAATTTCACTCGGTGGCCCAGTAGACACCTAGTAAACTACAGAAGTGTAGAGAATACTTCAGTGACTTTCTCAAGAGTCCTTGCTAAAGGGGCACCAGCTTTCCCTCTGACCCTGTGGAAATCACACTGAGCAGACACTTCTAGAGCAGGCTGGCAGTTAACACAGGCAAACATTTACCCCCTTGAGCGAATACAAACTCATAAGGGTATGTATTTATTACTAGGAAACTTCCCTAATGGGGACTGCTTGTCTAACATGCTGTGTTCCCGCACCAACTAGCTTTCCTAGTGGGCATGGGCTCCCTTCTGAGCTCAGCCAGTGATTGTTTGAATATTCAAGGTTCATTTGAACCTTGCCCTTGGTCTGTCTTCAGCTACCACATCTTAGGCAGAGCTCTGGGCAGAACTCTACATCCGTGTGCAGATGCACACAACGGAAACCAGTCCCTCATTACTCTGTTCACAGTAACGTTAAGGAGTGACACAGCCCATATTTATCCCAGGCTGACCTTGCTCCAGTGACCATGAGACTCGATTTCTGGAACCTCTCCCCTGTGGGCTTCCAATAGTTTCTCCATTTGCAGCTTGTCCAGGCTTGGGCAGCTGTGATTGCATTACACTTGCCCTGCATTCTTTGCACTGGCAGATGGCATTTCAGATAACGCTGCTGGCTTTTAGGGCCCCAAATCCTATAGGCCTTGGCTCCTGCAACCTCATCCTACTGGCATCTGTGCTCAGACCCACCTGGTATTTGGGGATTCCCTTTGTGTCTTAGGTGACTGGGCCTTGGCTATAGCAGGTCCCTCAATGGGAAACTCCCCCTCCACACATCAGTCTTGGTCCCTCCTTCCTTGCCTTCAAAAAACACCTGAAGGCTTTTTACTCTCCAGGTGCGTTTCAGAGGTTCCCTATAATGTGTTTTCTTCCCCCATCAGCTCTCTTAAATGGATTTTAATCTTTGAGGTTTACAGTTTTCTCCAAAAATGTCTTGCAAAACAAAGATGATCAGTAGCAAATATAAACATTTGGCAATAGAGGTATAAAAATCAAATTAATCAAACAAATACAAGCTACAATACAAACCACCATAAAACCAATTAAGGGAAAGTATTCTTGTCTCTCCTGTTTGCCAGCAAGGCAAAGACCCCACCCCACCCCCTGGAGCATAAAGTACAGCAGATTCATTGGACGATTGTGTTAGACCAATATTAATACTCAGGAAATCATTTCCCCCACACAAACACTTGATCAGCATATTCAATTCACAACCCTCTACCTTAACTGCAGAATTAATTGAATCCAGGCATAATCTTGTGAGCCCCCTCCTCCCCCTTTGTTTAGGACTTTGTACCACAAACAAGCTTCTAGACTGAAAATGCTTTACCAATTTGAGAAGCTGTCACTACCCAATATCTACTCTCTTAATCTACCAGTAATTTCTGTTTGCTGCAGGACTATTGAATCACAATCAGACCATAGGTTCCCTAGTCTGTTCACTTGAAAAGAATGAGCTAGAGAACTTGGCCAAGTCAGTGAAAATAGTCTAGTGACAAACTGCTTCGGAGAGGCACATCTTGGGGTATTTGGTGGGAAGACTTCTATTGTCAACCAGTACTTTACTGCTCTGAACTTGAGCTTGTGTGGAAACACTAAGCTAGCCTGTCACAGCATGTAAAACTCCCTCCCTCCTGTTGTAGATTTGGTAAGAACAGTAACCTTAGAAAAGAAGAACTGGAAACTGTCCATTTGGATAAGCCGTAGAATCGTTGCTAAGGACTTTTAGGGCTGATAATACTACCCTGTTTGATACAACCTACTTCAATAAGCTTGGACCCTTTTGCCTTTATCAAAGTCCCAATATAGTTAAATATAAGGACAACTTCCAGATTTTGTTTATGAACAAAGTATAGTTTCTTTGCACTCAAACTAACTTAGTTTTGCCTGTGTATATTTCCAGTTTACCCTGCAATACTATTCAAAGGCATCTAGTAGCCTCTGAAGACCAATCAGACTGTAATATTGGTACTGCATCTGCATAAAATGGAGGAACAGGATCATTCAATATCTCGGGCATGAAACTGTTTTTAAACACTTTAAGTCATTTAATAGGGAACCAAAGTGAAGAAGCAAGCAGACCCTTCTACCCCGTCCTAGCTTTTGGAAACAGAGCTCCATAATGAACTCTAGAACAATAGTGTCAACAGAGCTCTATCCATTGTAGTAGTTGCCAGTTTCTTCTAAAAGCAACGGATGTGTTTTTAATATAGCTGCAATCATTAAATTGATTAAACTGTCTAAAACCCAATTAAAATTTGGCCCCAGTGAATCAGTTGGCTACCAGGATCTTCTGACAATCCGTAGTTCTGAGTGAGTAGCTCAAGGGGACACATTCCAGCAGAAGGCAAGTTTACCCAATACATGTCATTAGGCAAATTGATGCAAATGTATGTAAACTTGTGCAAATTTCAATTGCTCAACGAAGGCTTAATCGGTCAACTAGAATTTCTAATCAGGTTGTAGCCCTAGTTCTTATACTTAACAGTTGGCTAGTTCAGCACAAAGCAATGGTCCATGCACAAGTATCCTTAAAGCCTGCCAGTTCTCTCCACCCCCCAATCCTAGATCTTGTTTCAAAAATGAAACCAGCATGTTCCAAAAATCAGAACCATGTTTTTCCAGTGCTTTGGGTAAATTCCCTCTGAAAACTTTTTATCAACCTTGACACCACCAATCAAATCTCTTAAATTTCTGGGGGTAGGAAATCAGGGCCAGGTGCATTTCCCTTTTTATTTTATTACACTTATATGCAGCCCCCTCATTCCAATGGCATCTCGGGGCCACTTCCAACAAATACAAAAACATAAAGCGCCATTAAAGCCTAACAAATTCCAACGTTTAACAAATTTAAAACACCCCCCCCATACAGAAATTTACCCCTCCCCACCTCCGAAGGCCTGGGAGAAGAGCCATGTCTTACAGGCCTGACAGAAGGCCAATGGACTCGGGGCCAGCCGGGCTTCCTGTGGGAGGGAGTTCCACAGCCATGGCCCAGCCACCAAGAACGCCCTCTTCATTGTAGCCCCCTGTTTTACACAGGGGACCTCCAGGAAGGTGCCCCGGTGGACCGAAGGGGCCTCCTGAGACAGAGGGCAAGGCGGTCCCCGAGATATCCAGGTCCAAGACAGTACAGAGCTTTATAGATCAAAGTCAGCACCTTGGATCTGGCTCAGCACGTTACAGGCAGCCAGTGCAGCGCACAGAGCACCGGTGTTGTGTTCCCAATTTCCTGTCCCTGTGAGGAGACGGGCCGCCGCATTCTGCACTAGCTGCAATCTCCGGGCCAGCGTCAAGGGAAGCCCCACGTAGAGGGTTTAGCTGTGAAGCTGTATAAGAGAGCAATCCATTTGTAACTGAAGCTTTATACAATATAAATGTATCCAACTTGCTCAGCAGCAGCAGGGGGGGGTGGGGGTGGTAAACTTGGTGTTTAAAGAAACCTAGATATCCTCAGACATAAATATCAGGTATTGAACTAAATGGTTTTTGTACCTTTTGGCAGATGATAGCTAGAAGTGTTTACCATTTTCCTCTCCTGCAGCAACAAGCTCCTCCCACAACTTCATTTTGTGATCTAGTGATTTTTGTACTAACATGAAGTGCTTAAAGCATCAGATGGCAGCATGAGCGCTGTATTAAAAACAAACGCTTAAATGCAGCATTGCAATTTTTGTGGAAGCAAAATGGCACATCTGTAACATTACTGATCTCTGCAAAGTCTAGCTTGCCTCC
>QEPC01009702.1:4311129-4326398 GCA_003113815.1 Sphenodon punctatus
TAGAAGGCCCAAAACAGGTAGTTCTGGGTAAACCAGGCAATGAGACCTGATGAATAGTCTTGGGCAAATGCAAACTGCAGTGTCAACACAGCTGCAGGATTGGATCAGCACTTGGAACACGTAGCTTTGCTATTACAAATGGCATTGGTGGTTGGGTTTTTTATTGCAATTAACCTGATCTTTATTTTGACAGGCTCACTTGGGAACAGGTGACCCTTTCAATCCTGGCTTCCCATCTTTCAACCACACCCAGTTTCCACCAGTTGAATCTTCTGGACTCCCTTACATTCCGGTTCAAACGATTTCATGCCGTGCTGCAAAAGATCTATTTGGGTAACCCAAGCCTTTTAGTAACTATTGCTATTCTAACTAAAGTGTGGATATCCGTGTTGGTGGAGTAATTAGGACAACTATTGCTTTCCTTGTTCACTAACCTAACCTTGTGCTTAGACTTCAGTCTGAATTGTCTACCTCTTACTTCTAAGCTAGCACAAGAGGGCAGGGTAGTGGGCCCCTTGCAGAAAGCTAGACCTGCCATGCAGCAAACTCTGCTAGCCAAGAGGGGTACAGGGTTAGTTCCCACTGGAAACAACCCATCTGTGAGAAGTGAGTATGGCTCAAGTCCTATAACATATTTTGGGCTATTGTCAGAACCCCTATAGGACCAAGGCAGAATGTAACTGGGAAGTGCACTAGAATGGTGCTTTGGCAATAATGAGCCCTGGTCTCTGACCTTTTGGTGAAAGGTTTATTCTAATAAAGCTTGTCTGTACTTAAAGGGATCTAGAGGAGGGGGAAAGCAGAACTGCATACCAAGAATTGCATTTCTTTCAGTTCTATGAAGGGAGAAGACTGTCCTACAGCCTGGAGACATAACTTCCGCATGCCCTGCAAAATAGGCTTCCCAGATACCAAGGGAATAAAAGTGAAGCTCGAGGTGAACAATGCATTGGTGGAGAAGAGAATCTTGAACACCTTTGGGGTGCTTCAGGGCTTGGGGGAACCAGGTAAAGATTCTTGCTTGCTGTTTATAGTGACCATGTTGGGAAGGCTGTCCTCCCCTGTGCATAGAACTGTGGGTCTGGGAGAGTCTTGAACTTCCCCTGAACAAAGGGAATTGGCTCCTTTTGTGCCTGTCCCAAAAAGCAGCATGGAACCAGAAGGTAAGGATGCCATGCTCTTACCCCCTCATGTAAGTGGCTGCAGCTGTTGATGTCTTGCCCACCCCTTGTTTTGCTGGAAGACGAGCCTCGCTCCGCCTTGGCCAGGCTGAGACACAAGGTGCTTGCCACTGTAAACCAAGAACCCTTGCTCCAAAGTTCTTGCAAGGCTTGTATAGCTGATCTAGTATGCCTGCATTCACTGTCTTCTGCCTTGGCTGTGAGCCCCTTGTACAAAAGCAGAGGTGCCTGGACTGAATGGAGACTTGCCTGGGGAGTAACCTCTAAAATGTTCTGAAGAGTAATTCAAACTGCTGCCACTGAGACAGGCTGGCATTGAGGGCAGCCGGTCTTCCTCCAGGCACACGTCCCATAGAACACTTGCACTGAGTCTAGCGCAAGAGGGAGGGGAAATGGCTTCTGAAATAGCCAGTGTCTCTTCTCTTGCAGATCGGTATGTGGTGGTTGGCGCCCAGCGAGACTCGTGGGGTCCCGGAGTGGTGAAGGCCGGCGTGGGGACAGCCATGCTGTTGGAGCTTGCTCGTACGATCATGGATATGGTGAAGAGAGGTAAAATAGCACCAGGCACCAGTGTTCAGGGCTGTACAAAGACTCTCCCACTTGCCAGCCAAACAGCCGTTAGTGGCTTGTGGGCTAGGAAGCTTGGTAACATGTTAATCAAGCATGTGGCATTGAGCTCCAACTCTTGGTTTCACAAGCACCTAAATGAGAGGCCTTGCTTAACTGTCATTTCTGGCTACTAAACCCTAGCTGTGCTCCTTGAGCAAAGCTGATGAATCACAAGCAGTCTTGGAGCAGCTTAAAAGATGCATCTGCTAGAAACGAAGTCTCGCATTGCAGAAGGAAACCCTTTAGTCTTTGGAAGAAACTAAACCGATTAAAAGCAGAACACTCTAGACTGCACCATGGCTTCTATTTTCTGGGTACCTTCCAGCAGAGGCTTAGACAGAACATGGTTGAGTCTCCTCTCGTGGGAATCTTCACTTTCATACATTCAGGATGCTTTTGAGCTGGAGTAGAGTTCATCTGCTACAAAATGTTTGGTATGGGCAAGTTGAAACCTGTGTCCCTTTTGTGGTTTTTTTAAGATGGCTATAAACCAAGAAGAAGCGTTGTCTTTGCCAGTTGGAGCGCTGGAGAATTTGGAGCTGTTGGTGCCACTGAATGGCTGGAGGTAACTGCTCTTAGTTCTGACAAATGAGAGAATAACTGTTCCCAGTACCTAGTGTTGGCTCTAACTTGAATGGCTTCTTTCCCTTGCAGGGCTACTCTTCCTTGCTGCACTCCAAAGCCTTTGCCTACATCAACTTGGATGCTGCAGTTACAGGTAACTTGCTGTTTTTAATGCAAGATCTGCAAAACTCCAGCAGCCTGATCCTAAACCCAGCACGCTGTGCCAAAACCATGCTGCATGGAGGATGCAAAAACGTGGCGGCAGACAAAGTGCATGCAACGTGTGCAGTAATCACATGAATTTAGAATTAGGCACTTAAATCTAAATTGTTCAAGGGTAAAATGTTCACTGTCACCAGCTTTATGAACACATATTTTAAGATGACAGGCATGAATACATTGGCTGCTAGACTATCCTGTATCCCTATAGCCGAATCTCTGAACTGCTTCTGAAACTACTGGGAATAGAGCAATTCTCAGTATCTGTATTAGCATCTAAACCAAAGCCTTCCCCTTAGGTTCACGGAACTTCAAGTTCTCTGCCAGCCCAATGCTGTTTGAACTACTGAAGAAAACCATGACGCAGGTGAGTCACTTTATACAGTAGTCTGTAGCGCTCGGAACGATTGCTGTGCTCCTCCTGCATTTCCCAGTGGATGGTCCAGTGCCATGCTGTTCAGTTGGCCAGTACAAAACTCACTCCTAGATCTCCTTGCAGCGTAGCGACTTGCTTTGGTGCTTGTACTTTCTCTACTCGAGCGTACGTTGGTCTGAAGGACTGAACATGCAAGGCCATCGTCTCTCTTGTTCCACTTCTCACAAGGGCTTTTTATTCCTGAAAGCTCTGAGCGGGTCACAAGGCCAATGCCTCCCCACAGTCCCTAAGTGACTTTCACATAATTAAATGAAAATTTAAACCTTTCCTGTTGACTTCCTTTTTTGTATGTATCCAGCATCTTACATCCTGGATGTCACAAGCTACTACCCAGGGATGTAGCTAGGCTGGAATGGGGCCTCCTGCCCTGCCCCCACCCCACTGACAGGAAATGCAGGTGCTCCAGAGAGCATGACTCCTCCACCCCCACCCCAAACCCCGGCTTGTGAGCCCTAGTGCAGGTATCCCTCTTACACATGCATCCTTGCCTAGCACACAGCTAGTGTGCACATTGACCCCACATCAAAGCAGCAACTGGTTCCTGCAGCGTAAAGTGCTCAGACGTTTCCTGACCAATCTCCTGTAGAAAGCTCTAGCCTTCCCCATCTCAGAACTGTAACTGGTCACTTAAGGCTCAAAAATGGAATGTTTGTCCACTCCCAACTCGAGGGATGGGTGTAGAGTCCAGCTTTTTAGAAGCTTCAAGGGACTTGGCTGAATTCTCTTCCTGCACAAAGTGCTAGCAGGATCTGCAAGACTTCATTGGAAGTTGCTCTGACATGGATCCGAAGTCAGAGCAAGAAGAACGTAGATGCTACCTCTAAATCTCTTGTCTTTGTGCAGGTGACGCTTCCAACCGATTTCAAGAACTGGCTTGCTGGCTCTAGTCTGGCTGCGAAAGCTTAAGTCTCCTACCCTTTTTGGCAAGGGCAGCGGACTAACCCTTGAACGTTACCCAAACTGCTTGCTTCAGCCCTTTAGCGGCTTGCTTGGCTCTTTGTAAACATGAGCTCTTGAACTGAGCTGCATTATTGCTCATGGGGGACTGTCATGGGACAGTAGAAACCTTCTGACACGTGTTTCCTTACAGGGCTCCGTTTCGTATGGATGATGCTGGCTTCCCTTTCCTGGCGTACTCTGGGATCCCCTCAATCTCCTTCAGTTTCTGTGATGTAAGTCCTAGCTTGCATTAAATCTCCGAGCAGAGAATCTTACGAACGCCAGGCAGTTACACACGAAACTCCATAGACTGTGCTTCCTCTAGTCCTGTTGGGAGGAATCCAAGTAAAAGACTCTCTGGTCTAGCCGTGAATACTAACTAATTGCACTAGTGAGACCCCATTCATGTTTGAAGCAGCCACTGTCAAGTTTGGGATACAAAGAACTCTGGCTGTTTCTCTATCCTTGATGCTCTTGCATATGAACTGCCGTAGAGAGCCAATGTACCACCCCCACTGCCACTCCCAGAGTAGCAATGAGCAGATCTCGTACCTTTTCAACTTTTATCCCACCCTATCTCCTGAGGCTCGGTGGGGGGTGGAGTCCAAACTCCTATAGCTGAGGGCCCTCAACTGCTGGCTAACACTCCACAGTTGAAGTGGTGCCAGTCCCCAGTCATTCTAGTGCACCACAAAACTGTAATCAGAGCTTCTTGGCATGTCCAAAATCATTCCTTGATAGGCCTGGAGAAATTCTAAGTCCCCCCCCCTACTGTTTCCTCCCGAAAGGGTAAGCTCCCACTAGCGCACACCAGTCTGATCATTATAAACTTACATCCTAGTTTGCCTGTTGAAACTCAAGAGCTTGATTTTGAAGTAACTTAGTTGTCTAATCTCTAGAGCTAGACCAGAAATCCGTATGACTAGCTGCCTTCCTAATTACTTGAGGAGAATCAAGCAAGTTAGGGTTTAAAGCTTTGACTGCATGCTATGGACCATCCCTCCTTTGGATACTGACCAATACAGCAGACTGTGTAGGCAGTTAACACGTGCACTCTAAGCAGTTGTGAACAGTCGTCGTGCACTTGGCTCGCAAGTCCCTGCAGACTTGGGGGATAGAGGTCTTGCATGAGCAAGAAGACTTTGAGTACTTGGAGCGGAGGACCAGACCTGCCACTGGTGTGTGTTCACAATAAGGCTTTGTGCAACAAAGATCCTCTTACGCATTTCAGCTCCGTTCTGGAGTCTGCCTTTCTTATGTCATGGCTGTAGCTGACCAGGAAGAGACCTTGTCAAAGCCATCTTCCGGTTTGCTGTTACCACAGCTTCACTCCAGGCAATGCTGCCTCAGGCTCATTGGCCTTGGACAAGCATGTTGTGGAGAGTGGGAAAGAACCAGTTGGCCTTGGAGCAGTAGGGCAAAATCACCCTGTGCTTGTTTACCTTGCAGGATAACCAGGAGTACCCTTACTTGGGCACCACCATGGACACACTGGACAACCTGGTCAGAGGCTTTGACACACCTGCTAAGCTGGATAAAACCATTCAGGCAGCCACTGAAATAGCTGGCCAGATGATTATTCGACTGACCCATGACCGTGAGCTGTACCTGGACTATAGGGGCTACAACCAGGAACTGCTTGACTTCATCAAGAAGCTCAATGCTTACAGGCAGGAGATAACGGTGAGCATGAACAGGAGCATCCCTCTCCAGTGACCCAAAGCGTGTCTCAAGCCAGCCCTAAAGACCCCAGCTGGCTGTGGCCTTGACCCAGCCAGCTGGCTCCCACAAGGCTGAGGCGTTCTGCATGGCTGTTGAACATCTCCCTTCTGAGATTGCCACACCATGGCAGCTGTTACAGCCGCTCTTGGTGGTGCAGGACCAGGCACCCACTTGCTGGCTAGGAAGAGAATGCTGGTGCGGAGCGGCTCTTGGCACTGACTGGCAATGAAACTAGTGTAGCTCTAAATGCCATTTGGAATACCATCTCTCCACTGGGCCTGTTCCACACTTGGGGGGGGGGGGAAAACACTAGTGATCCCTCAACCATGTTCTCTTGGGACTGCTGCTTGAGTGGAAAACCTCCATCCTTCCCAACAATGCTCTTCAGCTCAAATAGCTGCTGGTAGTAATGTTTTGGCAGGCTACCTACTAAAACGGTAATAAACCATTCCCTTGTGCAGAATCTGCTGCTGCCTATTTGTTACTAATTCTTACTGTCCTTTTTACTAGAACATGGGTCTAACTTTCCAGTGGCTGTATAGTGCGCGTGGAGACTTCAACCGTGCTACAGATGCAGTGACTCACGATCTCGAACACTCTGACCTCGAGAACAAGCTCCTTTGCCGTGCAATCAATGATCGCATTATGAAAGTGAGTACTCCCAAAGTTAGCTCTGGAATGGGAAGGGCAACTCTAAACTATCTTCAGTTTGGTTAGGTGTTTACTCAAACCAGTGGTGAGCTTAGTTCTCCTGTAGCTATAGGCTCTGACAGGCCCTTCATCGGCAGAACGATGACCTTGAATACCACCAGTGTGCCAAGTCCATACTTGCTTCTCATGGGCATGAACCATTGGAATAAGCTAACAAGATGGACATAATCTTTACTAAATTGGCTTGATGCCCCTAGTTTGTGGGGACAGGATTGGCTTTTTTTGCCCCTTGCTGGCTTAAGACCACATTTCATCTGCAGTTCTGTACTAAGCTGTTCTATTTTTGTTAGGTGGAGTACCACTTCCTCTCGCCATACGTCTCCGCAAAGGACACTCCCCTACGGCACATCTTCGTTGGCTCTGGACCCCACACTCTGTCGGCTCTGCTGGATCATGTGGAGCTCCTGAGAACCAACAGGAGTGCCTTTGATGAAGTCCTGTTCAAGAACCAGTTGGCCCTGGCAACCTGGACTATCCAGGGGGCTGCCAACGCATTATCGGGTGATATCTGGAATATAGACAATGAATTTTAGGTGCTAAAAGCCCTTGGTTCTTGGTGCAGGGCTGGGAATCCCCACGTCTACTCAATATGGTACTGAGCAAACACTTAAACTTTAGAGGTCACTGGAAGCATCAATTTAAACATTTGACAGACTTTAATTTGATCAGTTCCTTTGATAGGAGATCTTAAGGAAGAGTACCTGCCTTGCTTATTTAAATCTGCTCTTCCCTGGGACAAAATTCTCGAGGGCTATTGAGAGACTTCCTTTGATTCGGTAAGAGCTAGAGAAGTAAGGCAGTGCTCTAGTTGAGAACGATCAGCCCAGTAGCTTAGACCCGACTCTTAAAACTTAGACTAAAGTGATCCCTCTTTGTGGGGAGAGGGGACCTCATTGGCTTCCAAACACTCCCTAGCTTCTCTTTTTGAGGGAAGTAACCACAAACCTCTGTCTCAAACACACAACTGGCTCTTGACCTCTAGGGTGTAGGCTACAAAGTAAACTCTACCAACCCTGTGAGTTTCTAAAATAGATGCCCCTTCCTAAGGGGCTTGGTCTTGACCAGGAAAGGAATATCTTGCTATCTCCCCCCTTTGGTCACAAAGGGAGGCAAAAGCCAAAGAACTGAAAATGCTTCCTTCCCAATGTCTACTGGCTAACGCCTCTGAAGCGAGAGGGTCTAGACGGCCAAAGTGGAGACCTTGGACCCTGTTGCTCAGAAGCGTTCCCTGAAACTTGAATTTTCTCCTAGTCGAACGTCTTGGTCCGGCCAAACCAATTCTACTGAAACCCACAGGAAGGCACTCCATCACTTGGCACTGAGATATTTATTTGTGTTTATTTATTTATCAGTGACAGAGTTCACTATAAATGCTATTTGGTTTTTATAGAGATAATTATCGGAAGCAGTGACTTCCATAATTATGACAGTTATACTGTCGTTTTTGAAAAAGCAGCATCTGCTATTAGTTGAACATGATACTGGAACTTTTGCATTAAAATCCTCAGCGGCCCACTTGGTTTAAACCAAAAGTAATTGGCAGCAGCACCCTTCCATGCTAAAGCACGCAGGCAACGGGAGGGAAATGAGAGACTTCTCCCCACTTGTAGTGGTTCCTGCAATTGCAAGATGGAATAGCTCATATTAAGCTGTTCTTGGACCTGGTTGACCAGCCTTGAGGTCTGGATTTGGCCTTGCCTGCATCAATTAATGTCAAGACGCTTGGCTCTTGCAAGAGAAGCAGCCATGAGCTTAGATGATAACCTTTTGAAAATTCAACCATTGGCTTCATCTCGCACTACCTCTGCCCTAGCTAAGCCCTGGGCAGCATGCACAAGTGCAGACTCCAACCTCCAAAATTAGGCAATGACTTACCTAAATGGCAGCTTCACTGCAAAATTTCCAGTACTTTATGTATCATAAGAACCTAAGTGACATTATCGGGAGCAGTGTCTCCCATAATGGATAAAGAACAAGGTAGTTTTTGCCTACCAAGGTGTTATATCGGAGGCAGTGACCTCCATATCTTGCACTAAGGGTGTACAATTATCGGGAACAGGGTTTCCCATAATTTTCTTATGCTTGGCATGCAATGACATCTGCAGAGCTTGATCGTTAGTATCTAACATGGAGCCTCAATTTCCTGCAGTCCTAGATTTCCTTGTCCTGTGGCGTTGCAGGTAGACACGTCTGTATTAGCTGATTGGCTTGTCATGCTGGCTTATGTGACGCTTCAAAGTAGCTGTGTTGTTGGTGACTTGCCACATACGGTGGCTGAATCGCAAGGGGCTTGGACTCCTGATGAATGTTGTCTTACCAGCCTCCTAGGGCTATGCATTTCCTGGCTGGAGTCCAGTGTAGATGTGCATGTCTGTAAAAACAAAACCCCAGAGCCTGAATGGGCAAACAAACCCTGTCAAGCGGGGCTAGTCTTGCTGGAGACAAGCCCTGTCTTTCTGGGCCACCAGGCTCTGTCTGGAGATTCATTCAGGACCCTCCTGTTTCTTCCAGGCTGTGTCTGTGCTTTTGAAGAGCACAAATGGGGTGGGGCAGGGATTCTGGTGCCCTGCTCAGGCCATGGAATACAAACCCCTGTTAATGGCTGGCAGCATTGACTTCCAGCCTGGAAGAAACTTAAACTATCCACTCTGCTGCCATGCAGTCGGATAAAGCGTTTAGGTCTGAATGGAGTCCCTGGAAGGAGCGTGCTGGGTTTGGCCTCGAGGCCACTGTAAAAGAGTGGCATGAACTGTTGGTTGGTCTCTCTCCTGAGTAACCCAACATGCGTGCTCACCCCCTTGTAGTAGGGGGCACTGGACTAGCTGCTACCACTGTTCCATGGCTCTTCCCTTCTGACGCGACATTGATTTCCTCTTATTAGATGGCTGTTCTGCCTTAGCATTGTATTGTGTCTAGTCATAGCTTCAAACCCGTAAAGACAAAATCTTGCATTAGAAAACTCACAATGGTGACATTGGTACTGACTGCTTTCTGTCACCGTAAAGAGATGGGATTACAAATTGGTCAATGTTTCTAGATTACTTGCTTTCTGCTTAAAATAAACTTTAAAAGCTTGTGTTCATTTCCTTCAGCATTTTTCAAACTCAGTCACAAGTATTGAGCGGTTGGCGTCAGCTGCCCCGGTTTACTAGCTGCACCAGAAGGGCGAGCAGGTCACGGGATGGTCTCCATGCTGTGGCTGAGCAGATGTTGCCTACCCCACACAAGCACCTCTTTAGGTTCATTGAAGTGCCAAGCCAGACCTAAAATTAGTCTGAATTCAGACTTGTTCATGGCAGCAGCCTCATGCCCTAGACTACTTGGTCCTGGCTGTGTGCAGAATGTGGCTGCTCGCCGAGCTTAGCTGCCTTCACTCGAAATCTCCTAGTTAAAATAGTGCATGGCTTCTCCATTGCAGCTCCCCCTCCATGAAGAGCGGTGGGAGCAGGAGGCATCATCCGCTGCCCCGACTGGGGTGTCCCTCCAGTGACAAAAGCATTGGTGAGGCGAGGACACGAGGCGGGGCTCTGAGGGAAAGCCCTTCACCACGAGAAACCTAGTACTATCTGAAGCTTTTGGTCAGCGTTTCTCACTGGGCAAGAAAGACACCAGCTGGGAGCCAGACCGTGCTGCTTCCAAACAGGCAGAACGACCCCTGCAGACTAGAATGGGGCACTGAGCAGATACTGCAAGGGCAGACACTCCAACAACCAGGCTGGGCACTCTTACACACACCTTAAAGTAGCGCTAGTCTTTCAATCTTCTGGGTTTACAAGTCCACTACAAAGTTCCAGATGCATTTTTCTTTCTCTCGCACACACCCAGCCCAAAGGCAGCCTAAAGTAGCCGTAGCTGTAGATTTGACAGGCTGCCATGGAACCCAAGTGACCCCAGCTGCCTGGAGCAAAGCAGTTACCAGGAGAACTTTTTACACACACATTTTAGGAGATGTAAGATCAGGATGTAACAGCGCTCACCCAGAACTCTGTGTCTAAATCAAACCTGCAGCATAAATGTGTAAAAAACACCCATTTAGGCCTGGAACTTCCCAAGCTGCCAGACCTAACCTTGATAGAGAAGGCTTTGCTTTCCTAGGTCGTGGGATTTATAGCACTCTCCAAAATGAGGTCATGTACACGGGCGTGCAGGGACCCCTGGTATCCTCTTAACACCTCTCTTGCACCCGTATCCGCTACCTCTGCTCCTGCACCCAGTCTGCTGAACACCTCTAGTGCAAATCCTGCTCCCACCCTGACTTCCTCCACTATAAACTCGCCCTCTCTCCTGCTGTCTCCCTGGCGAGGCAACACTATGCCTCCCAGGTTGAAGCCTACTGGTGTGACCCTCGCCGCCTCTTCACTTTTATTCCCTTCTCAAGCCCCTCTTCCCTCTCGGCTCAACCTCACGTCATTCTTCACCCCAAAAATGGACAAGAATCTGCCAGGACACTGCTTCCCTCCCATCTCCTCTCCACCTACCTCCCTTGAGGAAACTTCCTCTCTGCTCTTCCACCTACCCAATCCCCTCCCACCTCCTGACCTCACCTCCATTGCTCCCACTGTAGCCCCCCCCCCCCTTATGTCATTAATCTCTCCCTCTCCACTGGCTTTTTTCCCCTCTGCCTTAAAGCACACCACTGTCTCCCATCCTCAGTCCACCCTCTTCCCATCTGGCCCTTCTAGTTACCAGCCGGTCTCCCTCCTACCCTTTGCCTCTAAGCTTCTGGAATGTGTTTACTCCTGTTGCCTGGACCTCCTCTCTCCCAACTCCTCACTGGACCCTCTCCAATCTGGCTTCCGCCCCTTCACTCCACGGAAGCTGCCCTGGCCAAGATCACCGAGCTACTTGTGGCTAAATCGAAGTGCCTCTACTCCATTCTTAACCTCTCTGCTGCCTTTGACACTGTCGACCACTCACTCCTACTGGACTCTCTTCGCTCCCTGGGCTTCTACGGCTCGGTCCTTGACTGGTTCTCCTCCTACCTCTCTGACGGCTCCTTTTTAATGTGTCTCTACCCAATTCCCACTCCTCCCTCCTCTCAGTTGTGGTTGCCCAAGTCTCAGTCCTGGGCCCTCTCCTCTATCTACCCCCTGTCCCTTGGCAAACTCATTGCTTCACATGGTTTCCAATATCACCTTTATGCTGATGACACTCAACTCTCCACCCCTTCTGTCCAAGCTCACCTCATCAACTCTATCTCCGCCTGGATGTCCCAACGTCAACTCAAGCTCAACATGGCCAAGACTGAACTTATCTTTCCTCCCTACCCTTCCTCCCCCTCCTATTGATGGGGTCACCATCCGTCCTCTCCCCCAAGCCCATACCTTGGGCTTTGTCTTTCACGCTCACCTTTTTCTTCAAACCTTACATAGACTCTGTTGCCAAGTCCTGTTGCTTTTCCCTCTGTAACACTGCACGGATTTACCCCTTTCTCCTCATACCTCTGCATCCTCCTCCTGCTGGGTTGTTCTACCGTTGGCCGCTAGCAGGGAGATAATTTTTTCCCCCACTGCACCTGCATCATCGGCGCTACCGAGCTCTCACCAGTCCGTCTGCCTGAGCCCCGTTAGCACATGCCTTCGGGATCATCAGGACCCTTAGAGAGGGGGGGGGAAAGAGCAGTTAGGGAACAAAAAAAGGGGGGGGGGCAGAAATCTGCAGGGCATTCAGGGGACAGCGATCCCCGACACGGTCTTGGCATCGCTAGGTCAGGCCCGGCTTTGAACATTATCAATGCCCCAGCAGCTCTTCTTTACAATGGGTAGGGAACGGCCTCTCTCTGTCCTTGGGCTCCGCAGTAGACTCCACACACTCCCCTTCCTCTAGCTCAGAACTCTCCCGAGAGGAAGCGGAGTCTGAATGTGCCGGCAGCTGGGCTTTGACCCCGACTGCCCTCCTCCTCCTCAGAGCCCTGAGGGGATTGCAGAATCTAGGCTCTGGCTCCCCCTGGTGGAGCTTTTCCCTTTTTTTGTTGCCACCCTGGGCTTTCCCACCCTCGGAAACTTGGGGTGAAAACAGACATGACGCTAACCACCCTTGGGGGTCATTTATGCATGTTTCAGGGCTGCATAGGGCACCAATACATCCCTGCAACATGCATAAATAACCACCAAGGGTGGTTAGCGTCATGTCTGTTTTCACACGTGGCGGCAGGCCTGTCAGCAGGGGGACCCCCCCCTCTTTCTTTTCCTGCTCGCCTTGGCTCCTTTAAGGAGGCCATTATCTCCTCCATTTGGGCTATTGAGAGGGAAGGTACCTGCGAGTCCTGGCTCCCTCCTTCCACCGCCTCTGAGCTGCCAGCAGGGGTGGGATGGTGAACCGGGTGCCTGCCGGTTACACTCATTCTGACTTTAGAGCTGCCCGGGGCAATTTTTGTTTGGACCGCACTGACCCTGACCGTGATTAAAACTCTCCAGCTCAGGGAAAAGCCCTCTAAGGAGGACTCTTCTGACTCCCAAGATGAGGAAACTAGAGACTCTGTCCCTACACTACATGGCAGGGATGAGGGTCTGCCCCTAGAGAAAGCCTTTAAGAGAACGGTGCTTGAGGAATGGAAGCACCCTGACAAGGCTTACAAGATGAACCGGTCTCCCTTTACGCCTTCTCCAGGAGGAAGGAACCCCTGTTCAAAAGCCCCAAAACAGATGCAGCGGCCGCTTCTCTGGCCTGGCAGACAGTCTTTTCCCACTGACGGGGGATTGCCACCCCTGGGACCTGACAGACCGAGGAGTGGGCTCCGCCCTTAGAAGGGCAGTGGATTCCACGGCAGCATCCCTTAAAATCAATATTGTGGCCTCGTATGTTTCCAGGGCTCGCCTTGCCTGGATGCAGGAGGCCCAAGATCCTGAGCTATCGGAAAATGGCAAAAGCTGTCCTCCCGCATTTGCGTGGCTACTGCCTTCCTAGCAGATGCCACTGCAGATGCCCTGACTTGGTCAGCCGGATCTGTGGCCAATAGTAGAGCCGCCAGGGTAGTGGCGCAGGGTACAGCGGTGTTCTTGGCAGGGAGATACAGCAGCTAAGAATCTCCTCACCTCTGCCCCGTACAAAGGGTTCAAGCTTTTCGGGGCGTGCCTCGAGAAAGTGCTTGAGGAGGCAAACGTTAAAGACAAGCCTAAGACGCTACAGCAGGTGGCACCAAAAACGGGGGTTTTTTGGGGCCACTCGTTCAGATTTAGGGGATTCGGAGCTACCGCGAGGAGGGGTCACAACCAGGGTCCCAGGGACTATGTCAATAACTCTTCCTTTTTCAAGGGAGAGGATTCAGATCTGGAAGGTTCGATAGGCGAAGGCCGAGAGGATTTGGCCCTGCCCAAACAAAGCAAGATGCCTGACTCTGCCTCTTCAGAGGTAGGGGGGCAGACTACAGCGCTTCCAGACAGCATGGGAGGAGTCTGTTACAAACTCTTGGGTCCTTTCCTGCGTAGCAAAGGGTTTTCACACAGAGCTGGCGCACGGAGCGCCAAAACACGGATTCATTGCCTCCCCAGTGTCTAAAGACAGAGACTGAAGCACGGGGCCCTGTCAGCCGAGATTCAAAGACTCTCAGAAATACAAGCAATAGGAAGGGTCCCAGTGCAAGAGCGTTTCTCAAGCATCTATTCCATTCTGTTTCTAGTTTCCAAGAAGCTGGGGAAATGGAGGGCCGTACTAGACCTCAAGGCTCTCAACAGGCAGATGAAAAAACGCAGATTCAAAATGGAACCGGAGACGTCGGTATGTCAGAGCCTGCAGAAGGAGGATTGGATGGCATCTCTGGACCTCAGCGAAGCCTATCTACGTGTACCGATTTGGGTCCCGCACAGGAAATGGCTCAGGTTTGCCTACAACGGGGAGCACTGGCAGTTCAAAGCCCTGCCTTTCGGATTGTCGTCGGCTCCTGCGACCTTCACGAAGATCTTAGTCCAGCTCGTCACCAATGCTCGCAGCGAGGGGATCCACATCTATGCCTATCTAGACAACGGGTGGATTGGCCATTTATTTATTTTATAAATTTGTACCCCGCTCCTCCTGCGAACAGCCCGGGACAGCTTCCAACAATAAAATTAAAATACAATTTAAAATCATTGATAATATAAATTAATTAAAACAGGGCTCAGGGCCTTCATAATAAAAATAAATCCTAGATCAGGTGGGGGAGCTAAAAAATCCCCCTTACTCCACCCTCCCCAAAGGTCTGGGCGAATAGCCAGGTTTTACAACTTTGCCAGAATGTCAACAGGCTTGGGGCCAGGCGAGCTTCCTCTGGAAGGGAGTTCCAAAGGCGCGGCCCGGCCACCGAGAATGTCCTCTCCATTGTGGCCCCCCGCTTAACACGGGGGACCTCCAGGAAGGCACCCCCGGCAGACCGAATGACCTGCTCTGGGGCGTGGAGGGCAAGGCGGTCCCTGAAGTATGAGGGGCCCAGACCGTGTAGGGCTTTATAGATCAACACCAAAACCTTGAACCTGGCTTGGCACGCTATCGGTAACCAGTGCAGAGCTCGGAGCACCGGTGTAATATGCTCCCGACGGCCCGTCCCCGTAAGGAGACGAGCCGCCGCATTCTGCACTAGCTGCAGCCTCCGAACCAGGCACAAGGAAAGCCCCACGTAGAGCGCGTTGCAGTAGTCCAGCCTCGAGGTGACAAAAGCATGGATGAGCGAGGCCAGGTCCGGGCTGGAGACGTACGGACGCAGCCTCCGCACCAGATATAACTGGCAGAAGGCAGCCTTAGCGACTGCCTCCACCTTCCGCTCCAGGCAGAGATCCGCGTCCAGCACCACCCCCAGACTCCAGACCTGCTGAGCTATAGGAGGGCGAACCCCCCCAATCAGGGGGGCCGACACCTCCCTCGCTCTCCCCACCAACATCACCTCCGTCTTATCGGGGTTGAGCTTCAGTCTGCTC
>QEPC01009702.1:4357935-4368959 GCA_003113815.1 Sphenodon punctatus
GGGGGGGCCAGTGGGTTAGAGCAGGGGGGGCTGGGAGCCAGGACTCCTGGGTTCTCTGGGAGGGGAGTGGGGGGGCCAGTGGGTTAGAGCAGGGGGGGCTGGGAGCCAGGACTCCTGGGTTCTCTGGGAGGGGGGGGGCTCCCAGCCCCTAGCCCTTCCCCAGTCACCGTGTGACCTTGGCCCAGGCCTGTAGGTCCCTGCCTTTCCCAGGCAGAGTTTGCCGTTCTGGCGTCTCCCCAGCCGGGTCTCTGCCGAGAGGCAGTGGGATGGGGATGGGGGGTATAAGTCGAGCCCGTGCTCTAACCCAGGCCTGGCTGGTCAGTCAGCGTTTCCCCGCAGCAGGGACAGGCTGTTCGGGAACGTTCCCGGGGCCGAGGGGTCTGGGCCGGCAGCCCAGCTAGAAGGGGTGGGAACGGGGGCGTGTGGGGTGGGGGTGCCGGAATCTGTGCCAATCCCCCTCCCTGCCCCCCAGCCAAGGGCACACGCTGCCCCCACACACACCCCACCTCCCGCGCCAACAATGAGCTCATTCAGTCTGGGCTGGAGAGCGGGCAGGGCCGTGTCTCAGCCGGCCGGACGCCGCGCTGCCAGCACCGCAGGGAGCTGGGCCCGGCCTGGGAGGGGCAGACAGCCCCCACCCCCTGGGGTCGGGGGGACCCCGAGCAGGTAGGGTCTGGCCAAGAGGGCAGCCCAGTCCCCCATGGGGTTCTGGCCCCTCTAGGTCACTGCCCCTAACTAACCCCTTTGTATTCCCAAGGGCAGCGCTCGCCCCACTGATCTCTGGGGTGAGAGCCAGTGCAGTCCCCAGGAGGCCTGTCCACCCCCCCATCCCTTGGTCCCCCTGCTAGGGGGCTGGGAGGGGCATCGGGGGTGGGACCGGGGTCCTGTGGGGCGGGGGATTTCTGCTGGGGCTGTTTCTGGATTCCCTGAGATCCAACCTGCCCCCCCGACTCTAGGGTGGCCAGACCTCCCCTTTGAAAGAGGAGGGTTATGAAAAATGCATGTTGCAGGGCGGCCCTGGTTCCAGGTCATGCTTGCCCCTCGCCGATACTGGGGGTGGGATTGGATCTTTTCACGGCGCTTGGCGTCTCCTCTGACGCCAGTTGAGTTGGGTTGATTTGGGGGGGGCAAAATGGAGACTTTAGTGGCTGGGGGGGAGGTGTCACACACACACACCCTTTCCCTGCAGTGTCCCCCTCCCTGGCCGAGGGCTGGTCAGGGCTTTGGAGGATCCAGTTCTTTCTGGTCCCACCGTCCCTTTCCCTGCTGGGGCAAGCATCCGGCCTTAACTGTTTGATGTGAATTAATAGCCAAGCTCTTCCTTGAAGGCTCGCTGAATAAAACCTAGTACAAATATCGCCCTCCTGCCCCCAAGCCCTATCCCCACCTACTAAAAGCTTGGTCAAAAAAAATAGGTCTCACATTGCACCCGGAAAAATATTCAGGCTGGGCCCCCGCCTGGGCCCCCCAAGTTTGGCCAGCACCCCTAATCCCCAAAGAACCCCCCTCTGCCCCCTAGTGGTGAGAGTGCCCCCCACTCCCTCCCTGCCGCTTGCTCCCTCCCTCCCCCACCTACTCGCAGCCCCTGCTTCTCCGGGGGGTGGATTTGCTGTTCTGGACGGGGCGGGGGGGGGAGGATTTTTCAGCCCTGCTGAGGGAAGCTTTGCTTAGTGTCTCAGGATCCTGCCCCCTTGCTAATGGGTTTCCAGAGGGCCTGACTGCCCCCCAAGTCCCTGTCCCCTGTGCATTTGGGGGCCTGCACAGTCTCTGTCGCAGGGTGCCCGGATTTGGCTGCAGCGTAATAACCGGGCAGGACTTGGGGTGAAGGTTCAAATACAGGCTGGTTCGGAGTTGCCGCTTGCTCGGGGAAGAAAACTAGCTAGTGCCAATTTTTGCATTTATTTACATGTGTAAATTTGTGCCAATTTTCCTTGTTGCCTAACGAGGAGTGAACTACAGAGAGTCCAATTTGCAGCCACAACCTTAAACTTGTTTGGTTGCCTGGCAACAGCCACAAGCGTCAAAGGGCAAAGCCCCCCTCCTCAGTTCAGACCCATAGCCTCCTGCTATCGGAGCTGTGAGCTTTCCCCACGGACACAGCTCTGCTGAGACCCTTCACCCCTGCCCCACAGCCCTCCCCTTCCCCCGCACCACCTGCCTTTGGTTTTCTGCCTGGGATCAATTCGGAAAAGACTGCTTTGGTTGTGAGCAGAGCTTCTTAAAATCCACAAGGCCATGGGTTCTAGACCCGTGTCTGCTCTGCAGCTGGGCTGGGGGGAGTTACAATCTGTGACCCTAACACAAGCGAGGGTTAAAGCTGTTGGCGTCGCATTGCGGTGGGCCGCTGGCACACAAAGTTCCACTCTTGGCTTCAGGAGATCGGAATTTGATCTCTGCTCTGCCACTGATTCCTTGTGTGGCCTTGGGCAGGTCCCTTAAATTGCAATCTGCAAATCAGTTGGGATGAAGTGGATCGTGGCCCATGTCTCTCTCAGCCTTGGACCCCTCTGTGCAGTGGGGCGGTGGCTAAGGCAGCGGGGGGGATAAATCCAGTGCAGACTGTGGCAATGGGGGCTGTGCATCTGGAGGGGGAGGGGGTAGGGAGAGAGGTGCTGGGGTCAGTGCTGGTGCTTATCATTTCCTCTTGCTCTCTTGCAGGCTGCATTGACCCCTCCCCGAGCCTTGCTGTATCTCTCTACGGCTGTACCGCTGCGTTAACCCGTGCCACGATGCTTTGATTCCCTGACGTACTTGCTCGCCTGCTCCACGGGGACTTTGCCTGGAACGCCACCAGGGGGCAGCCTAGGACCCAGCCCCCTCGTACATACAGACCTCAGAACAATGCTGCCCCCCAGCCCACCCTCCCGCCACCCTAACCTCAACCTTCAGCCAGGAAGAAATCCAGGGATCCCAGCGCTGGAATTGGAAAGCCCAGAGACACCCCGACTGCTGCAGCCCCAGGTAGGAAAGCCCCATGGCTGACTAGGCAAGGGGTTTGCGGGGAGCATTGCTGTTCGGGTAGGAGAGAGATTTCAGTGCTGCAGGTGGAGGGCTCGGTTGGAGGCGCTGACCCCAATGCCCCACTGTCTTGCATGGGCTGGCGTAGGGCCTAGGTTCTCACGTTGGGGGGTGCAGAAGGTGTTCTGTCGGGGGGGGGCGCGAGAAAGACCCCAGCTGGCAAACGCCTAGCTCTATGCTCTCGCTGAGCGGGGGAGGGGGGGAATCTCCAAAATAATGGGGAGGGGGGGTCAAAGAACAAAGGGGCGAGGGAGCAAGATGTGTGGGGAGAGGCCTCAGTTACAACAGACACATGGAAGGGGGGGTGCAGTTCAAAAAAGTTTGAGAAGCATTGGCGTATGGGGCTCCCTAGGGGGGTGTCTCCCCTTCTCATTCAGTGCTGCCCCCAATAAGGTGCTGGGGGGCGCTGGGCTGCAGGGAGCAGGGTGGGTGACTCAGCAGACAGCGCTAACAGCAATGCACCGGTCCGGCTCTAGGGGGCGCTGGGCTGCAGGGAGCAGCGGGGATTGCGGCAGACAGCGCTAACAGCAATGCACCGGTCCGGCTCTAGGGGGTGCTGGGCTGCAGGGAGCAGTGGGGATTGCCGCAGACAGCGCTAACAGCAATGCACCGGTACGGCTTTAGGGGGTGCTGGGCTGCAGGGAGCAGTGGGGATTGCGGCAGAGGGCACTGTCCCCATGGTCGGTGCTGGCATGCACCACTCCAGAGCTGCTCCAGGGGGCGCTCTCTTATTGGAGGGTTCCTACCTTTTGGCATGGTTTGAGCTGCCGGATCTTGCTAGCCGGGCTGGCCCGGCCCCATTGCAGCTCCAGTAATTACCTGCCGCGTCTGCGGATCCCCCGGGCAGGTTGAGGGCTGTGAGGAAGGGCTAGTGGATGGAGCAGGAATGGCCGAGCTGTGCGCCATGGGCCCGATCCTGCTGTCCTGGCTGGCGGTCGTTCCCCCATGGCGGGAGGACTGGTGTTCTCCCCCCATCAGGCTCCCAGCCAGGAAGCTGCTTCAGCCGCCCCCTCCTCCCCCTGCTCTCCTGCTGCTTGCGGGTCTCTAGCCGTTACGGTGAGGCAGCCCCAGAGGCGGCCGTATTATGGGGGCAGAAACGTTTCCTGTCCGTGCACCGGGGAGAAGCACGTGCCCTGCCTCTTGAGGGCCACCTAGGCCGGCCTGTGCCCCCTGGCCCACTCCAGATGGGGGAGGCCTCTGCCTAATCCGCCTCCTTCCTGGAAATGGCCTGAGTGAGAGATTCCAGGCAAAAGGCATCTCTGCCCCCATCGCCTGCGGATGGGGGGGGAGTGAATCAGCCCCACGGAGGGATGAGTAACCCCCCCTCCCCGCCCCCCCCGGCCTCTTCGGAACTTGTTGCTGGGTCCCTGAGGCTGCAAACCTTCCTCTTTCACAGGAATCGGGCTGGAGGAAGGGGGGGGGCTGCCCCTCCCCCCCCACCAGTGGCATCTTCTGAAGGCTCCAAGGCTGGTGTGTTGAGCTCTGTCTCTGAAAGCAGGGAGTGTTTCGCGACCTTGGCCCGCCTGAGTGAACACGCTAGGGGACTGTGAGGCATGATGCACGGCAGGGCTGATTTCATCCAGTGACGGGCAGTACCGCAGAGACATGCTCTCCTCCCCCGCCCCCCAGCTCAGGGCAGGGGTGGGGACGTCAGGCCCCAGGGGCCAAATGCAGCCCATTCATGGAGCCCATTTTACAGCTCCTGGATCTGGCCCTTGCATCCAGTTCCTACCCCCCCAAACCCTGAACAAACTGAGCTCGGGGCGGGGGGATGAATCCATGGTCTGGACCCTCCTCTTCTTGAGTGCACCCTCTGAGCACCCCTGCCCCCAACATCGGTGCGACCCTCGGAGCTTGTACTCATTTTCAAAGGAAAGGTTCCCCATCCCTGGCCTAGGGGTGGGAGAAAGCAAAGTCTCCAAGGCAGGCCCTGCAACATGTATTTTTCATACCATTGGCGTCGGTGGCCCCCCCCCCCACTCCAGGAGTGCCAGCTCCAAGGGGCTGGGTGATCCAGAATCGGCCTCTCCAGGCCTAGATCCCCCAGGCTCGATTCCCATCCGACCGGGAAGCTGTGAATCCTGCTCTCACCTTCCGAGCCCGCCCGCCTGCCCCTCGGCCAGTTCAGGATGAACGGTGCCTCGGAGGTGGGGGCCGGGCCCAGCGGCTGAGCAGCGATTAGCACAGAGCCTGGCCCCAGGGAGGAGTGGGAGGCCCAGCTATACCCCCCCCCAGCCCCGTTTGAACCGCAGCGGAGAAGCTGCTTGCTCATATGCAGGGGATCGGAGGGAGGAGAGCAGCTATGGGGCAGAGACTGGGGCTGAGCAGGGAAAGCCCAGCTTTTCCAGGGGGTAGCGGGGAGGCAGAGCTAGCATGCGCAAGCCAAGGAGAGGCATCAGAGAAGGGGCAGACACCCCCCACCCCCACCCCCAAAGCACCCTGCCCAAGCTCCCAGAGACAGCCTCCCCGACCCCTGCAATCCCATAGAGCACCCTTAACACCCCACTGCCTGGACTGGGACTTTCGATGTGGGGAGGGAGACGCTCAGAGCTGCTGTGGGGTCTCTCCTTGCCCCATGGCCTTTTCGCAGCTGTGGGGCCCCTGGCGCTGACTCTAGCCTAACAGCCTGCAGCGTGGAGGGGGGGCGACAGCTGTTTGTGCCCCCAGCAGGTCGGAACTCCCCTAATTCACCCCTGGCTCTCTCTCTCTCTCCCTCCCCCCATTGCACCCCCCACCCCACTGGTGGGGGCTGCCCATCAGGGGCATAGCCGGGGGGGGTGTATGAGCTGTGCCCCCTCCATCCAAGGCGAGTGCCCCACATTCATTTCTCTCCTCTGCCTGCTATTGCCCTCCTCCTAGTTGTGCCCCCCGCTCCCCATCTGAGAGACCGTGGTTCTGCCACCGTTGCCCAGTGCCCGTAGCCGGCGGCTGTCTCCTTCCTTCGCTGTTAATGAGTGAGCTGATCATTAGCACTGGTAACCTATTAATCTGGGGCCAGGCTGCCCACAGCCTGAGGGGCCAGACAGTGCCCCCCCTTCACCCCCACAGGCAAGAATTGGCCTTGGCCAGGAAGGGGTGCTGAACTGCCCCCATCTCAGGCTCAGCATTGGTCTCTGGCTGCCCTCCACCCCACAGGAGTGGGACCATGGTCACCTCAACATCTGGGGAGGTTGGGGGGGGGAGCCGCTCCCCCACAGGAACTTGGAGAAGGGATCCTGCCTTGCCCGGCCTGAGGGTGGACGTTGGCGGCTCCGTTGGCGTAGGAGGCTGGGGTGGCAGTGGTATGGGTAGCAGGAGCTCTTGGGCTGCTGAAATGCAGTGGGTCAGACCCCCTCAGTGTGGGGGCGATGGGCAGGGACGCGGCGTCCTCTCCGCGCGCTGCCAAACCCTGGGGTTCCCGGATCCCATAAAGACACAGGCACTGGGCATTCCTGGCATGGGGTGGGAACCTCTCTGTGTGGGGCAGGAGGGATCCCTACTGAGCCCCAGGGCTTGGGGGGCTTGGGGCACAAGGAGCAGTGTCCCCCCTCCCTCCATTCACCCTTTCTGAGTGCCGTCGTGTGGTAACTGGGGGCCGCGGAGTCATGTACTGGGGAGTGATTTCTGCCCCACCTCGGGAGGCTTCGGGGAAGATTCCCAGCAGTAGGGGAAGAGCAGCAGGGAGAGCCTTGTGGCTGAGGGAGCAGGGGCGCTGGGCACCAGGGCAGGCTGGCACCCACCCACCGGGCAAGATGGAGGCTGTATGCAGGGTGGCTGGCAGCGACATCAAGGGCTCTGGGGAGCAGAATGCCCCCAGCTGGTCCTGCCCTGGGCACGCTGGGACAGGATGCAGCGTCCCTGTGGGCGTTAACAAGCCGCCGAAGCCCGGGTTCAGTCCGTGCAGCCCCCACTCACAGGCTTAGTGCGTCGAGCCTAATACACGGGCAGCCCCCGGCATGTACTTCTTGTGCAGACAGGCAGCCCCCACTCAACCCCCGCACACGGGTTTAGCGTGACCAGCCTAGTACACGGGCAGATGCTCTGCCCACCAATATCCCGCCCCCTGGGAACAAGAAGCCGCGCCAGCTGTTTCTTGCTCCCGGGCTATTTTGACTCCGGGAGATGGTCCAACACCTGCTATCCCCGCTGCCCATCCACCCACGGAGATTCATACCTGCCCGCACTTTGCGTCTGGAAACAACCTTTTGCCGTGCACAGAATGCTGAGTTTATTGAGCAACTGGCGTACTTTATTGAGTGCATATAGTAAAANCCTGCCCATTTTGTACCATTCAATGGTTCCCTTCTACCCCAGTTAAAAAATGACATGCTTTTGTGGTGCTAACGTGGCATGTGCACTGACATGCTTGCGGCAGAAATGTCTATGCAGTTTAATAGCCACCTGGATTGGCAGCGCAGGTGCACACCTGCAGCATAAGCTTTGCAAAAACCTTTTCAACCAAAAGCCGGCCTGTAACAAATAGCAGCCAACAGCAGCTCACGCTCGGTGCGGAGCCATTCCTGTAAGGATACACGACCAATAGTGACCAATAGCTGCTTGCGTGCAGCACGCAGCCAGCCCTAACTAGGCAGCCACCCAGCTCTTTAAGCTGTTCAAAACATTTGGCACAAGGTCTTCAGAGTTCACAGACGCCAGAACCGCAGCCACGGAGACGCAGGCCTAGAAGTTCCTCGTGCTTTCCACTGCTGCACAGAACCTGCAAGCGGTCCAACAGATCCAAGCCTTGTGCTGCCGTTGGCGCGATGGGATGTCTCAGTCTGTGGCCAGGATCGCGGGGGACACCATACAATGGAAGCAGCTCCTGCCTTGGCACTGTGCACTTGCCTTCCTCCAGTGACAACGGACCCACGCTGGGGAGAATTAAAGCCTTTAAAATATTTCCTGTGTGTTACCATCCGGCTCCCCACCAGCACCGGGACGACATCCCACCCCACCCGGTGCTATTGTGTGCCTGGCAGCCTTTCTCTGTGCGTTCCCTATTGGCATTTGTGCTGCAGGCCTGAACCGCTGCATTTCCTACTGGCATTGAATTCATCCTGATAAGACTGAGGTGACGATGGTGGGGCCGGCGCTGTGACCTGGAGGGGATTGGGACTCCCCTTCTGGTCAGTCAGGCTCACAGACTCAGAGCGCTTCTGACCCCCTGGGTGATCAGTTTGCAGCTTTTCACCAACTCCTTCTGGTGAGGAGGCGGTGAGCTTTTCTTTCTGATTTGGATCTAGCTACCATCATCCCTGCTTTCATCACCTCGAGGCTAGACTACAGCAATGCGCTCTATGTGGGGCTGACCTTGATGACTGTTTGGAATAAGGCGGCTGCAGAATAAGGCGGATTGGCTCCTTTTGGGGACGAGTCTCCAGCAGCACATGACACTGGCTGCCTATAGCTTTCCGGGCACAATTCAAGGGGCTGGATTTGACCTTTTTGGTTTTGACCCAGCACTGTAAATGGTCTGGGCCCCACTTATTTTAAAGATCGTCTTTCCTACCATGTTCCACTGCGAACCCTGCAGTCAACTGGGAGCACCTTCCTGTGGGTACCCCCTGCCCGTCTTGTCTGTACGACAAGGGCCCGCAGGGAGGTGTTCTCAGTCGCCGCCTCAGTGTTGTTCCCCCCCCCCGAGGAGGTTCAGCTGAATCCAAGCCCTGTCTCTTATACACATCTAGATGTGTATAAGAGACAGGGGTATAACAGAGGTCCCTTCAAGGCCAGTGGACCCCCATTTGTTTAATCTCTGCCTGCTATTGCCCTCCTCCTAGTTGTGCCCCCCGCTCCCCATCTGAGTGACCGTGGTTCTGCCACCGTTGCCCAGTGCCCGTAGCCGGCGGCTGTCTCCTTCCTTCGCTGTTAATGAGTGAGCTGATCATTAGCACTGGTAACCTATTAATCTGGGGCCAGGCTGCCCACAGCCTGAGGGGCCAGACAGTGCCCCCCCTTCACCCCCACAGGCAAGAATTGGCCTTGGCCAGGAAGGGGTGCTGAACTGCCCCCATCTCAGGCTCAGCATTGGTCTCTGGCTGCCCTCCACCCCACAGGAGTGGGACCATGGTCACCTCAACATCTGGGGAGGTTGGGGGGGGGAGCCGCTCCCCCACAAGAACTTGGAGAAGGGATCCTGCCTTGCCCGGCCTGAGGGTGGACGTTGGCGGCTCCGTTGGCGTAGGAGGCTGGGGTGGCAGTGGTATGGGTAGCAGGAGCTCTTGGGCTGCTGAAATGCAGTGGGTCAGACCCCCTCAGTGTGGGGGCGATGGGCAGGGACGCGGCGTCCTCTCCGCGTGCTGCCAAACCCTGGGGTTCCTGGATCCCATAAAGACACAGGCACTGGGCATTCCTGGCGTGGGGTGGGAACCTCTCTGTGTGGGGCAGGAGGGATCCCTACTGAGCCCCAGGGCTTGGGGGGCTTGGGGCACAAGGAGCAGTGTCCCCCCTCCCTCCATTCACCCTTTCTGAGTGCCGTCGTGTGGTAACTGGGGGCCGCGGAGTCATGTACTGGGGAGTGATTTCTGCCCCACCTCGGGAGGCTTCGGGGAAGATTCCCAGCAGTAGGGGAAGAGCAGCAGGGAGAGCCTTGTGGCTGAGGGAGCAGGGGCGCTGGGCACCAGGGCAGGCTGGCACCCACCCACCGGGCAAGATGGAGGCTGTATGCAGGGTGGCTGGCAGCGACATCAAGGGCTCTGGGGAGCAGAATGCCCCCAGCTGGTCCTGCCCTGGGCACGCTGGGACAGGATGCAGCGTCCCTGTGGGCGTTAACAAGCCGACGCTAGCCCGCCGAAGCAGCCCCCACTCACAGGCTTAGTGCGTCGAGCCTAATACACGGGCAGCCCCCGGCATGTACTTCTTGTGCAGACAGGCAGCCCCCACTCAACCCCCGCACACGGGTTTAGCGTGACCAGCCTAGTACACGGGCAGATGCTCTGCCCACCAATATCCCGCCCCCTGGGAACAAGAAGCCGCGCCAGCTGTTTCTTGCTCCCGGGCTATTTTGACTCCGGGAGATGGTCCAACACCTGCTATCCCCGCTGCCCATCCACCCACGGAGATTCATACCTGCCCGCACTTTGCGTCTGGAAACAACCTTTTGCCGTGCACAGAATGCTGAGTTTATTGAGCAACTGGCGTACTTTATTGAGTGCATATAGTAAAAATTGAAATCAGTCAGTCTTTGCATGTTGTCGCCACCCAGTTTCTCGCATCCGTGGCGGACAGCGATGGGCTGGCAGGTAGCAGCGCACCGTTTTATTGGGGTCTCGCCCGACGCCCGCTGTGGTGTTGGAATCCCTCTCGATTCACATAAAACCCCCTGAGTCAAGCAGTCACCTCTTGTACCCCCTCTCTATCATCTTGTGCGTTACCATACAGAGGGGGTGGAAAACATCCCCGCTCACGAGGGCGCTCTGCACTTCTCCCAGTGTCCAAACCTTGTATAGGGCAACAAGCTCTCGGCAGTCGGTTCCCGTTCCCTGTACCTCGAGTCGCTTGTTTCCCCGAAGAGATACATCTCTGCCGTCCGACTGCGGCTCTCGTGGCGGTTCTGCGGGTATCCTCTCGCTGTCGCCAGCGCAGCGATGAGAAACGAGCAGGGAAGGTCCGGCCTCCATTAGTGGCTGCCTTACGTCTGGCAGTGCACAAACATCAAGAAACCTTGTGATCCCGTTTGCACCCCACTGTCTCATCTCATCTGGGGCTCCCAATCTTCCATTCTGCTGAACTTAGAACCGCAGCAGGGTTGCGCGATGTCTGTAGTCCGTCATGCAGACACAGAAACCCATTGTGTGCACGTGCCACCCTATGAGCATAGGCTGCTTCAGAGGCTGGGTCGGACAGTTCTTGCTGTACATCGGGGCTCACCCAAATGTCAGCAAAAGCCAAGGTATCCATCACCCCACAACTTCTCTGGGCCCCGTACCCCAGGTGGCCGTGGCACCCACAGACCAAAGCCGTTTGTCGTTCCGGGGCAAACAACCTGCAGCAATAGCTTTCACTCCCTTGCAGATCCCCCCCCCCCC
>QEPC01009702.1:4369254-4435958 GCA_003113815.1 Sphenodon punctatus
CGCAGGGACAACCCCTTTGTCACTCAAGGGCCCGATCCTTCCCGTTTACAGACTCTTTACTCTCTGGGTTCGCAAGAGCTTGAGAACTCTTGTTGCTCACTTGTGTTCCAATGTTAGACACAGACACTTCTTCAGAAAGATAAGAAGTAAGTTTATTGGTTACATAAGCAAGATAGTTGATACAGAGTGGTTACTAGAAATCAAAGGTAAATATAACACATTCCTAACCTATATCGGTTGAGTTCCTAAATAAGCATCTTACCCTACAAAGGTCCAATGCGTATGAGGAATACAGGTTCCAGGGCTGCATTGACTGCCCTACAACCTGTATTTCTCATGTGTCCTCTAAAATGTGCATGTCTGGCCACCCTTCTTCCAGCGGCGGTGTAAGACTTTCCTTGTCAGTGAAGCGTTTGACAGGCGGGTGGGAAGTTTTGGTGGCGGGGGGGGGGCTGGAGTTGGAGTGGGTGGTTTTGAGATGAGGGTAGGGATTTGGGTTTTTTAATTGCATTATGGTTTTATTATTGCAAGCTTCCCTGAGCCTTCGGGAAAGGGCGGGGTAGAAGTATAAATCAAAGAGGAAGCACAGAGGCGCAGGGGTTTTGACTGGCCAGCACCCGACCTTTGCCGTTGCCTCTTCCATGGTAGTTCCCTTTGCACGCAGGACCCCCGCCTCCACCCTGAAGTGCAAGTTGCGTGGCCAGAGAACTCCCCAGCCACCCCCCTTCCCTTCCTTCCCAGCCCCCAGAGTAGCTTATCGCTACACTGCGCCACCGTTCTCCACGCTCCCCTCCTTCCCCAGAAGAAGTGCGGAAAACACGGATTATGAAAAATTAAAGAACTTTATTTTAAAATAAATAACTTCTTTTTATAAATAAATAAATAACCTGCTCAAAGTGCTGCCAGAGCCGGGCCCAGTGACTGTCCTTCCGCCGGCGATCCTGGCAGGCCCCAGCAGCAAAGGCCTGGCGTTCTGTGGTGTTCTGCCGCGCCGGCTGCCTGTGCTCCCTGGCCGTGCTGTTAACGGTGTTACGGGTCTTGTCTGCCCACCTCGTGGTCTCCCCAAGCAACTCCCTTGCCAAATCCTCCCTGCGCCGCTGGTTGTGGAGCCGCGGGTCCTGGTTCCGCTGGGTGCTCGTGGCTGCGGGTTCTGTCCGTGCTCGTTACGCCGGTCGAGCTGTAGCAAAGCAACAAAGAAATGCCGTTTGTTCAGCCCGCCCCACCCCGGTCTTTCAGGCCCCTGCCTGCCCAACTTTCATCCCTCCGTCCCCCCAAAGAGGACTGGGAATGAGTACCCGGCCTAGGCTGCTGTTTGGGGCAGTGGCTGCGGCGGGATCCCAGCGCTACGTAGTTCTCCTCCTGCGATCGGTGTCGAGAAGTGAAGAACACACAGACATTAACCACCGCCATTCGCGCCACCTCCTTCCTCCCCTGCCCGCCATTTTGGCTTCCACTCCTCTGCCATCCCAGCAGGATGCCGTGCTACCCACTTCCCCCGCCTGTCGTTCCCGTCCGGTGGAGCTCTTTCCTGACGATTTTCCTGCTGCTCCTCTGCGCTCTCCTGGCCACCTGTCAGCACAACAAACAATAAAAACACACAATTAGATAACAGTAAACAGAAGCTTTTATTGCGCAGCAGTGTAACCACAACCTCCGGTCCCCCAGGTGGATTAACTTACCGTTCTCCTCCACCTCCTCTACAGTCGTGGGCATCTGTGTCACCTGGGCCCTCAACCACAACCTCCAGTGGCTCCTCACACAAGGGCTGGCTTTCGGGCTCGAGGGGATCCACCAAGAGAGTCATGGTGTCCATGTCTGCGTCGACCCGTGCTGGCTCCAGGGGGGGGATGGGCATGGAGGGATGCCCATCGTGGTCGCAGCCTCCGTGCGGGGAGCAGGCGAGGTTGCAGCGAGAGCAGGCAGCGGAAGAGCCATAGCCGCCCGCTTGTGGCCCATGGCGAAGGTGCAGCCATATAAGCAGGATGTGACAATGGCTCCATCCTGACGGAGGAACCAGTCAAGGAGGTTGATGTTTGCTTCCTGTGGCCAGAGGTGAAGTTGTTGCCCCAAATCTCTTTGGATCTGTGCCCCAAGTCCTTAGCCTGCTACTGTCACCAGGTTGTGTCCCAGGTGTAGCCCATCTGTTCCGTTTGGACCGAGATCTCTTGGGACACCGTCTTGCCTCTCTATCGCTTTGCCAGTGCATATTGAACCTTCTGCTCTCCCCATAGACAGGGCCCCGAGCCAAATACGGATCCGCGATTGGTGGATTTCCCACAGAATCCCCGTCCCCCACTCCCCCCCAGCTCAGAATTTCCAGCCTGTGCTGGGGAAACGTGGGGCAAGAGATTCCACGGGGGGAGGGGGATGAACAAACCCTTGGGGTTTTCCCTCCTCCACCCCCCAAGCTGCATCAGGTGGGAGGGGCTGCCAGGGCTCGCCTCCCCCGTGCCCTTCCCAGCCTGGTAAATTAACTGACCTGGCGGCAGCAGCCACTCCTTTCGGCACGCACATCCCCATCCGGTTCCTGGCCCCTCCCAACGGGGTCCCCTTGGGAGGGGCCAGGAAGAGACCAGGAGCCGGATGGGGATGAGCGTACTGATTTACCAGGCTGGGAAGGGTGGAGGGAGGGGAGCCCTGGCAGCCCCTCCCACCCAATGCAGTCTGGGGGAGGGGGAGGGGAAAGCCCCTGTGCTGGATTTACTAGGTGGGGGGCAAGTCCTGGCTGCCCCACCCCCTCCACAGCCTGGTAAATCCAGTGCGGTGAGGCGCAGAATTAAAAATTCCATGGGAAAAGTAGGGCCCTGCCCATAGAGCGATGAAGGCCTGGGTCTCTTTCTCAGTCCAGGGGATGCATCGTTGGCAAGTGGACCGGTAGGCGTGGCGTGACTGCGGTTGCGCGGTGGTAGTAGCGGTGCTGGTTGTTGCCTGTCTGTCTGTTTGAGCCGTGGCCCCGGCGATCGTAATCCTCCGCAAGTTGTTACTGAGAATGCATGCGCCAGGCACATGCTGCCAACCAGGAATTGCTGGGAGAACGTGTGTTTGAAAATGGCATGTTGGGCTTTTTAAGGCCGACGTTGCATGTGCCGCAGTGAGAGTAGAGAGAGGGGCTGGATGGGTCGCTCCTTGGAGCACTCTATGCTCTTCGCCTGCCACTCTATGGTGCTGGCGGACCTGTATGCGCGGAGGCTGCACACAACCTAATTGGCGGGATGTGGACATGCGGGCCCACGTTAGCCCACATTCTCCCGCACAGCGGGCTACGCATGCTCCGGGACCTCACCATGAGTGGGGGCTACGTGTCCGGTGGGTGGCGGCCCCATGGGCAGTGGGGGGGGCAAACACCTAACCAGGACACCCATCTGGTGTGGGCTACCATCTCGTTTGTTAACATCCCGTGACTCCTTGCTCTAGGGTTTGCAAACGCCTTCGGGGAGGGGTGTGTGGTTTTGTGCACGTGCCTGTACGAGGTGGGGTGTGTGTAGACCTTTCCAGGAAACGCATCAAACCAGCAGCACGACTTGCCTGGGAAACCAAGCGTGCCACTTAAACTCTGATGTCACCCACTGCTCAGAGGCAAGGGCACCGCTGGTGGCTGCTGGGACCGGTGAGGTCACTGCCATGTGACCAACTCAGAGAATGTGTGTGCAAACTCCTGGCTGAATGCGAGGTGAGGCAGCTGAGTTGGGATGCAAGAGGACGTGAGTCTGGAGCAGACGGACGTTAGGAGGGATGCAGGGACGGTAAGACACTGGGCTGGCCTGGGCCGTGGACCCTGGAGGGCAGAGGGACGAGAATTGGCAGGTTTGATGAGGGTTATGATGCTTTGTAAACCCCTTTGCCCTGCTCATCAGTGGTGGGGCAACGTGGGAAGGAAAATGAGGATGCGGGCGGACAATTAGTAACTCAAGCTGAGATCGTGGTCGGCTCCGAATTGAAACGGGCGAATTTGTCAAATACAGCGTTTGCGATTCATAATCTGGGCAGGAGAGTTTCCGGCGGGCTGCTCTGTCCCCTTCCGCTGGGGCTGGAGAGATGTTCTCTCCTCTCTCCGTCCGGCCGGGAGGTAGGGGACCGGATGCTGACGGAGAGGAGCGAGGATCTCGCGGTCTGAAGGAGCCCGCCAGAGAGGCCGTTGAGGCCTGTCAGGGAGTGGGTTCCCAGATGGGGGATGCCCCATCCCCTGGCAGGTGAATGAGGGTGTTTGTCTGCGTTAAGCTGGCAGTGGGGCAGGAGCTGGGGCATGGGATGCTGGGCCCTGCTGAGAGGGGCAGAAATGGCTAGGGATGTGGGCTTCGAGGGGACAGATGTCCACGTCGCCTAAACCACCAGCGCGTGGGACTCTGGGCTGGAAGGGCCGTGGGGGCTGAGACCCTCGCCTCCTTGTAGACCCCTGGAGCAGGGTTGAGGCCCAGGAGGGGACAGCATGGGGTGAGGGGACTCCGGTTACCCCCTCCGAGGGTTAGCTATCCGGTCCCCGATTCCAAATGGAGCTCAGGGAAAGGGAGCGGCCTTCCTGCCTGCCTGTCTGTCTGTCTGTCTTACATCCGTTGGCCCCGGCGTGCCTGCGCGGTGAGCAGCATGTGGAGACAGGATGCGGGTCACGTGCCGGGGGCCGGAGGGCTTTTTCCCGCCTCAGTGGATGAGCTCAGCCCTGTGGTATGACGGGGAGGCAGCTCCCCGCGAGCGTGACGCTGCCCCACGGAGTCTTGTCCCTACACGCATGGGGCGAAGGGCTGGGGGCGGGGACAGGGCCCCCCCAGGGAGCAAAGTCATGTTGATTCACCGACGCCTCCTTCCCCACTAGCCCAGCCAAGCCTGTCCCTAATCCGTGCCTCGAAGGCCTTCTTTGCCCTTGAGGAGACGGGCCTCCCCTCTACTGCTGGCCCCCCGCCGGCTGCCCCACTTCACGCCCCTGCTTGCCTGGCTGACCACCCCTCTGTTCAGCCGAGACATCTCCCTGTGACCTCCCCTATGCTCTGAGCTTCTGCTGTGGGGCCTGGCTGGAGGCTTCCTGGGGGCCGGGCCCTTGGGTGTGGGTCACAAGCTGCCCTCCCCCTGCCTGCCCCAGGGAAACCAGGTTGGTGTGTCTGCCCGGCACTGGGTTGAAGCTCGTGCTGAGGGGCAGAGTCCAAGCTGGGGGAAGTGGGGTTCCTCCCAGAGTGTGTGGCAGCAGCTGGCACCCTTTCCAAGCGAGCGTGCGGGGGGGGGGGGCTTCTCCCATTGCACCCCACCCGCCCTCTGCCAGGAAGAGAGAGATTTCCCACAGAGAACGGGTCTGAGTGGGATCCAGCTCTTTGCTGGGCGATGTTGCCCCCTGGGATAGACCCAGACCCGTCTAGGAAGAAAGCCTTTTCCCCCGGGCCTCCGGTATTCCAGAAATTAGCCCGAGCACGTCACAGAAAATGAGTCTAGAAGCTTTACTCGAGTTTGCAAACAGGACGCAGGGCAGCATGAACGAGGCCTGGCCGCGGCGGAAGGGACCGCGACTCCAAGGAGAGTCGTTGCAGAGACTCCGCACCGTAGCCGCTAAGAGGGTGCGACCAGCTGGCCAGGCGATTAGTGCAAAGCGTTGCCCTAATCTGAGCGGCAGGATCACTAGCCGCGTCGTCCACACACGACACTAAGCCCGGGAAAATATTCCCCCCCCCCGCCCCTCTGATTTTTATTTTATTTTGATCGTGCGCGACAAGGTTTGGTCTCGCGATGCAGCGGGTGCAACCCGCGTCCGGCCCGAGCAATTCACCCGGAAAACCTCGCTTTGACAGGCGTGCTAACTCCCGCCGCCCGCCTAGGGCCGAATCCCGCTGCCGGTCTGTCTGTGCCGTAGAGGCCGCCCGGTGCCGCCCGGCAAACCTGGCAGCAGCCATGGCCATCGGGGACGGGGACTGGGGGGAGGGACGGGAACATTTCAAAAGGGAGATTACAATCTGCTGCAAGGAACGGAAGAGGTGGGACACAAGGCTGCCGTGAATGGCTGGGTAGGCAACGCGGCGTCTGGCACCGATGGTTTAAGGAACACTTCATTGCGGGGCCTGCTTTTCATAAGGGTTCCTTTAAAATGTGCGTAGGTGGCCCCCCTGCTCGCAGGCCGTTGACGGCGTGAAGCAGCAGTGCCAACCACAGCCTTTTCTGCCGCCCATCTGTGCTAGATCAGTCCGGCATGCCTCTATCGCTGGGGAAACACATGTTCCAGACTTGCCAACCGGATCCGTCTGTGGCTTCCGCTGGAGCATCTGGTTGAAGCTGGCTCAAATCTGCAAAAAAAAGCCCCCAAATCCAAACCGTAACCTATAACGAGCTTTTATCGTTTGGGTTTTCTCACCGGTTTCCCTTAAGCTGCCTCACTTCTTCCTGCAGGCCGACCCGCCAGCCTAACTTCCTCTCACCCACTGGCTGCTCGCTGATGCGCCGGCCGCCCTCCCCTCCTCCTCCCCCCTGTAACCAAGCTAAACGCGTTCCCCTGCCACTTCTCAACCTCGTGAATGTCTCCTTCTCTCTCCCTACATTCCTCTCTCCCGTCTCTCACCTAGATTGTAAGCCCCTTGGGGCAGGGACCTGGCTGTGATGCTGCAGGCAGATGGGACGGTCTGAGCCCCTCTGCTGGCCACCGCTGGAATTGCGAGCCAAATGATTTGTTTCAGGAGGGCTCCATGCTTGCAGGGAAGCGGGGAGGGGTTAAGTCATTTGTCCCCCACCCACCCCCAGCATCCTAGGAGAAATAGAGACACTTCTCTGCTGAAACATCTGCAGCGACACTGACTGAAGGGAGAAGCGTGTCTTTCACCCCCACTGCCCGGACGGAGAGATTCAGTTCAGTTATACTTCATTGGCAGGTAGGTGCCAATGCAGGCCCTGCAACCTGTATTTTTCATAACTGTTCCTTAAAAATGTGGAGAGGTAGAACCCCTGTTGACAGGCCAGTGCCACTGGCATTGTCCCAGCCAAGTCATACAAGCGTTGCCCAAGAATCAAGGGGGAAATCCCCTTGGGTACCTACCAGGGGGTTTGTGGAGAACCTTGTCCCCAGCCCCATTGCTGACCTAGGAGCAGGTTCGAGCCCAGCATAACACAGGCTCCGAACCTCCCTCCTCTCCTCCAGGATCAGGCACTGCTTTTGGGCGAGACAGTTTGTACAGTCTCTGATTGTCTGAGGGAGTTTCTTCGTATTACAGAGACTGAAAGAGGACATGCCCCCTCTTGTTTAGTCTTTCCTGTGTCGTGCAAGCGGTACGATCTCTCCTCTCGCCGAGCTTTGTTGCCTCCCAATTTCCACCTTCCGCTCGCGGTCGCCGACTTTCTCTACTCGGTGAGGGTCTGCACTAGCTTTGCACATGTCACTGTAGTGTGGCAGTCTCGTTCTGTGTGAGGCGCTGTAGCAGTCCAGCTTCTGGCTGGTCGAATAGTTCTTCCTGGTGACATGTAGTGTAGGCTGCTTAGTAACTAGCCTAGCAGTTTGGTCTGTCAGAGAGAGAGAGACTCCTTCTCCCTTCAGTGGGTTACAGGGCTGGCAGCCTGCACTGAAGTCCCTTGTGGGGTCCCTTGTCCCTGTGATAGGCAGAGAGTGACGTGGGGCTCTGAGTCCCTGCTTGCCCCTAGCTTCCTGCATACACAGATGTGTTCCCCGCACACCCCTCAGGCTGAGCTAGTGGCAGCAGGAAAGTAGTCGCAGACTCCCGGGGGGTCCTTGGTGCCTCTGATGGAGGGTGAGAGGGGGAGACCCTGACAGCCACAGAACCCAAGGGGCAGGTTAAAAGCCACAGGCTAGAGGCAGCCGCAGTGCCTGTGGGAGCCAGCAGGGGGCAGCAGGCACATGCCAAAGGGGAGAGCTGGCTGAGAACATTTGAGGACCGGGGGGCAGGAAGGGGAGAGCATTTTTCAAGCACTGATCGGGTTGCCTTATATGCACATTTTAGAGGACACTTGTTGTTTATTTTTTTATTAAAACATTTGATATCCCCCCCCTCCTGCCAAAGGCGACGCTGGGCATTATATAAAAATACACAAACAGTATAAAATATCTAAAAAGGGGGGGAGGGGGAAAATATTCCTCCCCCCCCCCCAAGAAAAGAGGAGTGAGGGAAAAATCCACCCCCCATATAAATAAAAACCCACCCTGGCTCCAACGCAGCCCTGCAACCTGTATTTTTCATAAGTGGCCTCTCAAACTTTGCCCACCTGGCCACCCTGTGCATTGATTTAATGGCAGCCCCTGGGGGGGGGGGCTGGCCCCGTTATCCTGTGTTGCAGCTGGGGACAGCGGGGGTAGACCGTGCACTAAGCGTCGCTCTGCTTGCCCACTCCCCGGCTGTGCACGCTGCAGTCACGGGGAACAGGCACCGTGCACATTATTGAAGGCACAAAGGCTGAAATCCTACAAACGCGGCGAGTGGAACCCTGTAGATCACTCCCTCCGCGCGTAAATACACGCTGGAGCCACCTACACAAACTCCCCTGCTGCCTGGCTACCCTTACCCCCCCCTCCAACCCCAGAGCCTCTCACTGGGGGGGTCTCTACCTAGCCCTGCCCCTGCCGTGGGTTTGCCCGGTGCCAGCGTGGGTTGGGTCTGGGCTGCTTTCCCATGCATTCTTTTTTTATTTTTTTTTAACCAAATGTAACAAGTTGCAGATTTTGAGGACAGACAGCAGGGAGGGGTGTGTGAGTGTGTGTGTGTGAGTGTGAGTGAGTGAGTGTGTGTGTGTGTGTGTGTGTGCACGCACGCGCAGAGCGGCTGTCTCCACCCCACCCCCCTCCCCTGTGTTTGCTGGATCAATGGAGTGGAAGAGAGTCCTGCAAGCTGAGAGGGTGGGGGGAGAGTGGGGTGGGCAGAGGGAGCGCTGGGGTGGGGGGGAACCATCCTCCCCTCCCCGCTCCGAGGCCGCCGGAGCAAAGGATGCTACAGCCTGGATGGAAAGAGGAATTGGCAGGATCCCTGCATCCTCCATGCCCTGCCCCTACTGCCAGCCTGCTTTGCTGAGCATCCCCCCCACTCGCCCGCCCGGAGCCTGCAGTGGGAAGGGCCAGCGTCTCCCCCTCCCCCAGCAGCACCGCTGCGGCTTTCTGGACCGCTCTGCCGCTTTGCAGCAAGGCCTCTCGCCATGGCGACGGGATGCAGGGAGTTGGCTGCAGGGAGGATGCTCCTGCCCATCACCTTTAGCTGAGGGGGGGGGCAGGCAGGAGGAGAGGACTGAACAGCGCTGACTCCCCCCCCCACCCGGAACTGCATCGCGGTTTGGCCATGTGAGGAGAGCCAGGATCTGTGCCCCGCTCGAGGTGTCTCTGTGACCCGGCCTACAGCGACCCAGGCACCATGGGGGAGAAATGTGACTACCAGCGTCTGGCCAACGGAGAGGAGGCGGAAGAAGGGCTCAGCACTCTGTGCCCCAGCATCCTGGACCCCAGAGGGACCCCCCTGCCACGAGCTCCGAGCCCCAGCGTCCAGGCGATGCCGGAGCAGCGGGTCAGTACGGGAGCCGGTGTGGGGCAGCGTGCCGGGCTCCAGCAGGGTCCTCCTGCATTGAGAAGTGGAGCGCTGAGATGTGGGGTGACCTCAGTTCTGGCAGAGCCAGGGGGTCGGAGCCACAAAGGGAACCCCTGCAGGGGAGGGAGACAGGGCAGGATCTCGGCAGGCACCTGTGGCAGGACAGGAAGCCTGAATCCATAGCTCTAGTTTATCTCCCAGGAAACCCAGGGCTCTCCCAATGAGTCAGTGAGCGGGTGGAGGGGGAAACTGCCCGAAACGGAGTCCCTCAGGCTTCTCCAAAGGGGTGTCGGAGTTTCTGGAGGAGCTGCCTTTCTCTGCCTCCGTTCCTACGAGCAGGGGACACCAGGGGGTTAAATAGCTCTTCCCCTCCCCTGATTTCCATCCTAGGAAGCTCTCCGCATGGGTTAGGGACCGGAATAACTGAGCGAGACGGTGATGCTGGGGGAGGCATGCCCATAGGAGGAAGCACGGAGGCTGGAGGGGACCGCGGAGGACTACGGCAGGCTAAGCAAGGGAACGTTGCCCTGAAGTGTACACAGGAGCCTGTCCCCTAGGGGGAAGGAGCCTCCCTTCTCCGGTTAACCTTGCTTGTTATTTCACCTCCACCCTCATCGTCACTTTAACCCCCGTGCTCGTGTGAACGCGGGGGAGGTTGCAGCCATTTAGGAGGTAGCTACCTTCGAACAAATGCCGCTAAGAACAAGCCCTGAGCTATAACAACAGGCCCCTGTGCTAGATGCGCAATCCCCAGGGTGGACACTGACCTGCAGTGGGCCCCCTGCTAGGAGCCCCCTCTCCCCAGCTCAGTCCCCAAGGACCCCTCTTAGCGTGCTCTGCCAGGCCGTGGGTTTCTGGGGTGGCTGGCCGGTGTTACCGCTTGGCTGACCCTGCAGCTCCAGGCACCGCTGGGTGTGATGGAGTCTGGGTCTTTGGATCGGCATGTGGTTTGGTGTCTGCACGGCCGGCCGGCCGGCACAGCGCGCCGAGGGACTGTTAATGGGCAGCCGGGGAAGCAGCTGCATTTTTCTGTCTCTCTCCAGACGTTCCGGGGCCTGTTTTAGTAGCAGTTGCCCTAGGATGCTGTGGGCATCTCTGCTGGGGAGAATCGGGGCCAGTGGGGCATTTTTAGGTGCATTCCCCGTGGGGTGAGACATAACGGCAGGCTGGCTTCACCGGCCCCTCAATTCCCCACCCATCCGTTGGTTTTGCTTCCGCCTCTGTGCCGAGCCGGGCAGACCTGTGTGGGCTTTTACATCCCAAGTCTGAGATAAAACAGCAGATATTATTTACCAGGAGGGCGTGTGGCCAAAGGGGTGGGAGCAGGAGCGGCTGGGGCTGTGAGTCTTGCATTCTGGGAGTCGGGGGGGCTAATGGGTTAGAGCAGGGAAAGTCCGAGAGTCAGAACTCCTGGGTTCTCTCTGGCTCTGGGCTACTAGTACTCCTGGGTTCTGCTTCCAGCTCCGTGACGGGAGCGAGGTCTGAGAGCAAGGGAAAGGGACTCCTGGATTCTTTCCTCCGCCACCGACTCTCCGTCTGACCTTGGCCAAGTTACTTAGGGCTGAATTTTGGGAAGTGGCGGCTGCTTAGGGCTGTCGGCGCGCGGCGTTACGGCGATGCTGAGCTCTGCCCAGAATCCATAGGGAGCTGCCCACTCCTGCCAGAAACAGTACAGAGAAGAGCTGCAAGGGGGACAGTGGGATAATTCTCAAGACAGGAGGTGGGAGAAGAGTAATTTCCATCACTTGGCCCCCTGCTCAAAGTAGTGCCCTCCTCAAAGAGCCAAGAAATAAGAGCAGCACGGGTGGGGGTGGGGGCGGGGGACTGATTTAGTATAAATCAGGGAATTCTCTGATTTGCAGTCAGGCTGGATGCTCTCAAGGACCTTCTGACCTTGGGCTGCGTGACCTTGTGTTTTATTAAAACCCTCCCTCCCCTTTCACTGCTGGCTCCCAGCCCTGGGTCCATTAAAGCATCATTAATCAAAGCCAAGGCCCCGCTGGGACTGCCGCGAAACGCCCCCTTGCTGATGCTGGCGGGCCAGGTTAACCCTTCCAGGGCTGCTCTCCCAGACGTGCTGGGCCGGGTGTAGAGCCCCCTGCAAACTCAGGGCCTCGCGGTTCAGCCCCAGGAAGCCCTGGCGTTTGGGTGCGAACGGAGAAGTCTTTCTCTCTGTCTCCCCTCAGCCCCCTCCGCGCCAGCCAGCCAAGCCAGAGGGTTGGGTTGAGAAGGGGCCATGCTCAGTCACTGGGGGGGGGGCCGGCTCCCTTAGCCCCTTGCTGATGGTTCTCTCCCGAGCCCCAAGTAGGGTTGCCACAAATTTTTAAGGAACAGTTATGAAAAATGCATGTTGCAGGACCCTGCAACATGCATTTTTCATAAGTGTTCCTTAAACTGCATAGGTGGCAACCCTAGTCCCAAGCAGCCTTGGCGCTCAGGCTGCGGCTGTCATTGGCTGCGTAACAAGGCAGGTGGGGGCCCCCCGTGAGGTGAAAGTCACCCCACAGGGTGACAGGGAGGATGGAACCCTAACAGAGTTGGGTTCGGCCCACGGGCCCCCAGCTGGACAGCGAGGGTGGCCAGATGTGCCACGTTTAGAGGAGAATTGTGCAACGCGCAGGTTGCAGGACCACCCTGGAGTGAATGGAGCCCTGCAACCTGTATTTTTCATAAGCGCCCTCTACAATTTGCATTGCCGGCCGCCCCGTGGGCAGCCCTGCTGTGAGGGATATCCTGTTGCGTCAGGGGACCTTGGGGCCACACCGAATATTAGTATGAGCTCCGAGGGCCACGGCCAGACAGAGGTTGGGGGTACTTAACGGGTTTGTTCAAGAAAAGGGCTCAGCTCATGGCTCTGTGCTGTGGATCTGTCCCCTGCCCTCAGGCGCATGCCCGCCTCTCTGTTCCAGTATCAGGAGCTCCGTTTTTCAGTACTTGGGGGTAGAGAATGGATCGAGGGGTCAGATCCTGGAAAGGGGCCGCATAAAACCTTGTTGAGGGCCACATTTGGCCCCCGGGCCTGAGGGTGTCCCCCCCCCCCCCCCCGCTTTGTGTCCTTTGTGAGACTGCAGCACTCTGCAATAAAGGGTTTCCCTTTATAATAAGGGAACCACATGGGAACCCTTTGGGGGGCGGGGATGCATGTGGGGCTCTGCATATTTGTGTCCGTACTGTACGCCTGCAGCTTGTGCTTGGGTCCCTTTTCAGTTTTCTAGCCCAAATTTAGGCTTTGTTTAAAAAACGTAATTCCTTCCTTCTCCCCCTGCTCCTGAGGGGCAGCCTTCCTGTGTGGTTAGAGTGGGAGACGCATGTCGTCCTCTGTGGCCAGTTCCAGGGTCATGGGGGCAGGGCATATGTGGATCAAGGGGATCTAAAATTCCGCCCCAAATGATGCCACTGTGGGGACAGGCGTCCCCCAGTCTGGTCTAGGTCTCCCCTGCTGGATGCTCCCCCCCTCCCCCAGCCACTAGGGGCAGCGTTAGGGGCTGCAGGGGAGGCTCTCTGCCTTCTGCTGCTGCCTCTCGCTGGCCGACAAACCCCTGCACCCCCTTGCTCGGTAGGGGTCTGCGTCTGGCCTCCACGGGGACAGGAGTGGCCCTCTGCACCCCCTGCAGTCAGGCCAGGGGGGAGATGCAAGGGGCAGGTTGCAGGGGGGGCTGCCCCCAGATCCATCCCAAGGCAGCTCCGGGTGCCTGAGATGATGCAGCAGGACCCATGCAGGCGCTAGGGCTGAGGGGCTCCCCTGCAGGCCTGTCTGGGCCTACGAGGAGAGGTTGGAACTGGGAATGTTTAGCCTAGAAAAAAAGAGACTGAGGGTGAGATGTGATTCCCTTGGAAGTTCCCCAGAGTCCAAATCTGAGCATTTTCCAAGGGCAACGTAAGTCATTTTTGTTCGTCCAAGTGTTTAGCAGGGGCTTGGGGAGGGTTTTTTTAATGGTGTGTGTGTGTGTGTGGTGATGTAATCTACCTGGAGCCCATCAGATGAGTGGGATAGGAATTTAAACGATGACCGTTTTCAGTAGGCCAAATGGTGCCCAGTTATTCTCCTTGGTCACTGCAGGGTGCGGCACTTTCAGAATTAGCCCGAGCTCCAAGGGTTGCATAGAAGTTGGGGAGGGGGTGCTCAAGGGGGGCGCTCAGGAAGAGCAGGATCCAGATTATGGATCTGTCCCCCTCTCCTCGTGTGCCTGCCCTCTTCTCTGCTCCCTGGCTCCGAGCCCAGACTTTCCATTCTTGGGGACTAGGGATTGGATCTAGGGGCCGGATCCAGGAACTCGGAAAGGAGCCAAATACAAACTAACTGTGGGCCAAATTTGGCCCCTGGCCCTGAGGTTCCCCCACCCCTGCAGAGGGAGTGGGATTAAATTAAAGGAGAGGAGATTTAAGTGAAATATTAGGAAGACTTTTCCAACTCCCAGGACAGTTTGGTAGCGGAATAGTTTGCGGAGGGAGGTTGGGACAGTCTTTAGAAACAGCTTAGACAGACATCTCTTGGGGATGGTGTGGGGTGTTGTGGATCTCACTGAATGCCAGGGGGGTGGACTAGTTACCCTTGAGGATCATTCCAGCTGCGTGATTCTGTAAGACCTACTTGTTAGGTGAGGCTTTTGGTAGATGGGGATAGGGTAGGAGGGGGTGGGAGTGGTTTTAGTTGAAATTTGATATGGTTCATTTTTCATTGGTTTTCTATTTTTGTATGTTTGTAAACCGCCCCAGGAGCCTGCGGGAAAGGGCAGGATAGCCAAATCCAAATAAATAAATCAATTTCCCCCCCCTCCCTCCGGTAACGGTGTGAGTGTGCGGGTTCTCCCTAGCTGCTCTCCGTACAGCTTGGGTCCAAGGACCGGTCTGTCCTAATTGTCCAGAGGCCTTAAAGTGTAAACAGAGCAAGGAGAAGTGAGCAGGATGGGCCAGATTCCTGAGGTTTGTTAATGATCCTGGGGGGGTGGCCCAGAGCGGCGAGAGGGAGTGCTGACGGGCAGAGTGACTTGTGGGCACGGAGCCCGCTCCGTCTGAGCAGCAGGCGACGTGGGCAAGAGACAGAATCACGGTGAGAGCATGGGGGGAACGAGCATTCTCCGCCCCCCCCCCCCCCCCCCGGGCGGTTTCCTCCTTTTGCCTGAAGACAGCTAGAAGCTCATTCTCACAAGGATCTAATCAGGGGCAGCAGTCCCTTCTTAACACCCAGGCCTTTGCTCCTGGGCTAGAGGGGCTGTCGGAAGGGCTGTGTATGTTGTCTCTCTCAACCTGTGTAGTAGGAATTTGCCGGACAGGGGCTGTTAATGAGCTGCTCACTTGTCGAATGGTTGCAGGACGGGGGTTACTTTAACCCCATCTTATCACCTGCCTGTGTGAACAAGCCCTTGGAGGGGGAGGGGAGGTTATCCCCATTACACAGATGAGGAAACAGGCAGCAGGCGTGACGTGACAGAGCGAGGACTCCAGATCAGGTCTCCTGACTCCCAGCCCAGTGCCCTCTCGGTGAGACCCCACTAGTGCAAAAAGAGTGAATACCCTTAGTAGCTGATGGGGGGGCCCTTGTCGGTCATGGGGGGGCTGTGTTGCCGTGGTTTCCATGTTGGTGCAACTAGTGTGGTCGAGCTCTTTCGGGGTGCACCAGCCAGGCATGGGACGGCCCTGGTCCGCTGGAAGGATGACTTTCTCTGTGTGTGTGTGTGTGTGAGGGAAATTACCATGTCTATTTCGTTCCCCGTTTCCTCTCTCCACCCCTCTTGCGTGATGGGAGCCTATCCCAGGATGCATTTTTCTATATTCTGGCGCTGTGCATTGTGGGAAATTCCGGGGCACTACGAAAGGGCCTGTGGGACACCGGGGTGGGAGCTGTTGTGTTCCCAACACAACATTAATCCCTAGGGGGAATTACCTCCGGTTTGTCCAGGGGCTCGTACCCCACCATCAGTCTTGGCTGGCCGGGCACATCGTGCAGACGTGCTGGGGGTTTAGAGGGACAGGTGGGGGTAAGCGCTTTGTGGGACCAGGGCCTGGTAGGGATCTCCTTTAGCTGCAGGTTGTGGTAGCCTGGATGTGCGATCCTGTGTTTGTGGCACCGGAGGTTGGTTACAAGGGAGAGGGGGAGTTAACAGAGCTGTGATTGCCTCTTGGCTTATCTTGCAGACAGGCAGGCTCTGTCGAGTCCCTGTCTCCGTCCACGGGGCTGGCGGTAGGAGACCACGAGGGCCGGGGGCCCTTGGGGCGAGTGGAGACAAGTCCCAGGGATGACGTGGCTGCCGGGAGCCTCCGATTGCCTGTCAGTCAATCGTCTTTTTGTGTCAGGAGGCCTTGTCACTGGTGTCTCCATGCTGCGTCCGGCCCGGGATTCCGGCTGGGGTGGGATGGGAACAATGCAGGCTAGCAGCAGGGACTGGAAATGTTTAACTCCTTCCCTGCCCGGTGCAGAGGCAGGTGGAAGTGATTATCCGCTGCGACATCCTGGCAGTGGCTAGACCCGCCGCCCCCAGGAAGGGCAAATGATCAGAATTCTTATCGCAGGTGGGGAAACTGAGGCCCATTGGAGCCAAACCGTTTGTCTTGCAGAACAGTGACAGAGCTGGGCAGAGAACCCGGGGTTTCCTGACTGCCAGCCCCCTAACCTGCTGCTGGGGAAGTGGGATTAAAACTGGAGAGAATCCAGAACAGGGCCACAAAAATAATCCAGGGGCCGGGAAACCCGGTTTACGATGGGAGACTAGAGCTTATGGAAGAGAGGTGGCCTGATCACTGCGCAGGTATCCTGTCTTGGATAATCACAAACTCTTCCGTCTTGCAGCCAAAGGTAGGGCAGGCACCGAGGTCTCCTGCAGCAGGAAGAAAGGTTAGCTGGGGGCGGAGATGTTGATCATTTTCCAATATCTAAAATGGGGATGGGGGCCTTCAGGCCCAGGGGCCAGACGCGGCCTGCAACTAGTTTTTCTGTGGCCCTTTCCCCGTTCCTGGATCCAATTCCTAACCCCAAGCCCTGGAAGGCTGGATACAGGGAAAGGGAGCAGAGACGAGGGCTTGCCCGCAAGGAGAGGGGACCAGATCCAGGGGAACACCCGTTAAGCCCTCCTGCCCCCAGCTTCACGGGGGCCCGCAGAGCTTGTACACATTTTCAGAGAGGCCCCTGGGAGGGAACAGGTTCTCTCTCTCACACACGCACAAAGACGTCCTTCCAGTGGACCGGGGTCTGAGTTTGCTGTCCGCGCTCGGAGACCACCTGTCTCCATGCGACTGTCCCATGCCTGGCTGTTGCACCCCCAAAATGCCCGACCAACATGGAAACCATGGCAACACAACCCTTCCATGACCGACAAGCCTCCCCCAGCCCCCAATCAGCCACTAAGGGCATTCACCCTTTCTACACTAGCAGGGTCTCCGCTGCGAGGCCGGCCGCGTGGCGTCACCGAGAGGGCACTGGGCTGGGAGCCAGGAGACCTGATCTGGAGTCCTGGCTCTGTCACTTGCAGCCTCAGTTTCCCCATCTGTGCAATGGGGATTACCCCCCCCAAACTGGAACTGCTTCCAGTTGAGGTGGGATCCAATAGCCGTTTTGAATCTTTTTGGGCCAACAGGCCACCATCCCCCCCCCCCTTCAGAACGTCTCCCTCTCCTCCATGCACCTGCCAGCTGCCCAAGGTTGCGCTGCCCTGCAGCCGTCTCCCAAAGGAGGAGGCCTGAGAGGAGGGTTGCTGCCTAGGCCAATTTTTAAGGAAGACTTATGAAAAATACACGTTGTTGCAGGCTCTACAACATGTATTTTTTTTAAAAGTCTTCCTTAAAAATTGGCCCTGGCTGGCTGCAGCTGTGCCTGGTTCTGCGAACCAGAGCGTCTGATCCCGCCATGCCCCTGTAGCCGGGAGGTTTAGTTCTCGGTTAGCTTGGCTCGTGGGCTGGGCTCTTCCCGAGGGGCTGCAGGAAGTGGTTTGCCGGTGCTGTTTTCAGGGGAGGGGCAGCTGGCCGTGCTGCGGCTCTCGGACTGCCCAGAGAGAAGGGGCTGGGAATATCTCCCTCTGCTCCCTCAGCTGAGTGGGGAGGCTGCGCCCACGCTGTCCCTCTCCCCGGGCACACGCTGCGTGGGCGGCCGCTGCGGGAACTTATTAACCGGGCCCCAGTCACGGAAATAAGACTCACTGGGCGACCGAGTATTTATTTTAGTGAATGTGCTTTGTGTCTCCTCATTCCCACCTCTCGCTCAGGAGCTGGAGGAGCGTTTGCGAGGGTTTTCCCCCCTGTCGCTGCAGCAAGGAGTTCCACGGGTGCACTTGCTCCGCGTGGGAATCTGCAGCAGGCCAGCTAGGAGCTGGGCTTTGATTGAATCTTCCCACTAGAATTCGGAGCAGCTCGTGGTTTCGATACACGAAGGAGATGGACTTGTGTGCGCGGGAACCAGATGCGCGGGAGCTGCGTCGCTCTGGGACTGATGGATACTTAGCAGATCAGGATTGTGACCTGCCCTCCCTGTGAATTTCAGGGGCACTAATGAGGCTGGCAGGTGCTGAGTGGCATCGCTGGGTGAAAGTAAATGAGCTGATCGTCCACATCAGCACTCACCGGGAGGGTGTTCGCCTGCCTTCGCCACACGGTAACCCCCCTGTCACCGGGGTTGGGTCCCTAACACACACACTCCCCAACTGGGTGCGTTGCCCCCGTGTCCCCATGACACACACACACCCCCATGCAGCCCCCACTCTAAGCATTGCCCAAGGACATCACGGGCCCCCCATGCCAGCCAGTGCGTGTGCCCACATTGTCACGTCTCGTTCATTAGGTTCATGCGCAGCCTCGTCGTCCCCCGCACCCAGGTCCACCCGCAGCACCGTAGAATCCCGCCTAGCGCGGCTGCTTAGAGGAGCCAGGCTTTGTCAGCTGGCAGGAGGCTGCGAGAGGAGAGAGGATGCGAGAAGAGAGAGGCTGCGAGAGGAGAGAGCTCTGATGGAAAGGGGGTGGTGGCGGTGGTTTAACGGCCAGGGAAGAACTAGCCAGGGCTGGGGAGAGGAAAAGCACTGAGTGGCGCCACCCACTGCCGGCACATGGAAGTGCGGCAGGGGGCTGCCTGTCTGTTAGCGCTACACGCTAAACCCGTGATTGGGCGCTACACGGACCGAACACGGACTCCAGCAGGCTGTCGTCTTGTTTGAAAACACCCCACGTTTCTGTTTCGCTGCTGGAACGGAGGCTAACGGGCAGCAAACATGCTGAGCTCTCTGCCGTTGGGGAAAAAGCCCGGCCAGTGCCTTCCTGCCGACCCGCAGTTCGGAACCGCATGCGCGGCGGCTCCGGTGGCGACTGAGCTGCGGCTGATTTTTTTGCCTGCGGAGCCGGTGAGGGAGATGATGGGGCAGGCCCCAAGGTTCTAGGCACCAGGCTGGTTGAAGCTGCGGCGGAGGAGCCTGTGGGGTTCGATCTCCTCAGCCCAGGACTCCAGGGGCCTCCCCGGGGGCCTGTGAAGCACCTCGTGTCTGAACCGAGAGAGAGAGGGTTTGGGGCAAGGGACCATGAGGGACTTGTCCCTGCTAGCGGTGGCCAGTGGGATGCTGCAAGGATTCCGGCTCGGTGCGCTGGGCAGAAGGTGGCGCTATCCCCCCCTGGGGTGCTAGGGGGTGCTGTGCTGCACTCGCCCCGGGGGGCGGTAGAGGTAGCTGGTTGGGGACGCTGGCCCCATTGGTGCCCTGTTGCACTAGGGGGCGATACGCTGCATGTAGCTGGTGGTGGGGCACAGTAGGGGAGATTGGAAGTCAGTGCTGGCCCCCGTGTGTCACCAGGGAGCGCTGTGCTGTTTTAGCAGACACCGGCGTCTGTCAAGGCCCTAAGCTGCTTTCTGGAGGCCGAGGGATATGAAGCTCGGACAGCTTTAACGTCCAGAGTGGGGGGGGGGCATCATTGCTGCTGCAGCTTCCTCTGTCCGCAGAACCCAGAGCAGCAGGGTCCAGGCCCCTGGGATGGGTTGGCAGCAGAGAGCACCGCCTGCCCCCAAACGGGTGCTCCTCTCTCACGCCATTCACAGCCTCCACAGAGCGGTTAGGCTGCAGATCCGGCAGCTGTTCTCCTCCGGGACCCACTGGAAGACAAGCGAGCAGTGTTAGGGAGCCAGGGCTGCGCGGTCCTCCCTGCTTCAAACAGCCCCCCCTCCTCCCCTCCAGCCCGTGCACCGAACCATCTGTCAGGTGCGCCGTCCGTCTGGGGAGACTTCCAGGAAAAGGCTCTGCCGCACTCCAGCCAGCCAGGGGGATAGGCTAAACCCCTTCCTTCATCCCCCGAGTCAGCCCGTCCTGGCTGGAGGGAATGGGAGCTCCGTTTTCTCGGGTGCTGTCGGCTTGGGCTGAGGGAGTAGGCTCCGGGCAGGGAGTCAGGAGATTGGAGTGCTTGTAAATGCGTAACGCTTTGCCGTTTTCTGAAGCCTGACCGCCTGTCCTTGGAGGGATCATGAATCCAGAGAGGTCTGATCCAGAGTGTGAAGGGGGAACCTGCTCTCTGGGGATGATGATGATTGATTGATGATGATTTTTATAGCCTCCCTCCTTTCCCCCAACAAATGGGGCTCGGAGTGCTTCACAAGCATAAAATGCAATAAACCAGTATAAACAGTTCACTGCACCAAAAAATCTTAAATTCTGCAAAACCCCCCCAAAAAATTTATTTCAAATTTATCGCGTAGCCATCGGCGTTAGCAAACCCCATACAATACACATATAAAACCTATAACGAGAAGCGTACATATAATAGAACAAATGATACCAGTAATACAAATATTAAACATTAAAATATCCTCAAACACACAAAACATACCGACATTAAATCTAAAGCACCGAAGAGGAGTAATCCCAAACCCTGCTGGGAGTTCAAATGAGGGGAAAAACCCAGTGTCCTTGCCCTTTGCCGGGCTTTGGAGAGCGGCCCATCCCAAACCCTGTCACAGAAAATCCCCTGCCCTTCAACAGGCCCCAGGCGTGGGCAATCCCGAACCCGGCTCAAGGCCAGAAACCTAATTAACAAACCATCAATGCGACGTGTTACAAATTAGCTGCCAGTCATCACCGTATACAGAGTTTCAGCAGGTGAATGGATGCTAAATCAAGATACGTATAGAGTAAGACCCCTCAAGTCCTCGCCCTTCAACAGGCACAATTCTGCAACCAGTGAAGCCCGGTTCTGCAAATTCACTGCAAGCATTAACATTTGCATAATTAACTTATTTGCATAATTATGCAACAATTTATACATGCAGATTTGCTTACCAGCAGGCTTTTTCAACAGGTTTGACATAGAATCACAACTTTGTTAATCAAACACCGCTCAAATCCTCTGGAATTTCAGCCCCTCAGAACTCCCACCTCCTGTTAAAGCCCCAGACCTCCCTCACCAAAACACAGGGCCCTAAGACCCCACCCACCCACCATTCAGCTCCCAGGAGCCTATTCGCCCTCAGCGGTTCTTCTACTGGGCCTTGACTGCGTCCCACAGCAATGAGTTCCACCCGTGAACTGTGCATTGTGTGGAAAAAGGACTCCCTTCTGGGTTTGTTTGTTTTTTTTAAAAAAAAATCCTGCTGCCAGATCATTTCATCAGGCGCCCCCCAGCTCTGGTATTACGAGAGAGGCTCAACAGCAGCCCCATGTCGGACGGGATGGGCAGCAGATGCTGAGCTTGGGAACCGTCTGGTTTTAAATAAACCCTGCCGGGGTGGCCAGCTCTGCGGCCAGGGGATCCAAGTTGGTTGGCATAGATTTCCTAACGCACACAGCAGCGCCGTGCTCTCCATTCCGGTTGCATGCGTGTGGGTAGGGGGGCTCGAACGCTGGGAAACAGGCTGCCTTGTTAAAGGTCCAGAGGCGTGCGAGGCCTCGGGGAGAGCGAGGGAGACTGAGCCGCTGTTTACAATCCCAAGCAAGGGGCCCACAGGAAATCGCCTCTCCAGCCTGCAGTTAAATCTGACCTCTTGGCAGCCGGTCAAAAAGTGTTCCCTGCAAATACCATAGAGTCTCTGTTCCAGCCAAGCGGGCGGACAAGGGAGCAATTCCCTGCAGCCCAGCCGGCTGCAGAGGAAAGAGAAGGGAGGAGAGGAAGGCAGACACACGCACATACAAGCCAGCTGCAGTGTCCCGCTGCCCCAAAGTCCGGCACGGCGCCTCTTCCTCCGCTCCTGCCTGCCATCGGGAGCCACTTTTGGACACCGGAAGGAGGAGACTTGGCAGCCCAGAGCCAAGTCTCTCCCCCTGGCGTGGGGTAGCGGATTGCCCTCCCCAGAATCCCTGCAACTTGCTTTGTGAACCCAACGGGCGTTTATGGAGGAACCATCCCCAGGGCAGAGGGGGCAGTGCCAGCTGCCAGCCCCCAACATGGATCAGCTGTGCTGCAGCCAGCGCGTGCCAGGGCGGCACTCCAGGGTGGCGTTGGCACCGATCCCACCAAGAGCTGCCTCTGTTTGCATGGATCTCATCTAAGGGAGTTGGGAGCGTGGAGCTTGCCTGCGTGGGAACATTCCCCCGGAGATTGGGGGCACCGAGGGGCTGTTACGGAAGCCGGGGCTCGCGAGGTCCTGCTGGGAATCCCATAAAGATCCTGTCTCTTCCCTTCTGGGTTCCCCAAAGATCATTTGCTCAGTTTGGGGGTGAGTTGGGGAGGCTGGACACCCTCGCTGCCTTGCGCTGTGCGTGCGGTGCTACAGAGATGCGTCGCTTCGAGGCCCTGTGCCACTCCTTCCCGTTCCTGGCCCGCTTCCGTGTGTACACGGTAAGAGACCGCCGCTCGGTGCCCGCTTGGCTGTGCCATGGGAATCCCGACTGTGCCCAGCCTGCCCTTTCTCCCAGCGAAGGGGGAGGGCCTCCCAGGTGGGGTGTGCAGAAGATGCGGGGAGAACACATCCGAGAGGAATCCCAGTGGATGGGAAGGTGTGAACAGGCAAACGCCTCCACGTGGGCTGAGTCGCCCACACCTTGGCACCCCCCACCGGCTTTTCCTCCCCTGCAAACCCTGTGCTCTCACACCTCCAAGGGACGCACTGTCCGGTGTCCCAATCTCCCCTCCCCTGCTCCTGCGCGCTGATTCCACAGGAGCCTGGCCGCCCCATCACAAGAGACTGCTCTCTGCCCCCAGCCGCCTGCCCCACCTCTGTATTTTTAGCCCAGACTCTGCTGCGGAGGATTTGAATTGTCGCCTGGCAGCTCAGAGCTGCTGAAACCCAAGAGCACGAGAGACAGATTCCCCTGCCATCCTGGGGCTTTGGGGGATGGGGGGGTGGAGTGTGTGGGGAGCCCTGTTCGGGTTGCATGGGGGACAGGTGGGGGGATGGGCTACAGGTGACCCACCCTGGGGGTCAGGTCACTTTTTGGAGGAGGAGGAGGCACCTGGCATCTCCTCATGGCTGTCGATAAGGGATTGAATTGTGCTGAATGGCCCAGAGTGGGGGGGCTTTGCGGGCAGGGCGGGCTCTTTGGTGCTCAGGAACCTGGGGGTAGAAGAGGTCGTGGGTCTCCTTCCAGCCCTGCCGGCCAAACCAGTAAGAGCCTGTCTCTTACTGAGAGGCCTGAGGAGGAGTTGGGTCTGTTTCCCTTTTCCAAAACAAAGCAAATTGGGGGGCCTTGGTGGCGAGGGGCCCCCTGGGCCCGGATGGGATCTTTACCTGAGCCGAGAGCGGAACACGTCGCTGCTCGATCAGATAAGGCCGCGGGTTTTTTACCGAGCCGAGGATTAGCCCCAGGACAGGCTGTCGGTGGGGTGGGCATGGAGACCGGCTGCCTGCAGCTCAGGACTAACCCTCCTTCTCAAAAGACGCTCCTCCCTGGAGTACAAGGGGCTTGAGCTAGTCCTAGCCTGAGGCTGAGGAAACATTTCCCTCCCTCCTGGTGCCCACTTTGAAAATTAGCCCCAGCTCCGAAGGCCACCTAGAAGCTGGGGGCGGAGGTGTTTGAGAAGTGCCCCCAGATGCTGGAACTCCTTGTGTGCAGGGCCTTCCCCTCTGCTTCCTTCCTCTGAGCTCAGTCTCTCCGTGCTTGGGGGTTGGGACTGGACCCACGGGCCAGAGCCAGCAACTGGGAAGGGGCCAAATTTTAAAAAGAGCCGTGGGCTTCCTTTGGCTCCTGGGCCAGACTTTCCCCACCCCTGGCCTAGACCATTTCCCTTGTAGCCTTGCTGGGGACTCAGTTCCCCTTCCCTTCCTCCTTTTCCCTGCTGCCCTCCCCGGCAGTCTCTGGGGAGCGGAGCCGAGGGGGACAGGACGGTGGCGTGGGAAGTGAGGAAATGTTGGTGCTTGCTGGGTTCCGTCAGCTGGACTCGGCCTGGCTCAGGTTGGCCGGAGCGTGAGAGAGTCTCGGAGAACGTGCGCGGAGTCTGGTTCTCGTGGGGTGGGGGATCCCCAGAGAATGGGGCAGAGTTTTTTCTCAAGGGGGCGCTCGCAGATAGTTCCTCTGCAGTTTCTCTTCCCTGACTGGGCACCACGCAAGTTATCCTGTGATAGTCTCGGGCGCTCCTTGCTTGGGAGGGCAAAGTCGTTGGCTAAACTGTAGGCGCAGAGAGGGCCCGGCTGGAGTCCTCAAATCACTTACCCCCAACAGCCTTCAGCGGGACTCCTCTGGAGTTAAGTGATTTGAGGATTGCAGCCTAAGTGACTTGACCAAAGTCATGCGGGGAATCGGTGGCAGAGCAGAACACCCAACCTGGGTCTCTTATATCCCAAGCAAATGCCTTAATCGCTCATCCCCCAGCCAGTGCCTCAGAGCTGCTGAGTTGCCATCCAGCCTTCAGAGTCCTGCCGGTAGCCCTGAAAGGATCCCCTCATGAGGAAGAGCCCAAGCTGTTCTCCCCCCAACGCTGGGGCACGTGGCTGTCACACGCCCAGCTACAGGCCTGGCTGCTGTTCCGTGTGTATGTGTGTACGCAATGCCAGGGCGTGTCTCCCATCCCGTAAACCCAAGGATGCAGCAGCTGGACTGTTTGGGGTGGGACGAGGCCCCAAGTCTTAGGTTTGGAGGCAGCTGGAGTGGCCTTCCCTGGAGGCAAAAACAAAAGGTGAAGAAGATCTAGCAGCTCTTTGTAAGGTGGTTGGGGGATTAGGCCAAGTCTCCATGCCCTGGTAGCTCCACTGTGCATAAGCTGTGGGGCTACCCATGTGCCCTTCCTGGGGAGGGGGGGCAGACAGGCACATTTTTACAGGATGCTTATGAGAAATACAGGTTGCAGGGCAGCATTGGCTCCACTGCAGCCCTGCAACCTGTATTTCTCATAGGTTAGGGTTGCCAGATACGCAACCATTTTTTCCAGATTGTCATAAGCATCCTGTAAAACGGTGCCTATCTGGCCACCTTTCCCCCGCCATGACCTGCCCCCTACAGCCAAGCTTCTGCCCCATCTAGCCTGCTCCTTCCACCTTCTCTCAAGCGCTTTTTTATTAGCCGAAACTAAAGTGTCTTCTAACTGGATGGAAAGAAACGCCTCCCAAATGTATGCAAATGAGCACTGGCTGCCCCCTCCCATTCGTGAGGGCGTGTGGGTCGAAGCGGGGCCCGCGTTGCCCTGGGCTGCCCCACTGTTAGAGAGAGATGGAGACCGCAGGCAGGGGCGAGGGGCGGGGACAGAGTGGAGAGATGCGGCCGTGCCCAGAGCCAGGGGCAGACAGAGGGGGTGTCGGTGGGTGGGTGGGCGGCTCTCCGAACGCACTGCCACACAGCTGTGCTCCTCCGGCCTTTCTGCACAAACCAGGGGGGTGGATCCTGTGCTAACCGAGGGCAGGTACCATCTGTGCACCGCAGCACGGCCCGGGGCCAAGGAAGCCGCGTCCTTTCTGTGCCGTCCCGGTTGGGAACGGGTTGGAAATGCTGCCGGCGGTCCTGGCCTGGGTGCTGGCAGGGAGCCTTGCTTTCAGGGGGATTCAGTCCCAGGGGGGAGGCCGGGTGCTAGGCCTCCGGCTGCCCAGGGAGGGCAGGGTCTTGGTGGAGATGCAGGGCTTCTCTTGCCTGCAAGAGGGTCTCCAGCTCGTGCTGGGGTTTGGTCTGTAATGGGCACTGCCCCTGCTTATGGGAGCGGGGAGAGAGAGCATGGAGAGTTCCCAGCATGCACCTGCGGGGCACAGGCATCCCGGCCTAGCAAGCTAGAAGGGCCTTTGTCCTGCACATGGTGGGGGAGCCACGGGGGTCAAGGGAAAGCAGAAGCTGAGCATCCTCCCAGCTCCGTCTCCGAAGCCCAGTGCTCGTGCATGATGCTCTCTAGAGAGCAACCGACCGGCGAGAGCAGAGGCAGCTGATCCTCCCCCCGCCCCCCCCATGCCTGGGAGGCAGCTGGACCCTCGTTATTCCCTGCCCCGTCTAATTAACAGTAATGCATCTCTTGGCTGCGTTCCCATCGTCCCGGCTGCCGTTATTGTGCCGGGCTGGGGTTACAGTCGCACCTAGAGGCTGCTGTCGGGATTGGGGTGAGAAGGGCGATTATACGTGGAGCTGGAGGTGGGGGGCAGAGGGGCCTCATTTGCCCGGCGGGTCCTATACAAGTCATCGGGCCAGACAGGGCCTAGCTCCATGGGACGGGACGGGAACGTAGGACTCCCAAACTCTCTCTGCTTTGGGGCTCATCTCCAAGGGATTAATGAACCTATGTGGGTCTCCCCCAGCCTGGTGACTAGAGGCTCCCCCTTCCCTGCCAGCAGTGCGGGGCTTATGATACACACCGTCCAGTCTGCAACCCATTAGCACCTGCTCCACCCCAGGGGCTGTGGCTTCAGCAGACAGATCCCCCCCAGCGGTCTAGGCAGCCCCCACCCTAACCCGCCCCCTCTCTCCCGTTTGCGCAGAAGCTGAGCTGTAGCATGCAGCTGGAGGAGGGCACGGACTGGCTGCTGGAGCTGCTGACGGAGGTGCAGCTACAGCAGTATTTCCTGCGCATCCGCGACGACCTCAACGTCACCCGCCTCTCGCACTTCGAGTATGTCAAGAACGAGGATCTGGAGAAGATCGGCATGGGCCGGCCCGGTGAGTCGGAGCTCTGCCCTCCTGGGAGTCCCCTGCCGCAGCACAACCAAGTCATCCCACCAGTGCCCCCAAGACAGTCATTGTCACCCACCCACACACACCCAAGGCAGCTTGTCCGCCTCCCCCGCACGTCACCCTGCTCCCGGCACAACCAGATCAATCTGATTCCCCGGCACAACAATCCAGCGTGGCCTCCCCCCCCCAAAATATCCTTCCTGTTCTTCCCTCACAGCCCCCATAGCTCCACCTGAACCTACACCCTCAGTCCTGACCCCTACCCTGTCCCCTCGCCCAGTTGGCTGCAGCTCCTCGCCTTCCTGTAAACGGGGACCCCTCTACCCAGCCCCAGCCTCCAGCTGCCATTTTGAAGGCACTGAAAGCACAGGGAGAGGAACTGATTGGGAGGGGGGCGGGGGGGGGGAGGATAGGGAAGAGTCCTCTGTCTCCCAGAGTTGAGGGAAATAGGTCTGTCATCTCCCCCATAGCATCCCCTCCCCCCCCCTCCCCCCCAATACCTTCACTGCTCCTGTATCCTGTCTCTGCTGCTGTAGAGCTGTGTGTGAGCTCTGGGATGGTAGGATTGGTGCCTCTGGCCTGGAAGGTGTTTCTCAGAGGAGTGAGCTAGGGTGGGGTAGGGGATAAGGTGGCGGATTTGGACCTGGGAGACCAGGGTTCGAATGTCACCTAGCCACGAACTCCCTGGGTGGCCTTGGTCAAGTCACAACCTCAGTTCCTCATCTGCAAAATGGGACTAAGTGTATGTCTTTCCCTGCGTGTTTCCCTCATCCTTGTCCACTGGGCAGGGACCTGTCTCTGACAATCTATGACTGTAAAGCACTGCGTACCCCTAGTAGCGCCATAGAAATGATATGGAGGAGGAAGAGGGTCCTGGGATCCATTTGCCTATGGGGCAGGGCTTTCCCACTGCCCAGTGTGGGAAGAGCAGCGTGTCAGTGACTGCCCTTCTCTGATACAGGTCAGCGGCGGCTGTGGGAGGCGGTGAAGAGGAGGAAAGCTATTTGCAAGCGGAAGTCGTGGATGAGCAAGGTACCGCAGGCTGGGAGCATCCCGCCTCAGGCTGATGGGGGCGTGGGGGGACTCAGCACAGCCAAGCCGTTCCACCATCCTCTCTCCACCCCACCTTTCCCGGAGGGGGTGGTGTGTGCTGTGGGGGGCAGGAGGAGGGGGGCGCAAGGCTTCTTGGAGGGGGTGGTGTGCGCTGCAGGGGACAGTGTGACGCAGCCGTCGCCTGCAGGGCAGAGTGAGGGGGATTGGGGCAGAGAGTGAGGGGGATTGGGGCAGAGAGTGAGGGGGATTGGGGCAGAGTGAGGGGGATTGGGGCAGGGAACCACTCCCACGCCTTGTTCGCTCCCCTCTAGGATAGGAACGGAGCTGGGGAGCAGGGGGCACAGAGAGCGTGTGCTTTCAAGGGCCGGAGAGCCAGGCTCTTGCCCACACCCGACCTCTTTGGTTGTGCACCCTCGTTTCCATAACCTTGTCGTTTGCTCAGGAAGCTTTTGCTGCTGCCGGAGGCCAGGCGGCCGCTGGCCTAGTTGGTTCATTTCCACTAGCCGTGTCCTTTTAGCAGCTGATCGATCGCGCGCAGTACGCTAACCCACTTCCTCGCAGTTCGAAGCAGTTGACGGTCAGAGGCTGCCGTCAGGCCTGCCCACCAAGCGCCTTCCCGCGCTGGCCCCCCCTTCGGGGAGCGTTCTCCCTGATGAGGCGGGAGGGGGGTGACGCTCTCCTCCCCGTGACAGTAGCGCGGCCTCGGGCCTAGTTTGCTGTTTGCTTTCTCAGCCGCTTGGCTAATGAGTTCCTCGCGCTTCACAGCCAGACAGGAAATCTATGCCACCCCCAGTGATTCAGCTGCTTCCTGGGAAGCTAATTAAAAGGGTTAATTAGGTGACGACTGTGCATCGGCGAGCTACCTGGCGGGCCTCTGCGAACTGGCCCCCGCCCCGCTGCCGTCCGCGCCAGCCTACGAATTCGCAGAGCCCAGGGTGAAGATAAAATGTGGGGGCCCCGGGGGCTCCTCCCCCTTCCCCACGTGCAGCTGTTCTGCCTCTCCCAAAAGCTACGCCCGTGCCAGCATTCCCACGGGCCCGGTGTCCCCAAGTCACACCCCACCAGAGAAATCTGCCCCCGAGAGATTGGCGGGAGCAGAGGAGGCCGGTGCCGATTGGAGGGTGAGCAGCTGGGAGCTTGGGGGGCGGCGGGAGAGCAGAAAGCCCTGGACTGGTGCAGACAGAGTTCCTGCTGCCTCCTGCAGCCACCTCTGGGGCTGAGCCCAGTGGCCGTTTGACAGCACACAGCAACGGCTCACGCCAGGAAGGGGATGTACAAATCTATTCAGGGATTCTGGGGAAGGCGCCGGCGAGCTTTTAACCACCACAAGCGGCGAGGGGACCTCCAAAAGAGAGCCCCTCCTAGCAGGGGACTGGGGTATTGCTGTCAGCACGGACTGTAGGAACAGCTCCCCCCATAGTCTCCCACCTTGCAGCACAGCACCCCCTAGTGCCGTGTTGGGGCATTGCAGTCAGAACTGAGCAGTGGGAAGAGCGCCCCCTGCTGCATAGGAATATAGCAGTGACCTACTGGGTCAGACCAATGGTCCAGCCAACCCAGCGTCCTGTCTCCGACAGCGGACAGCTCTGGTCACTTCAGAGAAGTACCAATCAGGTCATATAACGAAGTGATTCATTCCTGGCTTTTCACTCCCAGCTCCCAACAATCAAAGGTTACATTCCCCCAACCAACTTAGCCAAAAGCCATTTATGCATCTGTTGTGCAAGAACTTATCCAGTCCTCTTTTGGAACTCGAGCTGAAGTAGATATCTTTGATGGTTAATATAACCACAATTCCAGATATCAAATCAGTTAGCCAAAGGACGCAGAACCTTTTCCCTCCCAGGGGCTATTTTGAAAATGATTACAAGCTCAGGGGGCGGCGGAGAAGTTGGGAGCAGGGGTCCTTAAAGCGTGCACTCGGGAAAAGGAGGGTCCGGATCATGGATCTGTCCCCTCTCCTCGTGGGCAACACGCCCTCATCTCTGCTCCCTTCCCCTGAGCTCAGTCTCTCGGTGCCTGGGGGTAGGAACGGGATCCAGGGGCCAAATAGAAACTAGGGACTCGGTTAGCTGCGTTCCTGGCATTCTCTCCATTGCTACCAATGGGGGGAGGAAACGCCGTGAACACAGGTCCCTCGGTGTAAATTTAAATCAGTCAATAACAAGATAAAGAAAGTAGCGGAACCGGGACAATCCCGGTAAATGAGGATGTGAATGTCGGTTTGGGTCACGGATCCTCACTCGAATATTGGGAGGACTCTTGGAAATGCAAATAAGATGGGTCCGTCAAAGCTCTCCGATTGGCTGCAGCTCTAGGAGGCGTTGCTGTGAGCTGTTGAGAGCTGCTCCACCCCAGAAGCGGCTGAATCCCGGTGGTCAGGGAGGGGTCATGGCAGACGTGCTTGAGAATGAAAGAGAGGCTTGGGGACACCAGGAAATGGATTTCCCTGCTGCCTCGCCCTGAAGCTGGGGCCCAACCCTCTACTCTCTCCAGCCAAGGTGCCACGGCCCTGCTCTCATGGGTAGGGCTGCCACCTGGGCACGTTTTAAAGGAACACTTGTGAAAAATACATGTTGCCGGGCCTGCATAGGTGCATAAGGTGCCAATGCAGGCCCTGCAACATGTATTTTTCATAAATGTTCCTCAAAGATTTGCATAGGCGGCAGTCCTACTCACGGGGACAAAGAGAACAATGCCCCCTAGTGGCCACTCCTTTAGCCATTCCCAGCTGGCCTGGCTAGCTCCCCCTCTAGCGTGAGTCACCTGAGGTGAGCCAGGCCCATAAAGGGCTTTTAATAGCACACGACTCACTGCAACCCACAGATAAAAATACTCCTGCTTCCCACGCTTCCTGGCCAGAAACCCAGCCCCCTGCGCCAGACTCGGGGTGGAGAGGCAGGCTGTGCCCCTGCTCTCCCCACTGGGCATTCACCAACAGCTCCGACCCCTAGACTCCTAACCCCTCCCACAGCAGGGAACTGAACCCAGGAGTCCTGGCTCCCAGCCCCCCCTGCTCTAACCCACTAGCCCCCACTCCCCTCCCAGAGAACCCAGGAGTCCTGGCTCCCAGCCCCCCCTGCTCTAACCCACTAGCCCCCACTCCCCTCCCAGAGAACCCAGGAGTCCTGGCTCCCAGCCCCCCCTGCTCTAACCCACTAGCCCCCACTCCCCTCCCAGAGAACCCAGGAGTCCTGGCTCCCAGCCCCCCCTGCTCTAACCCACTAGCCCCCACTCCCCTCCCAGAGAACCCAGGAGTCCTGGCTCCCAGCCCCCCCTGCTCTAACCCACTAGCCCCCACTCCCCTCCCAGAGAACCCAGGAGTCCTGGCTCCCAGGCCCCCCTGCTCTAACCCACTAGCCCCCACTCCCCTCCCAGAGAACCCAGGAGTCCTGGCTCCCAGCCCCCCCTGCTCTAACCCACTAGCCCCCACTCCCCTCCCAGAGAACCCAGGAGTCCTGGCTCCCAGCCCCCCCTGCTCTAACCCACTAGCCCCCACTCCCCTCCCAGAGAACCCAGGAGTCCTGGCTCCCAGCCCCCCCTGCTCTAACCCACTAGCCCCCACTCCCCTCCCAGAGAACCCAGGAGTCCTGGCTCCCAGCCCCCCCTGCTCTAACCCACTAGCCCCCACTCCCCTCCCAGAGAACCCAGGAGTCCTGGCTCCCAGCCCCCCCTGCTCTAACCCACTAGCCCCCACTCCCCTCCCAGAGAACCCAGGAGTCCTGGCTCCCAGCCCCCCCTGCTCTAACCCACTAGCCCCCACTCCCCTCCCAGAGAACCCAGGAGTCCTGGCTCCCAGCCCCCCCTGCTCTAACCCACTAGCCCCCACTCCCCTCCCAGAGAACCCAGGAGTCCTGGCTCCCAGCCCCCCCTGCTCTAACCCACTAGCCCCCACTCCCCTCCCAGAGAACCCAGGAGTCCTGGCTCCCAGCCCCCCCTGCTCTAACCCACTAGCCCCCACTCCCCTCCCAGAGAACCCAGGAGTCCTGGCTCCCAGCCCCCCCTGCTCTAACCCACTAGCCCCCACTCCCCTCCCAGAGAACCCAGGAGTCCTGGCTCCCAGCCCCCCCTGCTCTAACCCACTAGCCCCCACTCCCCTCCCAGAGAACCCAGGAGTCCTGGCTCCCAGCCCCCCCTGCTCTAACCCACTAGCCCCCACTCCCCTCCCAGAGAACCCAGGAGTCCTGGCTCCCAACCCCCCCTGCTCTAACCCACTAGCCCCCACTCCCCTCCCAGAGAACCCAGGAGTCCTGGCTCCCATCCCTCCTGCTCTAACCCACTAGCCCCCTCTCCCCTCCCAGAGAACCCAGGAGTCCTGGCTCCCAGCCCCCCTGCTCTAACCCACTAGCCCCCTCTCCCCTCCCAGAGAACCCAGGAGTCCTGGCTCCCAGCCCCCCTGCTCTCACCCACTAGCCCCCACTCCCCTCCCAGAGAACCCAGGAGTCCTGACTCCCCAGCCCCCCTGCCCTGACCATGCTGGAATCTAATGTCCCCAAGACATTCTCCTTTTCTCGGTGGGATCAGCGTCCCCAGATTTAAGAGGCCAGTCATTGTGACATGCAGCGGGGCCCGCAGAGGGCTCTCTGGCCTGTTGCCGATCCATGTCTGTGACCTGCCTCTCTCTGTCTGTCTGTCTGTCTGTCTGTGCAGGTGTTCAGTGGGAAGCGCCCCGAGTCGGAGTTCCCGCCGCAGCCCCAGAGCACTTTCCGCAAGGTCTCTACCCCCCCGCCCGTGGAGGAGGGGCAGCAGCAGGTCCTCACCTGTCTCATCAGCGAGAAGGACCTCTTGCTCTCTGAGAAGCTGGGGGACGGCTCCTTCGGCGTGGTGCGGCGCGGGGAGTGGTGCGCACCCACGGGCAAGATGGTAAGGGGAGGAGGAGCCTAGAGAAGGGTGGGTCGGGGGTTGCCCTCTATGCAGACATTTTCCAGGACGTTTATGAAGAATACACCTTAGGGGCCAATGCAGCCCCTGCAAGGCGTACGGGACAGTGAGCTGAAGTTGCTGGATGCAGTGGGGTTTTCATGTCTTTGCCTCGGGAGGGTCAAAGAATAAGCACAAGGGTCGTGCTGGCGGCGGTTTGACCGTTCTTGTCTCTCCCTCCCTGGTAGGAGCCCGTTAACTAATGCCGTCTAACTCGAGACATGTTACGCTGCTTGAATGGACCTGCCCACAACTTGTGCCGGTTTTGATTATTAATGTGTACATCCTGCCGCAGTCCCCTCCCTACTATTCGGAGGAGGTTTGGTTGCAGCTGGGCTCAATGTTGAGCTTGTTAGAAGAGTTATCTGCTAAGACGATAGAGATTTTGTTAGGTGACTTTAGTGCCAGAACGGGTATGATGGCAGCTGAATGAATAAATGGAAGTTTGTTGGCTTCCCTGGGAATTTTAGCAGAGTGAGTGAGTTTCTAAAGATTTAATAGAAAATAAGGCAGGGAACTGCCTGCTGGCGATCCTTGATAAGTATCATTTGATTATTTGTAATGGTAGAATGGAAGCGGATCTATTTGGAGACTATACATTGAATACATTGACAGGAGCCAGTGGAATAGATTATGTTATTACTTCAGTTTTCCATTATAATAACTTCATGAATTTAAAAGTTGAAGTTAGACCAGAAAGTAATCATTATCCCCTTGCAGTGAGTCTGAAGAACTTGGTGGCGAGTACTTTAAATAGATCGGAAATGTCCTTTAGAGAGAGACAATGAAGTGTATGTGAAGTGGTCCCCAGAATCTTACGTCAAGATAATGGACCTGATATGAAATCCTATCATTGCTCAGGCTAAGGAGGTAATTAGGATGCAGGCAATCCTCATTTCTGGTAGCTGGGGAAGCATATCTGAGACTGGTCGATCTGGTTGAAGGTATAGTCACTAAACTAGTTTATACTCCAGCTAAGTTTCCAGAAAATAAACCTTCGATGAAATGGTTCGATCAAGATTGCAGGCAAACTAAGTTGGCGTTGGTACAATTTAGAAAGGATTGGAATAATTTGAGATTACCAACAGCTCGGAATGCCTTTGTAAAGGCTAGGAGATTGTATAAGAAAATGCTAAAAGAAAAAAGGGTAAGGAAAGCGATTTGGGCAGGGGAAGAGCTGAAAGTGGAAGCATCTTTTAAGGACTCGGGCAAGTTCTGGCAGATAAATGTAGCAGCGACGAATTCAAGGGGCTGCTGTCAGCCCGCACAAATCAAAGAACAAGACTGGATTGACTTTTATATGGAGGTTTTTTGGGCACCAAATGATGACGTTCAGTTGGCTTTAACGCTCCCTGATTTTGATTTCCAGTTGACCGATGATGCCTTCTCACCTTATGTTTCAGAGGAGAGAGTTCTGCTGCATAAAGGCACCAAAACTAAATAAGGCCCCAGGGGAATGATTTTTATGCCTGCTGGAGCTGATCGGAGTTGTGCTGGCTGGTGGGCACCTTTATTAGTGGGATTTTTCACGCTGATTAATCATTCGAAGCAGGTTCCCCTTAGCTGGTGAACTTCTGTTGTTGTTCCAATATTTAAAAAGGGCGACAGGAATGATCCAGCTTGTTGTAGTCCTATAAGCTTGCTCCCAGTAGTAGGGAAGAGATACTCCAGCTTCCTATGAAAGGAATTAGAAGCCTGGGTTTTAAGTAAAAAATGGTTAGCCAAAGAGCAGGCTGGTTTCAGACAGAGTAGATCAGTTATTGATAATTGGTCTGTGCTTATGCGTTTTTATTGATAAATATGTTTCGATTAAACACGGTAATTTGTTTGTTGCCTTTATCGATTTTTCAAGAGCTTTTGACAGTCTCAATAGAGAGAAGCTATGGTTCAAGTTGACGGGTCTTGGTATTAACCAACACCTATTGGAATTTATAACTCGACCACACCAGAACTCCAGTGCTACGTTGGGATTAAATAACTCCGGAAGTTATACAAAAAATTTTCCCGTTCTTACGGGGGTGAGGCATGGGTGTGTTCTTGCCCCATTGCTTTTTAACCTGTTCACTAATTAATGATTTGCTATTGGTTATGAACGGAGCAAACTTTATCCCGCCTAAGATTATGGGGAGGTCTGTCTCAATACTTTTATATGCTGATGCTCTCCTGTTGATATCACAAACAAAGCGAGGGCTGCAGAGGTGTCTTAACCAGCTAAAGCAATATTGCGGTGATAACCAGATGACAGTGAATCATAAGAAATCCCAAATTATTAGTTTTGGACAGAAGTCACATAACCATCAATGGTTTTTAGGTGGACAGATTCTGCCGCAATTAAAGTATTATGTGTACTTAGGAATTTATTTTACTGCTACAGGCTCATGGTCTTTACATTAAAAGAGTCTGTGTGCGAAGACTAGAAGTTTGGCCACAGGTTTATTAAAATTCTGTAGAACTTCTGAGGCTCCAAGTGTTACTTTAGCGATAGATATTTTTAAGGCTAAATCTCCAGCACAACTTCTGTTTGGTTCAGAGCTCTGCTTTTCTGACTATGATGCAGAGACAGAAGTAGCACAGAACAATTTTGTGAAGGGAATTTTGGGGGTGTCTAAAGCTACCCCAGTATTTATGCTCCGCTCAGAAACAGGATTCGTTTCAATAGTGAGTCAAGCAAGTCTTACAGCTCTTTTATACTGGATTAAGATCCAAGAATTTGAGAGCTCAAGATTCATATACGTGTGTTGGAAAGAACAATGTCAGCAGGAGAACGGAAAGCAATATTCATGGTGGACGGCAGTTTCGCACCAGTTATTGAAAATTGGCTTGTCCCTCTCGTTTTGTTTATATTTAAATACCTCCCAAATCAGTAGTATTTTGAAGCAGAGAAGAGTGGATATCGCAGCAGAGGAAGATCTTGCAAAGAACTCGTTACTACAAGTGGCCCCATGGTTTCCTGTGATAAAAGAGGATCTTTCCTGAGAATTTTATCTTACGCAAATTCAAGATTTTCTATTGTGGCGAATGCTGACCGCAGTCCGCTTCCTTTGAATCAGCAGTAACTCTGGGCAGATTCTCCAGAATAGATTACTCTGAAAGAATGTGTCCCTGTTTCCTTGAGGAGGTCGAGGACTTAGAACATGTGTCATTTTTTTGTCCATGGTAGAATGATCTCAGAGAAGTCTGGGTCGATCCATTGATCAAGGAGAAAACCTTTCTTACAAAAGTACAAAAATGATTGTTTTTGTTGCAGTCTAAAGATGCTTTGTGCTGAAAGGGGTAGCGTTGTTTCTTTAGTTAGCCCGCCGTGAGAGACAGGCACTTTGATAGCTGTATAGCGTTGGTTTTCTTTTGATCTCCTATATACTCGGTATATTTTAATTTTTGGAATTTCTCTTTTGTAGGGATTTGTGAATAGCCAAATAAATATTTGACTGACTAAATCTCCTGGAAAAATGTGCATATTATCTGGCACGCCTAGGTGGGTCTCTCCATTGGGTCTAGAGGGTGCCGGGCTGGCTGGTTTCCCTTCCTGGTTAGCACCAGGCCACCCCGACGCCTCTGGGACCTTAACGCTACAGACAGAGTTTAATTCTACCTCTGCTGCACCGCGGCTGGGGGCCGGAAGCGGTCACTTTCCAGCCCGTGAAGGGTTCAGCCTTGGCCTCGAGGATTTCAAGGGGGAAGAGGTTTGCCGATACACCTGTTCCCTCCCCCCGACATTGGGGGCTAACTGGCTCTCCCCTTATTGCTGTCGTGCTTCAAGATGGCGCCTTCAAGATGGCAGCGTGCAGGACGGGAATCTGGCTAGGAACCGCTCTGGCCTGCAGACTTTCTGGGAGGGGAGTCCTCTCCCCCGCCCCATCCCGCTCATGCAGCAAGCCAGAGAGAGCTCGTCCCACCTCCCCGCAGCCCACATCCTGCCCAAGCCACACAGAGACTGCCCCCCTAGCTCCAAAGGGCCTTGTAACCTCAAACCCACCGGCACCCCTCTCTAGGAAGTGGGGGGGGGGGCATCTCTGAGCGACATGGAGGCAGCGTTCCTGTCCCAGACTCCACCCCAGCAGTGGGCACATCCGTCTGTGGCAGACAGTGCTGCAGGGGGTTCTCTTCTCAATAACCCCCCCTTCCTTCCCACCAGCTCAGCGTGGCCGTGAAGTGTCTCAAGTCGGACGTGCTGAGCCAGCCAGAAGCCCTGGATGACTTCATCCGGGAGGTGAACGCCATGCACTCCCTGGACCACAAGAACCTCATCCGCCTCTACGGAGTCGCGCTCTCCCATCCCATGAAGATGGTGAGTCCCAGCCCAGGGAGGGCGGCTGCCTGTCTGGTTGTTGTCTCTCCCCCCGCAAACTATGGGCTCATTCTGGAGTCCTCCCGCAACCCAGGACTGGGCAAAGGCATCGGTGGAGTCTGCTGGATAGTCCCCCACTGTCAGTCCCCCCTCTGCCTTGTGCAGTCAGACACACCTGCTCCCACCAACCCACTGTCCCCCAGCACCGCCTGTGAGAGAGCAACACGCCCAGAACACACAGGGTCTTGGTGCGACTCAGAACTTAACTGGAACATCCCCCGATTTCAGATCTGTCCGATTATCATTCTACCCCTCACTAGTTAGGACCCCTCCTCTCGGTAGGGAAAGCCCATCTGCATTCAAAGAGATTTGCATCGTTGAATATGCATCATGTAGAATTCAGGTCCCCAAGTTTGGAAAATAATTTTTTTGCGGAACCTGCGGGGCCCCGTGGGAAGGTGGCGCGACAAGGTGAGCTCCCTCTGTTTGTCCCCGTCGCTCGCCTTGATTGCTGGCGAGCCCCATTCATTGAAATGGGATTGGTGTGAGCAACAGGGCCCGACCGCACCTTGAAAGGGGTTTTGGATGCAGCAGGGAGAGGCAGCTCTGGGACCTGTGCCCCACTGTCAGCCCTGACCCCCATCAGAGCTGGCCATGGGTGCCCCAGGGGCACCGGACTGAGTGGATTAATCCCAGGCCCCCGTGTCTCTGAAGGGGCTCATAGCGCCAGCGGGACTGACCTCTGCTCTGCTGTAGCTGTGACTTGGCCCAGTCTGGGACCCGCTGCGCCGGGAGGTCACCAGTTGTGTCCTTCTTCTCCCCCACCCCCTGGTAGGTGACGGAGCTGGCGCCGCTGGGCTCCCTGCTGGACCGGCTGCGCAAGAACCAGAACCACTTCCTCATCGCCGTGCTGTGCCGGTACGCCATCCAGATCGCCGAGGGAATGGCCTACCTGGAGTCCAAGCGCTTCATCCACCGCGACCTGGCCGCCCGCAACATCCTCCTGGCCGCCCGCGACCTGGTCAAGATCGGGGACTTTGGCCTCATGCGGGCGCTACCCAAGAACGACGACCACTACGTCATGCAGGAGCATCGCAAGGTGCCGTTTGCCTGGTGAGTGCTGTCCGCCGCTGCTGGGTCCCCCTGCACGGGCCTGGGCCGCCTTGAAGGGGCTCCGCCGCTGCTGGGTCCCCCTGCACGGGCCCGGGCCGCCTTGAAGGGGCTCCGCCACTGCTGCCCAGCGGCGACTGAGTGAGGTCTCCCCAAATCACGAGTCTGTTAAAAAAAAATCCTGAGATGTTTCTTTCTGTGGGTTCAGCTTCCCTGCCAGCTGGTGCCCAAGCCAGTGGGGGCGCCTGCTGCTGCCCCGTATCCAAGCTTTGTTCTGCATCAAGGAAGGCAAAAAAAGCTGACTTTGTAGAAGCTGAGATTCTCATGATTTTTTCCCAAATCCTGTAATCTTTAAGCTTTTAAGAAGCCCAGAATCCTGGAGGCTGGTGTCTCCCCCAATACCTACAGCCCAGTAGGAATAGCACAGGTCCCTTGCAGGAGAGGGGGGCAGCTAGAGAGAGAGTCCCCAAGCAGAACCTGTGGTCATTCCAGTAAAAGGGGGAGGGTTGTCCTGGGGGGGAGCTGCTGAAGTGGGGCCCAGGATCTGGGAAGAGGATCTAGTGCCCCATGTTCAGCAGCAATGGGGCCGGGCTCCCAGTAACCCCCTCCCCCCACTTCTTATCCAGGTGTGCCCCTGAGAGCCTGAAGACCCGCACCTTCTCCCACGCCAGTGACACCTGGATGTTTGGGGTAACACTGTGGGAGATGTTCACCTATGGGCAGGAGCCGTGGGTCGGCCTCAATGGCAGCCAGGTATGCTTGCTGCAATGGGGAGCCCCAGATGAGCAGTGGGGGGGTTCTGAGCATGGAGGAGTCTGGACAGGGAACCCCCCTAGGGTCTGGGCGGGGGGCTCTGAGCATGGAGGAGACAAGATGGTGCGTCTCTGAACCCTTCCCAGGCCTTTACCCTTGACCCCCAGGTTCTCCTGGGGGACGGGGGGCAGGATGCCCACTTCTGGGGCCTGTGTCTGGATTTGAGCCTGGCTCCCCAAGGCTGGTGCCTCAGCTGGCTGCTCTGCTTGGGGAGACAAGGTTCAGCATTGGGATGCACGAGGAGTCCTCAGGAGATGGGTCTGGGAGGTGCCCATTATCTCCCTTCCCTGGACGTCGCCTCCCTCTCACTCCAGCTGGGCAGGGGGCTTAACCCATCTCCATGGTCTCTGGCCTGATCTCCCGGCCCAGCCCGGCCCAGCCACCGCAAACGCTTCCCAGGCCTTGTCCGGTGTGACCTCCGCCTAGCAGAGCCCTAGTGCCCCCCACCCCGACCATCTCTCCCATCCCCCAGCAGCTGAGTCCTCCCCCCTGACTCTTCCCCCCCCAGATCCTGCACAAGATCGACAAGGAGGGGGAGCGGCTGGCCCGGCCCGAGGACTGTCCCCAAGACATCTACAACGTCATGCTCCAGTGCTGGGCGCACAAGCCTGAGGACCGGCCCACCTTCCTGGCCCTGCGGGATTTCCTGGTGGAGGTGAAGAGGCCCGGGCCATTGTAGGGGGGCAGGGGCGTGACCGGGGGTCCGAGCACGGAGACTCAAATTCCAGGGGATTGAGGGCCTTGCCCCCCCCCGCAGTAGAGGGAAGTGCCGGGAAGGGGGCTGACGGGAGAGGCTGTTTCTTGGCCCAGACTCTCTGCGGCCGGTCAGTGACGCTGCCTGCTTGTCCCCTGCTGCCCCGCCGCGTGTGACTGGTAGGGTTTCGTGATGCGCCTTGCGGGGAAGCCGCCGGGGCCAGAGCAGAGCATGCTGTCACCTTTGTGCAGCCCCTTCTCTATCAGAGGCACGAGCCGCGTGGGGAGGCTCTTGGTAGTTCCCCTCTAACCCTCGGGAGCTTCTCCCAGGCCAGCTGGCAAGGAGGGGGCTTGTTTGATTGCTGTGACTGACAGCCCCCCCCGGGCCCTGTCTGTGTCACCCATTGCACACACACACCCCCACCACCAAGCTCGGCAGGTAACGGGAAGAGCCACTGCAAAGCAGCAGGATCGGGAAGGGTAGTGGGGGCTAGTGGCTACAGCAACGGGCTTTCGGTGCCCAGCTCTGGGAGAGGAGTGGAGTCTGCTGGGCTGGAGCCAGGATTCCAGGTGTCCGAAGCAACCCAGGAGCGATGGCAGGGGTGGGGAAACTTTCCCCTCCCTAATATTAGCCCAAGGTCCGAGAGCTGCATAGAAATTATTTGGGGGGGGGGAGGTGTTTAAGGGATGCGCTCAAGAATAGGAGGGTCCTGATTCTGGATCTGTCCCCTTTCNCACGGGCCGCCTTGAAGGGGCTCCGCCGCTGCTGGGTCCCCCTGCACGGGCCCGGGCCGCCTTGAAGGGGCTCCGCCACTGCTGCCCAGCGGCGACTGAGTGAGGTCTCCCCAAATCACGAGTCTGTTAAAAAAAAATCCTGAGATGTTTCTTTCTGTGGGTTCAGCTTCCCTGCCAGCTGGTGCCCAAGCCAGTGGGGGCGCCTGCTGCTGCCCCGTATCCAAGCTTTGTTCTGCATCAAGGAAGGCAAAAAAAGCTGACTTTGTAGAAGCTGAGATTCTCATGATTTTTTCCCAAATCCTGTAATCTTTAAGCTTTTAAGAAGCCCAGAATCCTGGAGGCTGGTGTCTCCCCCAATACCTACAGCCCAGTAGGAATAGCACAGGTCCCTTGCAGGAGAGGGGGGCAGCTAGAGAGAGAGTCCCCAAGCAGAACCTGTGGTCATTCCAGTAAAAGGGGGAGGGTTGTCCTGGGGGGGAGCTGCTGAAGTGGGGCCCAGGATCTGGGAAGAGGATCTAGTGCCCCATGTTCAGCAGCAATGGGGCCGGGCTCCCAGTAACCCCCTCCCCCCACTTCTTATCCAGGTATGCCCCTGAGAGCCTGAAGACCCGCACCTTCTCCCACGCCAGTGACACCTGGATGTTTGGGGTAACACTGTGGGAGATGTTCACCTATGGGCAGGAGCCGTGGGTCGGCCTCAATGGCAGCCAGGTATGCTTGCTGCAATGGGGAGCCCCAGATGAGCAGTGGGGGGGTTCTGAGCATGGAGGAGTCTGGACAGGGAACCCCCCTAGGGTCTGGGCGGGGGGCTCTGAGCATGGAGGAGACAAGATGGTGCGTCTCTGAACCCTTCCCAGGCCTTTACCCTTGACCCCCAGGTTCTCCTGGGGGACGGGGGGCAGGATGCCCACTTCTGGGGCCTGTGTCTGGATTTGAGCCTGGCTCCCCAAGGCTGGTGCCTCAGCTGGCTGCTCTGCTTGGGGAGACAAGGTTCAGCATTGGGATGCACGAGGAGTCCTCAGGAGATGGGTCTGGGAGGTGCCCATTATCTCCCTTCCCTGGACGTCGCCTCCCTCTCACTCCAGCTGGGCAGGGGGCTTAACCCATCTCCATGGTCTCTGGCCTGATCTCCCGGCCCAGCCCGGCCCAGCCACCGCAAACGCTTCCCAGGCCTTGTCCGGTGTGACCTCCGCCTAGCAGAGCCCTAGTGCCCCCCACCCCGACCATCTCTCCCATCCCCCAGCAGCTGAGTCCTCCCCCCTGACTCTTCCCCCCCCAGATCCTGCACAAGATCGACAAGGAGGGGGAGCGGCTGGCCCGGCCCGAGGACTGTCCCCAAGACATCTACAACGTCATGCTCCAGTGCTGGGCGCACAAGCCTGAGGACCGGCCCACCTTCCTGGCCCTGCGGGATTTCCTGGTGGAGGTGAAGAGGCCCGGGCCATTGTAGGGGGGCAGGGGCGTGACCGGGGGTCCGAGCACGGAGACTCAAATTCCAGGGGATTGAGGGCCTTGCCCCCCCCCGCAGTAGAGGGAAGTGCCGGGAAGGGGGCTGACGGGAGAGGCTGTTTCTTGGCCCAGACTCTCTGCGGCCGGTCAGTGACGCTGCCTGCTTGTCCCCTGCTGCCCCGCCGCGTGTGACTGGTAGGGTTTCGTGATGCGCCTTGCGGGGAAGCCGCCGGGGCCAGAGCAGAGCATGCTGTCACCTTTGTGCAGCCCCTTCTCTATCAGAGGCACGAGCCGCGTGGGGAGGCTCTTGGTAGTTCCCCTCTAACCCTCGGGAGCTTCTCCCAGGCCAGCTGGCAAGGAGGGGGCTTGTTTGATTGCTGTGACTGACAGCCCCCCCCGGGCCCTGTCTGTGTCACCCATTGCACACACACACCCCCACCACCAAGCTCGGCAGGTAACGGGAAGAGCCACTGCAAAGCAGCAGGATCGGGAAGGGTAGTGGGGGCTAGTGGCTACAGCAACGGGCTTTCGGTGCCCAGCTCTGGGAGAGGAGTGGAGTCTGCTGGGCTGGAGCCAGGATTCCAGGTGTCCGAAGCAACCCAGGAGCGATGGCAGGGGTGGGGAAACTTTCCCCTCCCTAATATTAGCCCAAGGTCCGAGAGCTGCATAGAAATTATTTGGGGTGTGTGTGTGTTTAAGGGATGCGCTCAAGAATAGGAGAGTCCTGATTCTGGATCTGTCCCCTTTCCTTGTGTGCAGGCCCTCCTCTCTGCTTCCTTCCCCTGAGCTCAGACTGTCACTGTTTGGGGGAACAGGATCCAGGAACTGGAAAGGGGCCAAATAAAAATTGGCCGTGGGTTGCATTTGGCCCCCGGGTCTGAGGTTCCCGGTCCCTGTGCTATGACCTGGTTCATGCATCCTCTCCTAGAACTACATGTCCCAACATGCAGTGCGCGCCCTGTTGATCCTGGCCGCATAGCATCTTGGGATTTGTAGTCTCTGTAGCCGGTCCCACAGCATTCAAGTTGTAGTAGCCTTTTCCTTTAAGTTTTGCACCGAGGAGCCGTGGGGCAGGGTCTGGGCCCTACCCAGAGTTGCAGGCCTCTCTTGCCTGCTCCAGCCCAGCCACACCACACTCCCCAGCTGCATGGCATTTGGTTTGGGGTCCTGAACTTGGACTCTGCTTAGATGGGGGATGGGATGGAATACCCCCCAGTGCTGCAACCCTTCACCCCCCACCCTGCCTCTCCCTGCCCCCCACCCAGGCTCAGCCCACGGACATGCGGGCCCTGCAGGACTTCGAGGAGCCGGACAAGCTGCTCATCCAGATGAACGACGTCATCACAGTCATCGAGGGCAGGTATCGTATGGAGAGAGGCCGGGCCGGGCCTCTGCCCCTCGCCTGGCTCCCGCCTCGGCCCCAGGAGGAGCAAGAGCCAATGATTGGGGTTGAGATAGAGCCCAAGCGGGTGGGGAAAGAGCCCCAGGCCCGGGAAAGCAGGGGGCTGGGATTAGGGGGCAGGGGAAGGGTGGAATTGCCACCTAGGCACATTTTTAAGGAATGCTTATGAAAAATGCAGCTTGCAGGCCCCGCAACATGTATTTTTCATAAGTGTTCCTTAGAAATGGCTAGGTGGCCCCCCCTAGGGGAGATGGGGCTGGAATAGTGGGGGGCTGCGGTCTGGGAATGAGGGGCATGGGCTCAGATAGGGGGCTGCAGGTTGAGAATGAGGGCTAGTAGCTGTGCATTGGGGGGAAAGGGGGCTGGGGTAGCAGAGACAGGACAGGGCTGTTATTCTCTGCCCCCCCCCCCCCCCCCGGGGAGAAGCTGAGGCCTGAGGAAACTGACTGGACAATCCTCCACCTTTTAAAATCAACAGGAGTTTTGTCGTTGCCTTCGGTGGCAGAGGCTTGCGCCCTAAAGTGACTTGCCCAAGGCCGCCCGGCAGGTCTGTGGCAGAGCAAGGAATTGAATCACTGTCCTTTCTGAAAAGCTGCTGGGCCGTTCCCGGAGCCAGTCGCTGCCCAGCCGTGGCTGCTTGTTGCCGGTGAAGAGGTGCCTGTATCGTCCCCCTCCCGCCCCCGGCTGCTGCGTGGTCTCGGCAGCCCGGCAATGCACGGGCACTGAGTGCCGGGCCGGGCTCAGAACTGTCCAGGCCAGCCAGGGATTCCTTGGCGTGAACCTACGTGCCCGACGGCAGGAGCTGGGCCCGGCTCACCCGCCCCTGTTTTCATAGCAGAGGCCAGGAAGCTGGCCGGCCCGCCAGAGCTGGCTACCGCCCGGGGCTGACGGCCCCACTGCCCTCCAGCAGCTCGATGGGGATCGGGCTGGGCGCGGCGGGGCTGACGCGGGATGGTCCTCCCTGACCGTCCGTCCGTCCGTCCGTCCTCTGCAGTCGAGGCTCCCGCTGAACCAGCCTTTGTCCCCGGCAGGAAGGGGACGCTGCTTTGGCCACTGGTTGCCCCTTCGGATTGGGACCCAGCCGGTCCCCCGTCCGCCGGGGTCAATCAGCTCTCGGAGGACCTGGGATACGGTGGGGGCTGTTGTCATGGAGATCTACCAGGCCCGGGAAGCCATTGCTCCCCCCAGGGGAAGGCTCCCACCCCGCCCCCTCCAGCCTCCGGCGCTGGGCGTGCTCGGATGCCGGCTTGGGAGTCGGTCCGTTTGGTTGTGGGGGCTGAACCGCTTCCCTCCTCAAACCGGGCATCTCGGCGCCTGGGCCTCTCACCGCACAGCGCCTCCGCGCCCCCTTGGTGTTGGGGGCTGCAGGCACGGAGAGCTGCCCTCGCCCCCTCCAACAGGGCAGGGAGCTGGAGGTATCGTCCAACTCTGCCTTGCCTGGGCGGAGACTCGCCGGTGCTGTTCCGGGCATGAGTCTGGGAAATTGGGGGGGGGGGGGGGGNGCCGGCTAGTGACGCACCCAAAGCCGCGGATTGCGTTGATAGCGGAGCCGGTGCCGGAGCTCGGGAAATCCTGGCTTGCGGTTTCCCTGCTCTACCCATGAGACATCACTCCTGCCCCATTCTCAGCAACTGGACCCAGGCGTCGCGGCTCCCAGCTGCCCTGCTCTAACCCAGTAGGCCCCACTCCCCTCCCAGAGCAGGGAGAGAACCCAGGAATCCTGGCTCCCAGCCTCCTTGCTCTAACCCACTGGGCCCCATCAGCCCTGTTGTTCTAACCACCCGACCCTGCACCCCTCACAGAACAGGCATTGAACCCAGGAGTCCTGGCCCCCGTCCCGTCACTCTACCAACTAGACCCCGCTGCTTTTCCACAGCCACAGAAAAGGCTCTCGTCTGCCCTGCCGATCCGCCTCCCCTGCCAGAGCTGGGGAAGAGAACCCAGGTGTCCTCGGCAGACACCGATAGGCTGTGCGCTGCCCCCCGTCGAGGGAAGCCCATTCGCTCCTGCCAGCAGCCGCCCTCCCTTAGCGCGGCCTCCTCAGTGCTGTGAGTCACTTCTCTGGGTGCCCCTGCCCTGGCCAGTTTGTGTACCAATGGAGTGCTCCCAGCCAGCCGCCCGCCCGCCTGCCCCCGCCACTCCCTGCCACCCACGGATATCTGATCTGCATGCCAGAGTCAGCGTGGCTGCAAAGCTGGGATGGTTTCCCAGAAGAGCAAGGGAGGGGGGAGAGGCAGGCGGGAGGTCGCCCTGCACACACAGGCCTCTCTGCCCCCCCCCCCCCAATGCAACAAGTTGCGGCAGGGGAAACCGAGGCACGACAGGGGCGTGTTTGTGTGCGTGTGATTTACCCAAGTCACAGCCGGGGGGTCAGTGTCAGAGAGAACGAAACCTTGCTCTGTCCCCCAGCTGCTTGGGCAGCCTCTTATACCCTCTTGCCCTGGCAGGGCCCGCAGAGTGCAGGCCGGTGGAGAACGAGGATTTGGGATGAGCCAGTTACTGAATAGGAAAACGCTCTTGACGATCCTCGCAGGGCAGCTGAAACGTGTTGTTAAGACTGCTCGGAAAGCCGGCTGCCCCAGTCACGGCATAGGGTGCCAAAGGAAGACTGGCCTAGTGGTTAAGCTGCCAGTTACCCTGCTCTGCTACCGATTCCTTGTGTGACCTTGGGCAAGTGGCTTAATCTCTCTAGGTCTCAGTTATCCATCTTGGGGAAACAGCCTGCGGCGTTAGGGCTGATTGGAGGGGCTCCGGGTATCCCAGTGTTGGCAGATAAAGATACCTGGACACAGGATATTGTGTGTGGAAGGGTCAGCAGCCAGTGCCATGCACTGCCCCCCCTCCTCCCCCGAAATAACTCTGCGAAGGGAAGGGCAGGCCAGCTACTTGGAGCCTTAGCAGGGAGGCTGCTTTGTATGGGGGGGGCATGGAGGGGGCTTTCCCCCACCACCCCAATTTTTGGCAGGACCCTTCCTGGCTTCTTTCTAGAACTGGTGGTGTCCCCAGTGCTGCCCCAAGGAACTTACAACCAAAACGGACAAAGGGAGGGGGATGTGGGGAGAGACAGGGATACGTACATCCCCATTTTACAGATGGGAAACTGAGGCTGAGTGACTCAGCCACCCAGTGGGTTCATAGCTGCGACAGGATTTGAACTCGTGTCTGCCAGGTCCCAGTCTAGCCTTTATCCGCTAGACTACGCTGGTGGGCTCCTGCAGACACCTTGGAATATGGGGGTGCAGCGAGGGAGGCGTATGGGTCACCTGTCCAGCTCGCAGCCCCCTCCCCCCCCCCAGCTAGGCCGTTTCCGTGCTGCGAGGGCACGAGAGGCAGGAGATGGTGAAGGGGGGCTGGGGTCTCCACGCTAGAGCAGAGAGCAGTTCTGGTACGGGGTGGGGGGCGGGGCTGGGGTGCCCTTGAATGATCAGGCAGAATGCAGGCGGTCAAAGGGGCAGTGGGTGCAAAGGCGTGACAGGTGCCATTCCTGTAAACTGGCTCAGTCTGAGTCAGTGGGGTGTAGTGGTTAAGGTGCTGAACTTGGACCTGGGAGACCCGGGTTCAAATTTCACCTTAGCAGCTGGGTTCGAAAAGCGCCATCTGTGAAGTAAGGGACGGAATGACCCCTGCGTCCGTTCCGTGCTGGATAGGCCCCCGCTCCCCGTTTATAACACACCCCAGTACCCAGACATTTTGCAGGCTAGACAGTCTGCCGTGGCTGGTTCTTGGGGGTTAAGATGAGGCCCCCCTGGGGGCGGATGATCTCTACCGCGGAGTAGCCTGCGCGGGCGGTTAAGTCTGTGCAGGCCCCACTTTCCTGAGGGCTCGGCCAGTCCCACCCCCGGCATTTCCCGGATGTGCAGCACCCCACCCCACCCCACCCCGACCTCCTCCAGCTTCCAGGCACTCCCTCCGTGAGGTTTGGGGCCTGGCCTCCCCAGTTCCTTGCTGCTAGGCCGGCCGCCGGCTGGGCCGGTGCGTAAGGAACCCTTGTGGGAAATCCGTTACCGCAGGCCCCAGGCACAGCCTAGGCGGTGTCGCCGGGAACCGGAGGCGAGCCCCTGGGCTCAGCAGGGGGTTCTACCTGCAGCCAGAGGCCACGTAATGTAAGTCACGCAATGACTTGCCAGCTTGGGGGGCCGAGGGACCCGGCCTGCCTCCTCCAGCCCCCCCCCCCTGCTAGATTCCCCCGAACGGAGGCAGAGCTCCTTCACCCCGGACTCCGTCACTGCTCCAGAGTCCAGGTTTATTGTTTATTGATTTGATTTGATCGATTTTATATCCCGTCCCCTCCTGAAAATAGCTCGGGGCGGCTTCTCTTCCTGCTTCCATCTGGGCCCATTAGCCCCCGAGGGATCCCACCCTGCAGCTGTTTTGGGGGGGACCGTAGTGTCCGGCATCTGCCCAGTGCAGGAGCAGCAGGTCAGCTCCCCTCCCAAGCAGGCCAGGCTTCGGGGTTTGGCTCTGGGAGGGGGCGGGGATCCCTAGTCCCCCAGCCTGGCTCCCTTTGCCCTCCTCTCTGGGCATTAGTCACCGCGTGGGCATGAATCAAGCCAGATTGTGTGTCTTTAGGGACTGGCTTTTGCTCCTGCCCGGCATGAATGACTCCTGCACAAGGGGCTGGGGCTTTTAATTTCAGGGCGGTGATTTGTAACCTGAGTCCGGGCTGAGGCGGTAGATAATCGCGGTGCCTACACGCCACCCTCATTGCATCATCGAGCAGCTCCTTGGAAGCCTTCTCCCTTTGCACACACACGCACACACACACGCTGGGCGCACGCTCCCCTGGTGCCAGGTGCGTCGAGTGAGCGTTCCCCTTCCCGCTGCCAGGCTGGAGTGAAGTGCCGGCACGATGCTTTCCCTGGGACCTGACTTAGGTGAAATAGCGGCTCGGCGGGCTGATCGGGGCGGAGGGCCTGTTTGGAGACAGTGCTGTGGGGCAGCAGGGGGTTGGGGGCCGTTAGCTCACAGAGCCTGCAGTGCAGACTCATGGTGAGAGGTGGGAGTTCTGGGTTCAAATCCTGCCTTGGGAGCTTGGCCACGCTTTCTGCCTCGGTTTCCCCATCGCGGTGGAGCTGAATTGGAGCCGCGGGCGCTCTGAGGAGGGGGAGCTGCCCCTGGGGATCGGTGCTAGAAGGGGCGGCAGGATCCTAGGCAGGGGAGCTGCCCCTGGTTTGCGTTGCCCGGCGAGGTCTGATTGTGGGAGGCTGCGTCTTGCGTTGCCCAGCTCCTTTTAGCTGCAAAGGGGACAAGAAGGCCCAAGAGATGCCGTTAATGGTTTCTTAGCAGGTCTCGGGGCCGGGGAGCAGAGAGGTGCTGCTGGCGCCTTTCTAGGGGAGAACCAGGGGGGCCCCGGTTCCTGCAAGAGCTAGAGAGCTTCCCCTGCCTGACCCCCTTCTCTCCCCACTCGGTGAGCTCTGCCCCAGTGTGCAGAGTCCCTTCTCCCTCCTGCCTGGGGCACCGTCCGTCCGTGCTTGGGGAGAGATCACCTCTCCGGCAACACAGCCGGACCTGCTTGAACGCCCCTGGTTGGGTGTTTGGTGCCTTGTTGGTCTGGCTGGTTAATGAAGGGCGCGTGTAACGGTGCGTGTGTCCGAGAACTGCCCCGCCCTCCCCCCCCCAGTGACTCCAGCCGGGGCCGGGGCGGCTCTTCCCTCCCAGGGGCCGCTCTGAAGAGGAGCGCGAGGGTCGGGTCGGGTCGCAGAGGGACACGGTGCGCTCAGCAGGAGGAGGGTTCTTGTAGGGTGGCCGGATACGCAGTTGTGTCGAGGACATGTATGAGAAATACAGGTTGCAGCCCTGCCAGCTGTATTTCTTATAAGTGTCCTCTAAGCTGTGCCTCTCTGGCCCCCCTATTTGCCTGCCCTCCGCTCTGCTCCCTCCGACTCTCCGTGCTTGCGGGGTTGGGAACTGGATACCCGGGCCCGGATTCAGAAACTGGAAAGGGGCCAAATAAGAACAAGCTTGTGGTCCCCATTTGGCCCCTAGGCCTAAGGTTCTACTTCTCCCCCTGTTCTAGCCCCCTTTGTTCCCCCCACCCACAGACACAGACACACACACACCCTGTTCTAACCTCTCGGTTGCGTTAGGAATGACTCCCTCTGGGCTTTGAAGCCAATCTCTCTCCTCCAACAGGTGCACCCCCCCCTCCTAGCCTAGGGGCAGGCCCTCTAGTCTCTCTGCCCAGGCCCTCTGGATTCCCAGTACCGGGGTGAGGGGGGGGGAGACACTCCCGTGGCCAGGGAGCAGCGGATGGGAGAGGGGTGCTTGATCTTCCGAGACGTTCCCCCCTCTCCAGGAGGCAGCGTGGGTGAGGGAGGAGTCTCTGGCTCTGCCCATACTCGCTGCCGCTGCCCCCTCTCACCCCACTGACTAATATCCTGGCACCGGAGCAGCCCTGCCAGCCGGCCTCGTCAGGGAGGTAAACAGGAAACCGTGAGCTGAGCCCGGCCCGCTCTGAGTCACAGGTAGCTCCAGGAAACGGCCTCCCCAGAACCAGGGGGGCTGGCATGGGCTGTCTGGCTTCCCTGCCTCCACAGACAGGATCTCGGGGGCGTTAGAACGGGGGGGGGGGGTAGTAGAATAGCACACACACACCCCAACAAACCCCACACCCTGAGAACTTTCCAAGAGAAGCTAGTTCCCCTACAAAACTACTCCCCACAGATGGTCTGAGTTGTGGCCGGGCTGTGTGAGGTGAGGGGCTCAGCAGGGAGAGCTCTCCCCTGGGGTCAGTGCTGACCCCAGTGCCCCAGGGAGGGCTGGGCTGACTCCACTGAAGCATGTGTGTCCCTGTTCAGCTGGGGGGGGGGGGCTTCATCTATGTTTGGTGCAATCTGGGGCCAGAGCTTCTCCCCACGGGAAGCAAGACACACACACACCCCAGGGAGCCCCCAGTTCCCCCCAGTCTCAGATCCAGGACGCCCCCCCCCCCCAAACCAGCGCGGGTCTCTCTCTCTCCTCCGTAACCCGGCCCCTTTTTGTCCCGTTAGGGCGGAGAACTATTGGTGGCGGGGTCAGAATAAGCGGACCCTGAAGGTGGGTCAGTTCCCTCGCAACACGGTGACCTCGGTGGCAGGACTGTCTGCCCACGACATCAGCCAGCCGCTCAAAAACAGCTTCATCCACACGGGCCATGGAGACACCAACCCGCAGTGCTGCTGGGGCTTCCCCGACAAGATTGACGAGTAAGCACCCCCCGCCCCCCTCCCCGCTCTCTGCTCCTTCCGCCGGAGCCACCGACGGCCCCACAGGACCGGGCAGCGGGGGGGGGGGTTCGCCTGCTGCACGGGATCCAGAGATCCCACAAGCCACTAAGTTCACTCCCACGCTCGGCTGCGTTCCTGCACGGAAACCCCGTCGCTTGGGGCCTTCGCGAGCTGCAGGAACCGTGACGCCTCCGTCCCAGGCTAGTGTGTCTGGTACGACACTGAGAATCGCTCTCTCTGGGGGCCATGGAGCAGCCAGAGATTAATCTCCTTCCCGCTCCATGCTTCCTAACGAAGTCCACCGCGCGGACACTTCCCTGCCCTGGGGTAAAACAGAGAGAGAAAAATGGGGCATTTTGAAAGCCAGAAGGGGGCACTGTTTGCGAAGGGGTACAGAGGCAGTGCCCCTGCCTGCCTCTAGGGGGCACTGTGCTGTGATGCTCTGCCGCTGCCCCTCAATCCCCACCTGCAGCCCCTGATCTCTCGGCCCTGGGCTCCCCCCAGCTCTGCTGCTGCCCCTCAATCCCTACTCACAGCCCCCCTGGGCTCCCCCCAGCTCTGCTGCTGCCCCTCAATCCCTACTCACAGCCCCCCTGGGCTCCCTCCAGCTCTGCCGCTGCCCCTCAATCCCTACTCACAGCCCCCCTGGGCTCCCTCCAGCTCTGCCGCTGCCCCTCAGTCCCCACCCGTGTACCTCCCCTCACCCCGTGTCCCACGTCCTCCCAACGCTCCTTGTGCCCTGCCCTGCCTCCTCCCCGGCCTGCCCTGCCCTGCCCTGCTCTGTGCTGCTGGGGGGGAGGAGAGGGAGTGGATCCTCCGTTCTAGCCGGGATTAAACCGAGAGGCAACTGCATTTTGAAAACATCCGAGCGGGACGCCCCTGCCGCACGTTTGCGTGAATCTCTCTGTATAAACGTAACGTAAACAGAACGAGCACCTTTAAACTTAGCCAAGTGCCTGGTGCCGAGGGCGGCTTGTGGGGGAGGGAAAAAAAGAACTTGCTTTTAAAAAAAAAAAAAAAGAAATCACAAAAAAGCAACAAGTCGTTCTCTCGCGCATAGTCTCGGCTAGAACGGAGGATGCTCGCGTGCGAGGGCGTGTAACTCTCGCACACGCTTGTGCTGCCTTCACACAAGCTTTTCCTCCCACGTCTTCGGTCTCTAACAGGAGTGTGTCCACGCCCCCCCCCCCCCATTGCTGCGGCCGCTGCCAGGTATCCCATAATGCCTGACTCTTACGGGGCAGCGGGATGAATCAAACCTTCCAGCTGCAAGTCGCCAGCCCCCTGCTTGGATGATACGACAAATGCACGTCGGGGAATTAGCCCCGTTGATAAGTCTTGGGCGTCAGGGTTATTCATTTATTTATTTATTTTGATTCTGGAGTTGGACCCCACCCCTTCCCGTAGGCTCGGGGCGGCTTACGGCAGAAAAAATATAAAATCCCATTAAACCCTATCCCCTCTGGCTAAAAGGCCGGCCAAATCTTGCATCGCCGCCTGAAGGTGCTGCGGCTCGTGCTTTGGCAAACCCCCATGGGAAGGGAGCTCCAGCGCCGCGAGACAGCCCCCGAGACCACCCGCTCATCCGGACCCGCTACGGGCTAGACTTAACACCTGTCTGTCTGTCTGTCTGTCTGTCTGTCGCCCCCTGCAGGCTGTACCTGGGAAATCCCATGGACCCTCCAGACGTCCTAGGCGTGGACTTGAACCCAGTCAGGCCCACGCAGCTTCCAGGAAGGGCAAAAAGTAAGAGGCTCCCTGGCCCCTCCCTCCCTAGAGGAACCACATATAAACCTGTGGAGCTCTACAGCACAGCCTACCATCCCAGCATGCCGTGCTCTATGGTTTCCAGCACTGGCATGCTGGGAGTGGTAGTCTCCTCGGGGCACGCTGGGAGTGGTAGTCTCCTCGGGGCACGCTGGGAGTGGTAGTCTCCTCGGGGCACGCTGGGAGTGGTAGTCTCCTCGGGGCACCCTTCTGCACTGATCTGTTAAAAAGGTGGAGTTTGGTCTCTTGGCTGAGAGCTTGCAGGGGAGTACGGAGACTGCTCCACTGCCACAGTCACTGCCTGCAAGTCTCTGGGGCTTCTGCTTGTTGAGATACTTTCAATTTTTTACCCCTTTTCTTTATTTTTCTGCTTTCCTTTGTTTCTTTGGCCCATTTCCTGTCTCCTGCTCCATGAGGGCAGCTAAAAGGCCGTGGAGCTCCACCCCAGAGGTGGCTGCTCATCGGGGGATGGGATAGCACCGCTAATTGCTTCACAGCACTGAGACTTCGTTAAGGGGTTCATGGTCTGAAGGAGTCAGGAAGTGCCATGGAAATCTCAACATCAGATCCGAACTATTCATCGATTAGCCAGTTAAGGCCCTGATCGCAGGTTAAAACAGACCATTTAAAATGCGAATGCTGCTGAGCATGCCGGGGGGGGGGGGGATACCTGTGCCCTGGGAAGAGTCAGACCCCCGAACACCCTCTTGACTGGGGGGCCGAGCTGGGGTCCCTCCCTCTCGCCGCTGGGACCGGGTGGCTAATCCCCGAGTTCCTACCCTTTTGTTTTTGTTCCAGAGTCTCATGATTGTCAAGTCAATCTCATGATTTTGGCCTTAGCTTTGGGGGTGCCTGGGGGCCTTGCTCCAGAGCACGGAGCCTCTCTGGCTCCCAGGGAACCCAGTCGGAGTTAGGGAAGCCAGACCCCAGATTTCCAAAGCCAGGGAAGGAAGCCTGTCTGCCTGCGGGGACTGAGCCAATGTTCCCGGCCCTGTAGGAGCAAGGGGGGGAAAGGCCTGAGTTCTGCTCCTCTTCTCATTGGCTTCTCGCTCTGGCCTCTTCCCCACGCGTTGCTGACTAACGGCTCTGCTCTCTCTGGCTTCCCCCCCCCCTCTCTCTCTCTCTCTCCTGCAGGGGAGCCGCCACCCCGGCCACCTCAGCCCTCCCTCCTAAAGAGTAAGTGGGGCCGCGCCCGGCTCCGGCACACGCCCTGCACCTGCCCTCTCTGCTCCCTCTTAGCGCCCCTCTTCACAGGTACCCGGGTGTGCTGTGTGCTTCTCGCCTGCGCACGCCCGGCCCCGCACGGAGACAGCGGGGGGGGGGGCACGGGGGACGGTCTGTCAGCAAGACCCCTCACCCCTCTCTCCATGCACGCACTGCCAGAGCTCGACACGAGGGGGGCGGGGGGCAGAGATTCCCCTCCAGGGGGGTGTGTGTGCACGCACTGCCAGAGCTCGACACGAGGGGGGGCGGGGGGCAGAGATTCCCCTCCGGGGGGCGGGGGGTGCGTCCGGACATGCTCACGCACACCGAGAGACTTGAGTCTGGGGCGGGGGAGACAGAGCTGGCAACGGCACCCGTAGGGCTCGCTGCCAACGCTGCCCGCTCAGAATGTCCCATCCCACTAGCCCGGCCAGAGAGGCACATCTTTCCAGGACGCTTACGAGCATAGGTGCTGATGCAGGCCCCGTAACATGTATTTTTCATAATTGTTCTGGAAAAATGTGCATCTGTGGCCGCCCTACAGCCTGCCCCCTAGAGGGGGGCCTGGGGGAGTGAGTTACTCTCTCACTCACACACGCACACACACCCCTTCGCCTCTGCCCCGGCGCCATGTCCTCTAGCCCAGCTTGTATGGATGGGATGCTCTTGGCTTGGATATCTGCTGCCCTCTGCTGTCTGGGACAGGGAGGTGCGGTTCCCCGCAGCCCAAGTTTCTTTGCCGCTCGCGCACCTGGGCCCCGTGTCCCAAACCGCCAGCTGCCCCCAGCACACCCGGCCTGCACCGACACCAAGCCGGCCCCCAGGATCTCCCCGCCCCCCAGATGCAGCTTTTAGCTCAGACGTGTCTCTGCTCCTCTGCCCCCGCCCTCACCAGTGTCTCTGGCAGGGCCTGTCGGAGGCTCTAACCGCGCTGGACTCTGCCGTGTTCTCGCTGCACGTACTAACCCTTGCTCCCGGGGGGGTGGGGGGGGTTACCCCAGGTAAGAGCCATGGAAGGGTCAGGGGGGCCGGTGGGTCAGTGCATGGAGTGTGGTCTCTCGGGCAGGACAGGCAAAGCGGAGGGAGGCCGGTTCAGTCCGTGTGGAGCTTGCACGGGGGCCGGATCAGGTGGGGGGGGGGGAGGGTCACAGCAGGCAGAGGGGCTCGAGAGTCCTCTCGGCTCAGAGGTTCAAATCCTACCTTGGCGAGGGGGCGCAGCGACTGCTTCCCGACTGACAAGCAGCCACTTGCTGGTCATCCAGTAAGCTCTGCATGTGGGGACCCCAGGGGTGGGAGCATGGGGGGCTGCGGGTTAGGGGCATCTGAGCTGGAATAGCAGAGAGGGTGCAAGTCAGAACTGAGAGGCAGCAGTACAGGATGCCAGGGTTGGGATAGCAAGAAGCTTTGGGTCAGGATTATGGGGCTGTGGCACAGCTGGGGGAATACAGACTGGGACACCAGGAGGCTGCAGGTTGGGACTGAGGGTCAGCAGCAGGGCTGGGGGAGCAGGGGCTGCAGATGAGGATTGAGGGGCAGCGGCAGAGCTGGGGGAGCCCAGGGCTGGGGGAGCAGGGGCTGTGGGTGGGGATTGAGGGGCAGTGGGGGAGCAGGGGCTGCGGGTGGGGATTGAGGGGCAGTGGGAGAGCAGGGGCTGCGGGTGGGAATTGAGGGGCAGTGATCATGTTCGGGGAGCTGCTGGTAAAGCAAGTGTCCTGCCTCTGCTGCGCTGTCCGGGCGGGGCTGCCCTTCTGTGCCCATCTCTCACCCCTGCCTCCTTGTGCTCCAGAGCCCTCCTACGACCCAGTGAGTGAGGAGTACCCCCTGTCTGCGGGGCTCAAGCGCCTGGGTCTGAAGAAGCCGGGCCCTCAGCGGGGGCTGCGCCTGGCCAAGCCGTCAGCCCGGATCTCGGGCACCAAGGTTGGCGAGAGGCAGCCCGGACTCCGCAGCAAGGGGGGCAGCCTGCCCTGCGGCGAGGTGACGCTGATTGACTTTGGAGACGAGCCGTCGCCCCCCACGCCCTCCCCCGTGGCGGAGCCCAGCGCCTTCTCCCTTGCCAAGTTGGCCATGGAGGCTTGTTCCCTGCTTGACAAGACCCCCCCCCAGAGCCCCACCCGGGCGCTCCCCCGGCCCCTCCACCCCACGCCCGTGGTGGACTGGGACGCCCGGCCCCTGCCCCCGCCGCCTGCCTACGATGACGTGGCCCAGGACGAGGACGATTTTGAGGTCTGCTCCATCAACCGCGCCGAGGGGCTGCTAGAGCAGCCGGCCGGGCCCAAGGGGGAGACCAACTACGGCTTCCTGCCCGAGGGCCACCGCGGCTCCCTCCTGCTGGCCGACAATCTCTTCCTGCCGCCCAAGGAGGCCAAGCAGCCCAGCCCAGCCCAGGCCACCGAGATCTTCCAGGAGCTGCAGCAGGAATGCATGAAGCGCCTCAACGTGCCCCATGGGGGCGCCTCGCTGGCCTCCACCCCCAGCCCTGGGGAGGACAAGCCCCAGATCCCGCCCCGCGTGCCCATCCCACCCCGCCCGCACCGCCGCAACGACCACGGACGTTGGTCGGGGGAGCTGTCGCCGGCCTCCGGGGGCGAGGAGGAACGGCCGCCCCAGATCCCACCGCGAGATCCCCTGTCCCAGCCCGGCTCCAGGACTCCCAGCCCCATGGCCCTGCAGGTGGGCTCCCCCCAGCAGAGGGGCAGCCTCTGCTCAGTGCCGCCGCTGGGCTCCTACCTCTCCACCTCGCCCGGCAAGCATCCCATGCCCACCACGCAGAGCTTTGCCTCTGACCCCAAGTACGCCACGCCCAAGGTCATCCAGGCCCAGGACAATGCCAAGGGGCCTTGCATCCTCCCCATCGTCAAGGACGGCAAGAAGGTCAGCAACACCCACTACTACCTGCTGCCCGAGCGCCCGCCCTACCTGGAGAAGTACGAGAAGTTCTTCAAGGAGACCAAGAGTCCCGAAGAGGCCCCGCCCGCGGTCCGTACGGTGACCACGGCAACCGTCCGGCCCATGGTGCAGCAGCTGCCGCTGCCAGACTTCAAGGCCAATTTCTCCTCCAATAACAGTAACCTCGGCCCAAAGTTCCCGGGCGTCAGGGCTTCCTGCGGCCTCCAGAAGATCATCTACGATGGGCCTGACAGCTCCCGGCCCGACGACAAAATCCGGCTGGTGAGTGCCTCTCCTCGGGGCCAGTGACCCAGACCCACGGGAGCCTCGGGGCAGCCAGGCCCCCGGGCCTTAGGGCGAGTTGGAGTCTCCCCAGCAGATGCTCCGTCGCAAGTAGGTTTTGACGACCCTGCTCCGTAACAGCCTGGGGCCTGCGTTATGTCTGTACAGGCTGCTCCAGAGCCAGGGGCGGTTTGCCCAAGCGCCCGAGGAACAGCTGCCCCAGACGGAGGCAGAGACACTTTGCACTCGGGGGCCATTTGCACCGAGGAGCAAACTGTCTCCGTAGCAAACCGCTGGGAGGAGACGGGCCCACGGAGGCAGGAGCGAGCTCCACCTCACCCTGCTCTGAGTGAGGGTCTCCGCCACCCTCTTTCTTTTCCCTGGGGAGCCCAGGTTCCGAGGAGGAGGGGGGCTGGTTCCTGCCCCAGCTCTTAGCCCTCCGCTGCTGCCCCAAGGGGGGAGCACCCCCTTCCCCGTGTGGAGCTCCGGGTTCTCTTCCCCCAGCACTGTGCCCCTGTTGTTTCTGCCTCCCTCTGTCGTTGGGGCTTGACCCTGTGCCCAGACGCTGGAGTGATGGGCATTGTTGAAACCTCCCCCCCGAAATCTTTTCTACCCATCTTCCTTGGCCCGGGCAACGGGGCTGAACTGGGCCCTGCCCCACCCACCAGAGCGGACACCTGTGCCAATGTTTAGGGAACACTTATGAAGAATACAGGTTGCAGGGCCCTGCATTGGCACCCGAGGCAGCCAGATCGGAGAGCAGGGAGGGGTGTTCAGGGGGGATTGGCTGCCTCAGAGCAGGGACACATGCATAGGTCCGTGCCCCCTGTAGCCCGTGTGGGGAGTTGAGCCCTTGTCCATAGGTGTAATCGGGGTGGGGGGCAGACAGAGCCCCTACATCCCTGTCCCTTCCCAGGGACACCCATAAACCCCTCCCTGCTGCTTTTGGGGGTGGGTGGATCTCCCCTCCCCCCAGGAGGCTTCCCATCCAAAATGGAAAAATTAGCCCTGGCCAGTTTGGCCTCCAAACTCGACCAAAGCGACTCACTGGCTCCAGGGAAACTGAGGCCAGAGTTGCCGGGGGCTCATCACCTCAGAGTGCCGCCGTGGTGGCAGGTTGGTAGCATCCCCGTTCCCGCCCCCCAGCCCAGATCCCCGGCGGCGGCAACGCGGGTCCCCATCAGTGTGTGTTCCCGCAGGTGCAGGACACGGTGCACGGCGTCACCACGGAGGAGTGCCAGGCGGCGCTGCAGAACCACGCCTGGAACATACACCGAGCCGTCCAGTATTTGAAGGTACTAGGAGCCACGGGCCCTACTCAGCCTGCCCAGCCCCCTGTGGGGACGCCCCACCCGTGCCGAATTAGAGCCCCTCTTGGCTGGTCTGAGCTTGCAGCAGCCCCTGGGGTTGGGGGGGCTGGGTCCCTGGCTGGGGGCTGCTGGGCGGGAGTCAGTGGCAGGAGTTCCCGTGAGACGCTGCCAGACTCCGGAATTGCTGATTGTCCTTGTGAGAGCAGAGCGCAATCTTTCGTGCTGCCCACGCCAAATCCTCCTTGCGAAACAGGGATCCCAAGGGCTGGATCCGATTGAGGCAGAAGTGGGGATTTTCCAGATTTTCCATTTCCTGACAGGGAGCGATTTCAGCCAGAAACCCACCCACTCACCCCGAGAAACAGAGGCCATAGCCGCAAAGGCGCAAGGCAAGGAGCTCTCGGCCTGCACCTCCAAGTGCCGCCGTCTGGCGCGAGCCGATAGCATCCCCGGCCGGTCGGAGAGCTCCCCCTGCTGCTGGCAGGGTGTCACTGCAGCGAGCACGTCTCTAGGGAACTCCTTGCTGCAGGCCCGGCCCCCCGGAGCTAGATTTGTTACGGGGCACAGACCCCCCCAGATTCCTGGCTGTGTCCACGGTGCCCCCGTCTGGGTCTGTCCTGCCGGGAGCAGGGGCCACGCTCTGCCCAGGGTGCGACGTGCCCCCTCCCCCCCCCAATGCTGTGCCTGCCGCCCGCAGGTGGAGCAGCTCTTCTGTTTGGGCCTGAAGACCCGGCTGGAGTGCCACAAGGTGCTGGAGATGTTCGACTGGAACCTGGAGCAGGCCAGCTCCCACCTGCTGGACCCCTGCAGCGCCGTCCGGCTCAAGTAGGCAGCCTCCTCCTCTCCCCTCCCCCGGGCCCTGGCCCGGCTGCCAGCGCTCCGCCCCTGTGGGCGTGGCAAGGGGCGGGGCTGGATCCCCCGTTGCCTTCTGGGAGTAGCAGGAGTTGAGCTGAGCGGTGCACGGAGGCTGGGAACGGGGCTGGTGATTCCGTGCTCCCCCCCCCTCCTCCCCCCACAACAGCCAAGTAGGGGGAGCGGCCCTCAGACCCATGGGGATTGGGAGGAGCTGGTCACTGAGGCATCGGGATCAGTTCCCCGGGGCTAGGGTTGCATGTTGCCACTGGAACACTTATGAAAAATACATATTGCAGGGCCTGCATTGGTGCCTTAGGCAGAACAGCTGGGATGCGGCACGGGGGGGTGACCCTTGGGGAGGGAGCATTGCCTTCTGGGTAAGGTCGTTCCCAGGTGGTTTGTGTTTCCCAGGATGCACTGCGCCTGTGCAGCCCCCGCCCTGTCTCAGCGTCAGGTGCCAATGCAGGCCCTGCAACATGTATTTTTCATAAGTGTCCTTAAAACTGTGCCCAGGTGGCCCCCCCTGCCTGGGGCCCCGAGTCCAGTCCAGCTGGGAAGGAGCAGCGTCCGACTCTCGGGGTCCTCCCTGGAGGGCGTCGCTGCTGCCTGGGGGAGCCCGGCTTTGTTCTAGGGGGCGGGCCCCATGGTGCTAGCCGACACGCCCTCACCTGCTGCCCCTCTTCTCCTTGCAGGCGGTGACGCCGGCCGCTCCGGGAAGCTGAGGAGTCTGACGCGGAGCCGGCCCCCGGCGGCCCCCGGCCAGGGCCCGAGACCAGCTGCCGCCGGACGCCGCTCAAGGGCAGAAAGGGGGAGAGAAGAGATTTGGGGCCGGGGGCTGCTGGGCCTTCCCCCCCGCCAGGTGGGATGAGCTCCCCTCCCCGAGGACCCCGGCCGGCTTCCCGCTACCCCCCATCGCTTGCTGTTGGAAAACTTTTGGGTTCTTTTTTTTTTTTTGTAAAGAGAAATGTAACGTTAATATATAAATATTCTATTTGGAGAGAACCGAACGGCTGCTCCGCTGGGATCCGGCGAGGGGGGGGGGGACCCTTCTGGGTACCGTCGTTCCCAGGACGCCCTGTGCCCGTCGCAGGCCCCAGCAACGCAGCCTGGCTCTTAAACCCTCGCCCCAGAGAGTTGTGCCCCAAGCCCTGCGGCTCCCCAGCCCCAAGCGTGGGCCCAAATGCCGGTGGGATTAGCCCGGGTTCCCGCGGAAACTTTCCCCGCTGGCTGGAAAGTTTTCAGGTGAGAAATATCAGGAACGGAAGCTGCTTTGACGAATGCCCCTTGCTGGTTAGAACGGCATCAGGCATGAATCTTCTCCCACGGGGGCAGCCCCAGGTCCAGGCTTTGCGAGATTACAAGGGGGGGGGGCGATCTGGCTGCCACAGTCGAACCCTGGAGCTGGTTCACAGGAGACAAACCGGCCCTGGCTGAACGGATTGCAGGGCTCAGAGGCCGGCAAATCATTTCTATGGCGCTGCTAGTCGTACACCACGCTGGACAGATACAACATAAAAGACAGTCCCTGCCCCATGGAGCTTACAGTCTAGATAAACACATGGACACAGACAGTAAAACCAAGGCACTAGATGGACCATGGGCTACAGAGTGCGGTTTATCCAGTAAATTGATCCATTCTGACTAAGATAATTTATGATTGGGATCATGTAAAGGCGACCTCAAAGAGTTGAGCCTTTAGGCAGGATCTGAATACGGGCAACAGGGCAGCCTGACGCGCCCCCCCCCTCAGGATGTTTATTCCAAGCAGCCGGTGGAGCCAGGCGGAAAGCGCAGCGTGGGGAGTTGGCGATGGAGGGGAAGGGCATCTCGCCCGATGAACAGCGGTCCCGAGTAGGGGTGTAGCGGGAGATAAAGCGAGGAGAGGGTCTGAGGAGCTGAGAGAGAAGATGCTTGTAGGTGAGTAGGAGAAGCTTGAACTGTAGACGGAAGCGGGGGGGGACCCAGTGGAGTGACTGGGGGGCAGGTTACTTGGTTGTAGCAGCGTGCAAGGCAGGCGAGTCTTGCAGCTGAATTTTGAATAGACGAGTGGAGTGAGATGGTTCAGGCGGAGACCCGCAAGAGGCAGGTTGCAATAGTCTCCACAGGAGGGGATGAGGGGGTGGATAAGAGAAGCAAGGCCCGGCCCCCAGATCTCCGAGCTTCCACCAGCGGCGCCTCCTGCCGAGTCTCACAACTCGCTCCTTGCGGCTGCTCCAGGAGAGAGTCCCACGTCCAACCCACCCTGCAAGGAGCTAAAATCGACAGCTGGATCTGGCCTTGCTGGGCCTCGGGCAACCTCCCCACCCCGACTGATCCACCGGCAGGGGCACGGGCGAGCCCAGGGAGCGGGCGGGTAGAGGGCCTGTCCTCCAGGAAAGTGTCGACGGCCACGCTCCTCCATCAGGCCCTGCGGTACCAGGGGGCTCATCGGTAGCTTCCAAACGGCAGTCGCAGGCGTCTCGGCTAAGCATTAAACCAAGTGGCTGCGCTCAGGGCTTGTGCAAGGTAAGCGTGCAGAGATAGAACGTGTATTGTGTGCAGCCACAGCTTAACACAACAGCAAGAAATTACAAAATAACGCAATCATTTAAAACATAAAAGAAACCCATACGATTAGGCTCCAGACTTCTACTATTAATAATATCCACCCGAATCCGTAGTGCAATTTCACAAAAAGTCGCCGCTCTCCGACTGCAGAGTCAGTGTGATTATTATTATAAACATTTATATAGCGCCAGTTCATGTACTTGGCGCTGTACAGAACGTAGAAATGGACGCAATTTTAAAAGCAGCCTAGTAGTAGAGATGGTAGAAGCAGTAATAGACATGTTCAAATATTTACTTCTAGGGATGTCATAAGCAGGACAAGAAAAAAAACACATGGGTAATAGTTTCCACAGCCAGCTAGTCACATAGAGGGCAAAGCCTCATCCCTTGGAATTCCCCCATATCGACCCTCCACCGTAGCAGAAGGGGAAACACTGCAGCAGAATTTTGAATATGCACTTCTACGATTAGACTGTAACCAGGAGTTAAGATAACTTGAGCCTTCGCTGGGATTGCCCAGCTCGGGGTAACTGTGGTGCAACCAATTGTAACCCCGAAAGGGAATTTTCGGTTTGCAGTTCCTGGTCACAAATTCGCTGCCTTACCCAAAGGCCAGCACCCTTTGAACCAAGAGGTTCCAAAATCTCCTTGGTAAGTCCCAGCGTGAGTACTTCCAGGGCCACCGCTGCCTCCCATGCCTGGAAAAGCCCATTGGAGGCAGCTAAAGAAATCAGGGAATTTCCTTGGGTAGGAAACACAAAAACCCTCAGCCAGAATCTAATCCCACATCATAACGCACGTGATTTTAATGGGGAACCGGTCACTTCGTGCCGTACTCTTAGTGGAGGTGTCCCTTTCGGCAGCCCCAGGACGGAATGTAAAAACCCATTTTGAATTACCTCTAATTTGCCTAACAATTCCATACCCCAAACCGAGTAAGCCTCTAAGCTTTGGCTAACAACTTTCGCATTAAATAAGCGGACTGCGGGGAGAACTAATTTCCCCCCATCCTTGTAATAACCCAAACCCAGCAGCGTACGATCATTAGAGACCGGTCCGTTCCCCAAGGGGCATACAATCGCATCCCTGAGGCTTGACTATGGGTCTTTTTGCCTCTCCTGACCCCCCAAAAGAGGGACATACAGTGGGATTCAGCCCCCAGAGAGGGTCTGTTGGGAGGTGTGTAATGTAATAGCTTCAGGGGGACCTGGCTTCCAGGAACTCTGTCCGCTTGGTTATTGCCTTTTATCAACCCCCGTCAGGATCCGATCTCCCACCCCCACTCCCTGTCTCATTCAACCTTGACAATCAGATAAGAGCAACCTTGAACAAACTCTCTCAGCCGTTTCTTAGACCCGGCTGACGTACCCCCTGGAGCTGTACCAGAACCGGGCCTTGGGGTGAGACCGGCTTGCTCCAGCGGGCTCTCCCTTGGCCACAATCCTGACCCTGGGGGACCCGATCCCACGGCCACCTGCTGACGGGTCAGGAGTCACTCGCCGTAGAGTCTGGTCCCTTTAAGGGCAGCGAAGGGCCTGAGGTCAGACTATAAAATGCAGAGCGGCCCCCTCGTGTCCTGGGATCTGGGGCCGTGGAAAGCTCCGCTAGATGTGTGAGTCTTGCCTGCTGCCCTCTGGCTCGGGCCCCCTTCTTCCGCCATCTGGGAGGTTTCAGACTGGCCCCAGGTGGGTCTGAGCCCCTGCGAAGAGGCTGGGGAATTGCATTTGACCCTCAAGTCCTTGGGACGCTGGTGTTTGGGGAGCGGCCACTGAGCTATAGCCTCCCTAGGGCCATAGCACAAGGGCCCCTGGTTTCGTCTCCCTGTTCTGTGCTTTCATGCAGGCTCAGAGCAGCAGAGCCAGGCGCTAAGGGCAGGGAGCGTGTTTGGCGAGGAGCAGGCCGTCCTGAATTCAAATCCCGACGCGAGCTGCAACAGGGACTAAAATGAGTAACCGTGGGTAATGCCTGGATTTGGGGGCACCCCGTTGGGCTACCGGACGGCCAATCGCGAAATGCGAGGGTTACCCAAGCTGCCACGTCCCGGTTGGGGAGCGCTGCAGAACTCGGCTCCACGGCGCTCCGACCAGGACGTGTCCGTTTCGAAGGCCGACTGGGGCGTCGCCCACACGGGGCTCTGCCAGGAAGCCGCTTTTGAAACGGACACGCTCCAGCTGAGGGCGACGTGGAGCCCAGCTTGGCCGCGGTCTCAGCCGGGGCCTGTCCCTTTCAGAGGCCGCTCCACCCCCCACCCCCACCCCACCTAGCCTTGAGGCGCTGCAGGGCGGGAAGGGAAGCCGCCTTTGAAAGTGACAGGCCTCAGCTGGGAGCACGGCTCCACGGCGCTAAGCAGCTTCCTGGCCACAGGGTCCCTGGCTGTCGAAGGTCAGGGAGATCCAGGGAAGGGAGCAGCGATTTAAACCCCAGCTCGTGGGAGGTCATTGCAGTCTGCATCCCGGTGGCCTGGGGCGCCTGTCATTTCTCTCCTGACGGGCGTTGCCGCGCTGGGACTTGACACCTCGCCTGTCTCTGAGGTGGCGGCAGAAAGTGAACAAAGCTCGAGAGACTTTCCTGCCCCCCGTGGAGCTCCGTCGTGTCCTCCCGCTGCTCTGCAAGGATGGGGTTAGACCGTCCGGCGGGGCATCCCCTTGGCCCCCACGCCTTTTCCCAACATGGCCCTCTGCTACGGTCTCACCTGCTCTGGCACAATCCCACCCCATCGCTTGGCAGAGCTGGCAACAGTCGGGCCCGTGGCCTGGGTCCCGCCCTCAGAAGGGACCCCGCAGGGAGGCCACTCCTGGTAGCCAGTGAGGCCCTCTCCCTCCTAGGACTCTCAGCCTCTGGGGTGGCTGCTTACTGGGAGGGGGCTAGGGTGGCCGCCTAGGCATTGAAAAATACATGTTGCAGGGCCTGCCACATGCACTTTTCATAAGTGTTCCTTAAAAGTTTGCATAGGTGACAATCCTGGGGGGGGGGGCTGCACCCCTTTCCAGTGGCTTCAGTGTGCGATGGGCCCTTGTGGTGCCTGTCACGTGGGGGTTAGCCCTGGCAACGCACACCGGCCCCCTCTGGCAATCCGCACAGCTCCCCCTCCCCTTAACTCTGCCCACTCAGGGCTGCTGCTCCTAGGAACGCAGGAGTCCAGGAACCGGAGTCTCTTGCTCATTCCTGGTCGGCAGGCGCTGCGTGGGAGTCCTTGCCCCAGGCCGGACGCTGCCGCGTTCTCAACCCAAGCCATGCGTGGCGGCCTTGTTTTGCTGTAAACTCTGCTCTCCCCTCAGCCAGCAGCCTCCCCTTCTCTCCAGGGGAGAGCGTGGGCAGCCCCACTGAGAAAGGGGGGGCCTCGCCACACAGCCATTCACCATGACCCCACGCCCAGGCTGCAGGGAGGCTTATGGAGCCCAGGGACAAAGGCCCTCTCTTTCCCTCAGGGCCCCAAATCTTAGGACATTGGGGGGGGGGGGGCTTTCCTTAAGGCCCGGGGCAAACTGCCCCGCCTGTCCCCCGCCTCCGATCCTGCCCCCTTCGTCTGGGGGTTCGTATAATGGACCAGATAGGAGCAGATTGCAGATCACAATACAGCGTGACCCTAGGGCCGCTAAGGGGCTATTTGGGTGCAGAAGGGAGGGGAGGCTGCTTGTCCCTTCCAGCCACCACCCTGTATGGGTGATCCAATCCCCCGACATTCCCTCCCCGCTCCCAGGGGTCAGCGCTTTAGGGGACACCAGTTTGCCGCCTCCCCACGCAGGGCGCTAATCCTTTTTGGAACCCGGTCACCCATCGGCCTTCCCAACATCCCCCAGCAATGAGTTCCGCAGGTGAATTGCACCAGGTGCCTCCAAAACCAATGGAATGGGTCCGTCCCCGTTTGCTCATCGTCATCGCTACCACGGGAGCGCTGGACTGGCACAGATGATTAGCACTGGTTTTGTTTTCCCCTGGAAGCCGAGAGCAGTAAGGGACAGGAATCTGGGGAGAGGAGGAGGAGGAGGTGAAGGGCAGAAATCAGGGCCATTGATGAACCCACCGCCTCTGTTCTTCCTTGAGGAGCGGAGTCAGAGAAGGAAGTGCGCGAGGCTCGGTTCGCCTGGCACAGGGAGAGACAGGCTCCTCTCCTGCCTCGATTTTGTTTGCCGCTGGTAGCAAGAAGAGATTTCACATCTGAAAAGGGAGCCCCCTGTCCTGGAGAAATGAGATGCTGCCGAGACGCCTGGTTCTGGAGCCTCCTGATGTTTGAGCTGGGGGCGCCGTGCGGTGAGCGGCTCCTCTTTTGCTAACTAGAATGAGCTTTGCCATTCGCCGGAGCAGGGAACCAGGTAGGGTCTCAGCCTGGTGGGGAACAAGGCAGTCGGGCAGGCTCTCTCTGCCTGGTTGGTTTAAGGTGCTGGGAGGTGACTGAAATGAGAACGCTTCTTTGAACGACATTGGTTAACTCCTGCTCTGTGCCACGCCGCGTGGCTAAGGCATCGGGCTGGGACTCGGGGAAGCTGGGCTCAATTTCTGCCTGACACAGTTTCCCTGCACAGCCTTGAGCCAGTCCCTTAAGCCCAAGTAGCTCCAGGGAATGTCCCAGGGGCCCCCTCGGCCGGCTTTCCGTGGGGCTAGTCTGATGTCAGTGGTTTGTGGCCTTGGTGCCTCAGTTTCCCATGTAATAATCTTCCCTCTGTCTGCTCCGACTGTGAGTTCTTTGAGCAGAGACTGCACGTTACTGTAGGTCTAGGCAGGGGCCTCCCGTTCCGTGTTGGGGCTGGGGGTCCCAAGGTGATGAGACAAAATACAGGGTCGCTGGTGGCCCCTCCCCTCCCCTATGGTCCTGTCCCCGTGGAACACGCTTCGCAGGGCCCTAGAGCGGGTCATGTTTGGGGATCCACTGGGAGGGTCCCATACCCTGCGGTGGTGAAAACATGGCCCGCTTTGGGGGGGCCCTCAAGTAGAGAAAATAGCGAGGGCCGAGGCAGTCGCCCCGTGGTACGGCTGGCCCTGAAGGGAGGGCTGGCAGGGCCCCAGGTCCGCCTGGAACCGTGGTGTGGAACCCCCGGCCGCACCACCGCCAACGGTGCAGTTGACCTCAATCGACATTTTGGCCGCCCCCACTCCATGAGTCTGGCTAAATTCCCAAGCCGGGACTCCTTCTCTGCGTTAATACACGGGTGTGTCGGTCGCTTTGCCCCCAATTCCTCTGGCGACGGGTTTTCCGGCGTGTGGGCCAGGAGGAAGGAAAGAAAAAGGTAGGCTGAGGATCGGGGGGGTGGAAACCTGCTGTCGGGCTTGGGATATACTTTTTTTAAAATGTCATGGGCTTTAAATGGAATCGATTTTAAAGCTGGCCTAGTTACATGGCTGAAATCTGCAAAGGCGTCGACGCAAATCCATCTAAACCCGGCTTCTGTCGATGGAGCTTAATGGGGGAAATTGCTTTAAACCCCAGGCCATTTCTCAGCACACAATCTATCGAATTAGGGTGGATCAATAGAAGCAGGATTTAAGTGCGTCTACACAGGGATCTGCGTGGATTTCACTGTATTATAGTAATTTTATAAACATTTATATAGCGCTAGCCATGTACCTGGCGCTGTACAGAACATAGAAATAGACGCGGTCCCTGCCTGTGGCTTACAATCTAAAAGACAAGGAGGGGGAGACAGGGAGAGGGGACAGTGGGAGAGACAGGGGAGAAGACAAACAAACATTCAGGCGGATGCGAAGTCTCAGGTGCGTGTGCTTGGCTTGGTTACAA